>CM057129.1:10793291-11325291 GCA_029964075.1 Patiria pectinifera | reverse complement strand
CCAATTTTGTTTTCTTACCAAAGATGAAGAGCACAAACATCTTTAAGCTTCCACACTTCAAATTATTCTTTTTCTTACCAAAGATGAAGAGCACATACATCTTTAAGCTTACACTCTTCAAATTCTTTTTCTTACCAAAGATGAAGAGCACATACATCTTTAAGCATTCCACTCTTCCAATCTTTTTCCTTAACACAGATGAAGAGCACGTATACCTTTAAGCGTGACCATTTTCTCTCTTTTGTTTTCTTACCGAAGATGAAGTTGAACTGTGCCAGCTGAGCGTTGCGGATCTTCTTGTTCATGGTGTCGCCGGCGTCAAGGTCCACCTCACAGCAGAATCCCGCCTGGAAGATCTGGTTCTTGACCTCAGTAGCGTAGTCGTTGAAGACAGGCCCGACGGGGATCACCATGGCTTGTCGGGGGGACAACCAGAACGGCCTGCCGAGGTGAAAGAAAAACATGTTGGAGATCTTTCTAAACCATCGAGATGTATTAACCTGGGGCTTGACTTTAGCCCTAGCCCGCTAGCCAAATGCTAGTCAAAATATCGGCGGGCTAGTGAAACTATCCCTTAAGTAGCCCGGCTGGCGAGTCAAACATTATTGGGCCACGGCAAAGATGAAAGGACAGGATGAAATAAAATCATTAAATTAAGAAAGCAAACCTGTATCAATTTGTGTCTGATTTTATTAACTGTTTAGGGTCAATTCTCTTGATCTGTTTATTAAAAACATTGACAAGATTGCTTCAGGATACACGTGTTTATGTATGCACTTTGTCGTTTATGAGACACTCTATAAAAGAAACATGTGAGCTAGTTAATATGCCCGTGGCTTAGTTAAGAGTCTGTTTCAGTAGCCCGGCTGGCTAGTGAAAAAATAGTTAAGGTCAAACCCTGATTAACCCTTACAAGGGCGTGGGTTGGGATTAGGATGGGGGCCCGGTCGGGGGCAAAATTTTTACAGGCATGCAACTGGAATTTAGAGAGAGAAAAAAGAGTAAACTCCAAACCACACAAGACATTTTACAGTATTCAACTTGTAATGGCATTATTGAGAAGTAAAAACTGAGGAAATCACAGATCCGAGGAAAAGTTGCATGCCTGCTTTTTAAGGTAAACTTACAAGGGTACTTGATCTGTATTCCCTTGCATGAAACACGTGAAAACACCTAGGCACAGTCTTTAAGAATTTGTTGGCACATTAGTTGATTATATTGAAATTTGAACCTGTATGAATTTGGAAAGTGATTGTTAGTTTTTGTTGCCTGGAAATGCTCAGCTGTAGCATTTGATCGGCTCACCATTTTCCACCGTAGCTTTCCGTCAGAATGGCAATTATTCTCTCCACGGAGCCCAGGATGGCACGATGGATCATGACGGGTCTCTTCTCAATCCCCTCAGCACTGTGGGAAAAAAAACCAGGACAACGTTACTTTAATTCTTTTATATCTTTCCGGCAATGAAACCCAGGATTATTATTATTATTATTGTTAATCATTTCTGGTCATGAAACCAAGGATTCCACAAAAGCGCCCTAGGCACTGTAGCTCGCAAGCCTGAAGAAACCTGTAGAGAGAAGACAATGACAAATGAGAAGAAGTTACAGTTTTTAGAGGTGGGAGGAAAAGCCCTGGAGAATATTCTGGGGAAAACCCACAGAATCAGGTAGGGACTGAAAACCCAATCCACATGTTGGCCCAGGCGGGATTCGAACCCGGGTCACAGCGGTGGAAGGCGAGGAAAGTACCGCTACGCCAACCTGACTCCCCAAAAGGATTCCTCAAAAGCTCCTCAAAGGCTCTCTAGGCTCTGCAAGCCTGCAAGCTTGCAAGCCTCAAGAAACATGTCGAGAGAAGACAATGAAGGCATTACAGTCTTAGAGGTGGGGGGAAAACCCACAAGTGTATTCTTGTAGGGTTGTCCAAAATAGTGAATATTCATAAATACCTAAGAAAGTTTACGCATTCCTATTGGTCGAGCCCGTCACGTGGCCGGGTTTAAATGGATGATAAAGACATGGCTAGCTGGTCTTAAAGGAAACATGCAGTCCAAAATTTGTATAACGTATTTTATTTTATATATACATTCATTTATGTGTATTAAATGTGAATTAAAAGCAGAACTGGTTCTGGTGTACGTTTAGTGTGGTAATTTGCCATCCAAAATTGAACCCCCCCTTTTTGATTTCCGCGGCAACTCCAAATGAGGGCGCTGTTCATGACGTAAACAAAGGCAGAGAAATCCAGGGCCAGTAAATGACGTCTGGGTACGAGACGGATTAGCGAAGCTACTGTGCTGTGTGTATGTGCAGCCGCCGCGTACCCGCACACATACGAATGTGTCTACATGTACAATGTACATGCACACCTGGACGTGCCACGGTGCCACCGTTGTCGAATGAAAACAACGACGACCGTCATGACCGTGAAAGTTCGGAAGACTCTTCCTCTTCTTTCCGTAGCAAATCCGATGAAAATGGTACAGATTCGTCCGATTCGAATCAGAGTTCTAATGATTCAGACACTGACTCGATGTTTTTTTAGGGGCATGCCCAAGTTGCTGTACAGACCAGCATCAAAGCATGACGGCTCAAAGTGCAGCGCAGAGGGCCGCGAACTCACTGGGCCCGGACCACTTTGCTCTGGTGTTTACCTTCACTTTGGCTCTCCAAATGCTCCGATATTTTGGATTTACTGGAAACAAATGAAGGCTTACTCAATCCTTGGTAGTTTTGCTACACCCAGCAGCCACACACCTTGTCGGCATGGCCGAAAATCGGGTGTTATTTCTCCTCAATTCCGAACGAAACACCAGAAACTTTCAGTGCCGCAATGTATAGTTACATGAATTATGATGCACGCCGCAATGCCGGTGCCCCCCGCAGCGCGGCAAGTCTCTACCTTGATTTGCGTCATACCCCTCGCGAAGTTTTATGTTAATGAAGCTTCCCTTTGTTGGGCGGAGTAGTTTGACCAAACATGTTCACAAATTATTTTCCCCTATTTATCCCAGAAAATATACACCGCCATACACAAAATATTGTTAAGAACATCCTCCTTTATTGATTTAAGCAAAATAAATGTAATCAACATTTTATTTCATGTTCCCTTTAAACAATTTTCCAGTGTCACATGAAATTTTGACTTCCATGAAATCCAGTGCCTTTTAATGTTTCATTGGTTGAACGTTCACATTCCTCACGTATGCATGCGCAATGCTACCGGTGAATCAGTATTTCATGGTCCGAAATTCACACTACACCAGCCCAGCTGCGTTTTGCGCGACATCGCGCTGTATGCGCGACGCGCACGCCAATGTCCTTGTAAGGTAACGAGTTGTGGAGGGGCATTCCATATTATAGTCAGAGGGGTGTTTCGTAAAACATGAAGTAAAATTGTTGAACACAAAATGGTTGGCAATGTCTAGTTTTTGACTTGTTTTGATTTTTGACCGAAAAGCTTGGTTTTTTTTACCGACAAGGTATTTATGAATGGGTTATTACCCATCCAGACTCCAACCGGTCTTAAACAGAGTGTTATAATACCTCCCAAACACACATTTATTCCCTTATTACAAAAAACCATACACACACGATTGTGATGCTACATGTTTGTGTAAGTTGTTTTGTTGACGGGGGCTCATTGTTCACACTTTTTTTAGCAGGCTATTCCTTTTTACAGTTATAAATATTTCAAAACACTCCGGCACCCCATATTGATCACCGCAAGCAAATTTTAACTAGCTGACTGCTTCGTGCAACTTTTTACCAGCGCAGCAAGCAGTAGCAGCTGGCAGCTTCGAATATCCAAATATTCGGTCCAACACGGTTTTGAGTAATCAGATACTCAATTATTTGAAAATAAACAGACCTATATTCTTGGGGGCGAATAAACCGATAAAACGAAGTAGGGACTGTAGGTATGCCTTTGTTACAGAATATTTGAATAGCTTGAGACTTGACTTGTGCCTGGACGTGTTGTGACTAACTTCTGAAGACTTGTGACGGACACAACTACAAGAACACTGAACGCTATCTTTCCACAATTCTGTAAAAATCATCGTTTTGGGGGTTAGATTTTGAAGGATGGGGGGGGGGTGGTTGATTAAGGTTATTTCGTTACCTGGAGTATTTGAGGTTGAAGCGGATGGGGAGCTGGAAGTCTAGCTGGATGGTTGCGCACTGATGAGACCGCTTCAAGGCATCTTGAATGCTGATATCGATCTGCAAATGGATTACATAGTCAATATATAACATATTTTCTGCTCTTTGATATTTAAACTAAACCCTCCTTGATCTTTCAAAAGCAGCCAGGCACTTTATGAGGATTGTGAAGGATTGAGGCTGAATAGTTGTTTAATAAGTGCTGGTTGATTTGGAGGATGCATTGTGTTAAGGCCTGAGGCTGTAGGTACCCTGCGTTGTTTATGTTCAGCAATGCATAAATGTAGGCCTACATTAGGCCAAAACAAAATAAAGTCTCCGGTTTCTGGTCTGTGCGGGCCTCACCATAGCCATGCGCGTCGGCAAACTAAAAAACATAATTTCAATGCAAGATGATGTCTCAACTCTCTGGGCTCCCATATATTTTGCACTAAATTTTGTCGGGCACCATGTGCAAACGGTGTTGTAATTTTGTAATTGTGCGTCTGGTAGCCAGACTGAGGGAGCGATGGTCGTGTATCTGGAACCTGTAAACGCTTTTTAATTAGCGCAATATGTAAGGAGGCAGACTAATGACCAGCCTGGCAGCTCATGCACTGTATCACTGTATGGTCCGACGTTACTGTTTTCTCTGATTTTTGTCTTGACTACCCAAATTTCCTGAAGAATGTTCTTGTCGGTCGAGATCGTAAGTGGGTGCAGAATTCTCAAGCCTTATGGCCTTACTGAGGTTACCTCAAGCTCCACCCTGAAGGATATTTTTTGAGAGTTTTAAGGGGATGGAAGTGTCATCTGCATTATCAGCCGATATTTGAAGAGAAAACAAAGTTGGGAACAAAAATAAACCAGCGTCGCCGCACCACTTTTGGGGCAAGCTCCTTACAAAAATCAGGGACTTTTTTTGGCCTTAAATGCAGTTGAATTTTGTCTTGTTTAGAGTTCAACTGCTGAATTATGTTTAGCGTTTCAGTTTACAAGTCTTTGCACCTTTGCGAGAAGCAAACTACTTAAATCATGAAATTTCAAGACCCAATAGGCAGCTTCGCTTGCTCTTAAATGTAGTTCCTACCTTAGGCCCGTAGAAGGCACCATCCTCCGGGTTCAGCTTCCAATCTTGAGTGAACTCGTTTAGCGTGGCTGCCAGTTGCTAGAACAGAATAAAAAGAACCAGTGCAGATCTCAGTACCGACTATTAGACTGTACCCATTTCATGCGTCTAAGCAACCAAAATCTCCAGCAAAAAATAGACAACTGGTAAATAAACAGCAAACTAATCGTTAGAAAATAGAAATATACAGGGTGAGCAAAAAAAACCGAAACCCAAATGCCGGGACAATTATTTTAGTAAAGTTCTGCATGTAGCACTTTCAAAATTTGGGATATGAAAGCTCAATTCATAAGCTTTCTTTTTGTACAAGAATTATTCAAATCACTCATATACTTTTCAAGATACGGAATTTTAAACACAACCTACGTTTTATAGTTCTGTCCCAAAACAACAGAAGGTAAGTGTTCTTTCAGCAAAACGAAAACGAATCACATAGGGATGTGTGTGAATTGTTTCGTTTTGCTGAAAGAATGCACACCTTTTGGTGATCCATGGATAGAACTTTAAAATGGTGGTTGTGTTTACAATTCCGTAACTTCAAAAGTACATGAGTGATTTGAATGATTCTTGTACAAAAAGAAAGCCGATGAATTGGGCTTTCATATCCTAGATTTTCAAAGTGCTACATGCAGAACTTCACTAAAACAGAAGTCCCGACATTTGGGTTTCGCTTTTTTTGACTCACCCTGTACATGACATGCCATTTAAGTCAATTAAATATCTTGTGTGCTTAGGGGATTTCTCTCCTAGGTGCTCTTGAAAATTGCTTGTTTCAGTGCCAATAACAGAAAATTGTCTCCTTAGCCTCACCCCCTCACCTGCTGTTTAAAAGGTCACAAACAGTCAAAGTTTCTTTCCATTTCCCCTGGTATACTTTTAACACACCAATGGGTCACTTGACCAATTTTGACCCAAGTAACAGCATGACTCAGAATGCGTGTTTACATAGGAGGGTTAAAATAGAAATTAAGTACCTTCTCAGCACTGTCCCAGACTTCAATGTCTCCCAGGAATTTCTTGGGGCGGGTAGAGAGAACCAACTTGTAGGTGAAGCCAAAGGTGTCGTAGACAGCCTTCAGGAACTCTAGACAACCCATAATCTCCTGCTGGATCTAATAGGAAAGAAATAACGATCGTACCTCGTATAAGGGGTTGCAGTGTACTCACACACATTGCTGCGATATTCCTGGCGCTCAAGGGAAGACTTTGAAAAATTCAAAAAGAAGCATGATTTTGTGGTTCTGCTTTATTGTCTTACCATTTCCTGGGCGCAGAATATATGCGCGTCGTCCTGCTGAAAGCGTCTGACCCGCGTCAGTCCAGTGAGGGCACCAGACAGCTCGTTTCGATGCAACACGCCAAAGTCTGCCATGCGGAGTGGCAGCTCACGCCACGATCGTGGGCGCTGATCAAATATAAGACTAGCCCAAAAAAAATAAAAAATTACAAAGTTTTTTAAAAACCATTGAAATACATGTAGTGTGTTGGTTTTATGTTATGCATTCCAGAATGTTCTGTGGAATTGTCTCTGGCAATTCTGTAGTAACGTTTAAAGTCTTTTTACCGACTATTTATTCACAATTCTTGTTTGGCATCTGGGACCATTCGTACCGATTGTGCGTATAGGTTGGCGCTGTAAATTTTGATGTGTTCCAAAACTTTCAAATAAACCACGAAAAACAAATGACCAAAAAAACTGATTTGTTTCTAATAAGTGAAGAAACTTTAAATACTGAGTGTTATTTGTTCTTTGGCTTTCTTTTATATTTAATATCTTTGATTTCCATCCTTAAGTTTGCGACTTGGCTACTTTGGGCTTAATTTCCAACATCATGCTTGTTCATAACTAAACAACAACTGTAAACATTTATAGTTCTACACAGAAATGGGAATAAAGCAAATATTACACATTTTTAAGAAAGAACTTGCAAACATGACCCAAGACTGACTTTGGGTCGGGTCGGGTTGGTTTGTCCGTCATTTAAGTCGGGTCGGTTTTGTGTTTGCGATTTTCGGGTCGCGTCGGGTAAGCCATTTTGGAAAAACCCAAAATAAACCGAAATAAATCGAAAAACAAACAAAACAGTTTGGAAATTCACACGGTGCAATATTAAATGCAGGGTCACTGTACCTGGTAAAAATGTGGTTTACAGTCTATCATGCACGGTCTATAACATGTGGGCCCACCAGTAGGTCACGTTGTGAGTACCGTACAGTATGATTCAGTTTATACTGAGAGACAACGATTTTCACGCGATGCGGGTAAGTTCAGGCACAAAATGCATTGCCAAAGCTGCCAAAGCTAGATTGGGTTTTTTTTTGGTCAGTTTGGTTTCAGGTTGGTTGGGGTCCGTTTCCTTGAATTTCCTTGAGTTTCCTTGAAGTTCAGATCGGTTTGGGTTTCGGATTTGTTTTATAATTATAATGTTTAGGGTCAGTTTGCCCTGGTCAACCCAAAAACAATTGTTTTTCGTCCTCTTACCAGTGACCGGGGCAATTCATTGGCTTCAGCGCATATGTCTCCTTCTCCACCTCAAATTTAAAGATGTTATCCTGCAAAATATAAAAAAAAAGAGTTAAAAAGCCATCTGTATAGATCAATTGCATTCAGCCGCCATCTTTGAGGTGACAAAAGCACACACCTCAAGTATGGCTGCCATGCAAATGATTGAACAAATTGACTATCAATGTACTTAAAAGCACCAAGATGCTGGCCAGATTAACCACGGAAAAAAATGCAAAATAAAATAACTTACATCATAGTGCTGCCAGTGGCCTGAGGTTTTCCATAGCCGACTGTTGTAGATGTTCGGACTTACGACCTCCTGAAAACCACGTTTCCTGTACTCACTCTGGCAAGGAAAAAGAAATCGAAAAAAATCAATAGTTGCTTTACTAATATTCAAAACCTCATAAATACCTAAGACAGTTTACCCATTCCAATCAGTAGAGAGACTGTCACATGGGTTCTGAGCCACATCACGCAGTACTCGCCACACGCACGCAAATCTCCATATAAGGAGATTTTTAGCACTATGCACATGATGCAGTGAGGCACATACCATAACATGGCCAAAAGGGGTGTTTCACAAAACATCAAGTAAAACTGTTGAACAAAATCATTGGAATTGTGTAAATTTGGACTTGTTTCGACTTTTTGACCATTATCCGTGTCCAGGCTCCTAGCCGGTTTTAAAGGTTCTTGTTTAAAACTGGCCGAGCACATATTTTATTCCCTAAATCAAATCCTCAGAATCAATAGTAAAATCTGCTTGGGAAGAACGCCTCCGGTTATATCTCACATGTGGTAGCAAGTTAAGTTTGGATCGGGGGAAATATGACATTGTTAAAAACATAGAGTACAATTTTATGCAATACCTAAAATTGATTCCATATTTACAGAAGACAGTTTTACTTTTTTCTTAATTTTTTTCTCAAGATTCGTGTCCTGTAGTTGTTCAACTGACCCTGATGAAGGCAATGAGAGTGTTGTAGATGTGGGCTCCTTTGGGTTGGAAGAAGCAACTGCCGGGACTCAGCTCATGAAAGAAGAATAACTCTTGCTCCTGAAACAACAGAAAACAGTGTTCCAGTTAGCTTGTCCAAATTTGTTGCATGAACACTTGCTTTAATGTGACATCACAAATTCATGTCCAGGTTTTATACATGATCAGTGCTGTCCGTAAGCTTAAGTGAACAAAAGTCACAAGCTCGCTCAAATGATAATGGAATTCACGACCTCCTGATTACTAGTGCAGTTGCTGAACCAATCGATACCAAACTTTACTTTAACGCTAACAGAGAAGCTGAAAGGGAATATGTATCATTTTATTTTACAGCAAATATTGTTACACTGACTTGTTTGAAGTTTGTTCATAGATGTTGGCAAAACCAAGAAAAACTATCATGTTCCTGTAGTCTGGTTCCCTGACCCTACTTAAGATGAAACGGGGCAATTGATAGACGTCGGGGTGTTGTAAGGTCAGGGAACCAGTCTAGCTGGCTTGTACCCATTCATAGGTGTGTAATCGATTGCACACAAAATGCGGACTAACTAAATATGGTAAATTGGGGGCAGTATTACAAAACAACCAGTTTTTTCCATTACTGGCCAGCCAACGTTTGAAACTGATACGAAAATACCACTTTTCTTGAAAATGACAGCACACCAGGTGCCATGATTTTACAGGATACTTTAATAATACCTAATTCTTGTATAGCGCCAAATCCGTCAAAATTGACGCTCAAGGCGCTTCACAGAAATAAAAATGAACAGGTTAAAATTTAAGAATAAACTAAAACTTATACAAGAAGAACCTTTAAAATAACTATAAAATGATATGGTTGATAAAAGACAGTCATTCACTAACAGTCGAGTGTCATTCACTAACAGTCGAGTAAGGTATTTCATAATAATTTGGTGGTTTTGTTTTTTGATGTTTGCAAATGTTGTATATTCCCTTTAAGTTTATTATCTGCTAAAATATTAAAAAATTTGACCCTTTCAGAATCAAGTTTTTTTTTAGTTTTTTTTTACCTTTCCTAGTTTGCGATGGTCTCTCTTGGCGGCTTCAGCCTGGAAATGCTGCCACTCCTTGAGCTGCTTGGTGTCTGGGAATGAAATGCCGTAGATCCGTTGGAGGGACTCAGCCTCCGCGTTCCCGCCCCAGTAGGTTGCTGAATTCTGTTGGAATGTTTATACACTCTGGGTTAGGGTGCAATTGCCTTCAATGATACCACAGCAATTTAACAATATTCAGGTTGAATCAGAATGATCTGGACCCAAATTAAAGAAATCAACGGTAAATTCAACACCATGGGGAATTAACTTATGATACTTTAGAGAAAATAAGACTCAGCAGATGTAAAACAGAAACTAATCCTGGCCAGCACAAGATTGTTGAGGTACACACCTTGACAATGTCCATGGCTTTGACCTTGCCAGTGTGTCGGACATGAGGACCGCGACAAAGGTCGATCAGAGGACCACACCTGGAAAAACAAAGACAGGCATTTTAAAGTTGTTACATCACCCTTCAAATTAAGAACAACTCCCAATGCCTTTCAGCTAGGAACCTTCCATGGATTCTGGGCTAGAGTTACGAAGTTAGGATAGGGTTTTATATAGTGGTGGGAGAAATCAGAGATTTTAAAATCTAGTTATCCTAATCACTATCAAACTGAATAACGGTTATCCAATTTCCAGTGGAATTCAAACCGAATTTTACAAAATCTGGATTTATCATGATGGCGTCAATGTTCGGCACACATCTGTGGGTGGTGGTCTAAGTGTGTGCCAGGTATAAAGGCAATCAGATTGAATAGTGCCCAAAGTGCCGGGAACAAAAAAACATGTACAAATGCTATGGGCAAAATGACTGAAAAAAACCCAAAATATTTTGACAAAAACAAAGGCTGTTTAATTTGCCGTAACAGCCAAAAACAATCCCAATTTCATTAAATGTCAACAAAGTCAAGTGTAAATTCAGCAGAGGCAAAACAGGCATCTGATCACAGGTCCAACCTCAGACACCGTTGATAACTAAATAAGATGCAATTTGAATTAATGGAACCAAAGATGAAAACATTACCTGTATACAGTGGTGGTTGCCGTGGTGACCTTCTCATTCAGAATGCGCTGCTTGAACTTATTGTACTGAAAACAAAGACGTTGAATTCACGGTCAAACATTGCAAGATAATCTGTTTGATAAATAAACATACATATCCACCGATGACAAAATGAGACAGAACAGGGCAGAGCGAGAAAAGGCGGGTTTGCAGAAAGAAACGAGGATCTCTCGGAAGAGAATAAAATTCTCCTTACAATACTGCTTGTTGAACTTCAATCAGACATTCTGTTGACAAGTTATAGCTGTTTATAGTTCGCATTCATCGACTTGTCAAAAAAGCAAAATACTGAGAAAAACCCATACAAGTTCGAGTTTTGTATTCATGAAAATGAAAGATGCCAATTGCTTTACGTTAAAAAAAACAAAAAACCTTTCAATGTACATGTACAGTACAAGTTTTAGACCAATAAGATATATGTGTAGTTTGCCCCAGTGTTTCTGGCAGTGGCTGCAATATGCGCCGCAGCAGCTTGTAAACTCTTATAAGGTGCTACATAATGGGTCTCGTATTTCTCATAAACTTTTATCTTTACCTTTCTTTAACTCTTTCAGCGCCAAACTCGTACATGTACGAGGTAATGTTCGTGATTAAAATCGCCAAACCTCGTACATGTACGAGGTAGAGTAAATATGTTATCAAAAGGGGCACTCTAGCTCTTTCTAATGGTACCATTTTCATGCATGTACGACCTGTATTTATTGTTTTTATTCGAGTTCTTGCGAGAGGGCGCAGCACTAAAACTCATATTTTCTGCAAAAAGTGCGGAATTCCCCTGTGTGCAGGACAGTGTTTCAGGGTGTATCATGATGTATGTGACTACTTTTGACTTTCCAATGTACCAAGGATATACTAGAGAGCAACAACAACAAATTTAGTGAGTAAAACTTATTTACTTTTTTTTTTTACAGAATTTTGAACAATTAACAAAAACGCTCGAAGTTGGGCACTTTAGGGTTAAACTTTTCAAATTTTGCAGGCACTGAAAGAGTTAATAATAGACATTAGTTAATAATAAGACCAGCGCCTCGAGTACCTAATTGTTGGTATATACCTGTGCTATATAAGACTCCAGTATTATTATTATATCAAAGATTACAAATACGAATCAATCTGAAAATCAAAAGAATATCGACCCCATTCAGCTTCTTGATTTTTTGTTCATCCACTGTTACGTGCAACCACACTTGTAGAACTTGGTTCTTGGTTGGTTCACCTCCTAAATACTCCGCGTGGGAGTTTATACAGGAGACCAGAAAAACCGGGGCAAACCCCTTCTCTTAGCGATAAGTGTCACTGGGTTCTTTTACGTGCATTGGATTACACAACACACGGGACCTACGGCTTTACGTCCCATCCGAAGGACGAAGCAATAATGGTTAAGTGCCTTGCTCAAGGGCACAAGTGTCCACCCGGCGGGCTCGAACCCACGCCACTGTTGCCTCTGAAACACCAGAGCATGAGTCTGGTGTTCTTAACCGCTAGGCCATGACACTCCATAAGAGTGTCATATAAACTGACTGGTGTTTTAATTGTGTTCAGACTTGTGATGGACCCCACTGTAACACAGGATACTGTTTTTTTGGTAATTTTACAATATTTTTTTTTAATTCTTACATCAGACATCTTGAGCAGGTCTTCCTTCTTCATCTCAAGCCGGACAAACGGCTGCTTCTCTTTCTGGATCTTCTTGACGACCTCCATCAAGGATTTGAAGTCGTTGCTGGACACTTGCCTAGAGTAAGAGGGAAAAGTTGGACAGTTATAAGTCTTTCAGACCTTTGCTTTGGTTTCTCAAGCTTTACTTTGCACAAAGCATGTCTTGCTTGCTCGCTTATGGCGACTCTGAAGGTCGGACTCCAGTGATAGCTCTCCAAACCACTCTATCCATCATACATGTCTTGATGTCTTGCCAACTTAAGCCGGTATCCTCTGCTAGGAGTTTGATGTAGTCTTTAGGTGGCTGTCCTCTTGATCTCTTTCCATGTATGGGTTGCCTTTAGAGTAGAACCTTGAAGGCATCTTTGTCCTTTCTCCTTGCACAATGTCCTGCAAATCTCAGCCTTCTTGTTCTCAGCCTCTCAGAAATTTGCCCTAGTTTCCCATACAAGTCCTTATTGGTGGTATGCGCTTGCCATGGAACATTTGAGTGCCTTCCGTAGAAAGCAGGTGTAACAACCATCTAGAGCTTTTCTGAGCTTTGATGTTAGTGTCCAAGTTACTGCACCATATGTTAGAACTGGTTCCATGGTGACAGTAAACAGCTTGAAGGTCTCTCGGCAATTTACTCTTCCAGATTTTGACCATTCCGTTACAGGCCTTCCATGCCTGTGCCTTTTTGATGTTAAAATCCTTCTCACTGCTGGTAATCCAGGCTCCTAGATATTTAAAGTCCTGTACAATTTCTAGGTCACTTCCATCCAGAGTGTTATTTGCAGATGGTGTTTAATTAAACGCCATGGCTTTCTTGGCATCATTCCTAGTCCAACCCTTTCGTGCAGCGGCTTCTACCAGATGTAACATCTCTTCGGCATCTTTCAGATTGTTGGCCAGAAGGGCTACATCGTCCGCAAAGTCTAGGTCTGTTATTGTTTGTTCTCCTGCTTCTCCGAGGTACTAGTGTGAAGCCAAGACGCTCCTGGTTGTCTTCCAGTGCCCTCCTCAGTACATAGACAAGGACTATGATAAATAAGAAGGGGGCCTTCTTGTGTCTCCTTGGAGGACCCCTGCTTGAATGGTGAAATCTTCAGTGACTCCATCAGGTGAGGTGACATGGGCTATCGTATGCTGGTATGTGATTCCTATAGCAGCCACAAGATTTTCTGGTACTCCATTGGCTCTCAGTATGTTAAGCATTTTTTGTCGGTGGATGGCATCAAATGCCTTCTTGAAATCTATGAACACCAATGCTGCACTCAGACTGTGGTTCTTAAATTTCTTCTACGATCCTCCTCAGGGCTAGAATCTGTGAAACCATATCATTAGGCATTTTAAGTATCTTTCCCAGTGTTAAAACCAATGATTCCTCGAGACTGCTCATGGCACTGTAGCTAAGAAAACTAGGCAGTTGACAAAGAAGTTATCCAATAATTAGCCCATGATAATCATCAAGCTCCGCCCACATCGACCGCTGCCCGCCTCAGCCAGTAAGCCCTGCCCCCTAAGCATGCATGCCCTACCCACCTCAATCAACAAGCCCTACCCACCTCAGCATTCAAGCCCGCCCACCTCAGTTCATAGGCCCCGCCCACCTCAGTATTCAAGCCCTGCCCACCTCAGCCCACAAGCCCCAACCCACCTCAGCCCTCAAAGAATAACCACCTCAACCATACAGCCCCACCCACCTCAGCCCACAAGCCCTGCCCACCTCAGTATTCAAGCCCTGCCCACCTCAGCCCACAAACCCCAACCCACCTCAGCCCTCAAAGAATAACCATCTCAACCATACAGCTCCTCCCACCTCAGTCCTCAAGCCCCTCCCACCTCAGTCCTCAAGCCCCGCCCACTTCAGCCCTCCACCCTCAAACACCACCCACCTTCCCTCGATGTAGCTATCATAGTAGAAGCCACCCTCGATGGGCGGTCCATAGCACAGACACCCCCCATAATGTCTCTCCATTGCCTCGCCCAGCATGTGGGCGCTGGAATGCCAGAACACCTGTTGGCCCTCGTCGTCGGTGAACTTTAGCAGCTCCACTCGGCTGTCTTCCTCTAGAGGGCGGTCTAAGTCCCACACAACACCGTTCACTTTGGACACCACGGAATTGTCGGCCAGTCCCTGGCTGTAGAAAAAAAAGAAAAAACGTGGGGGAGATTCAACTGCGGTTTCAGCACTGGCTTCAGAGTTGCATATCTGGCTTTGGAACTTTGGAGGCTTTTTTATAACAAATAGAAATACTGTTTATTTTGACCTTGTATTACAAGTTCTGATTTCCCTTAAAGGGAAGATACAACATTTGCAAACATCATAAAACGAAATGATCAAATTATCACGAAATACCTCACTGGATTGTTAAGAAATGACAGTCTAAAACATCCTGTAAAATCGTGGCACCTGGTGTGCTGTCATTTTCAAGAAAAAGAAAGTTGGAGAAAACTGGCTTTTTTTCAAAAAATGCAACTAATTTTTCATAATAAGTTATTCCGTGTTTTCTTTGCAAATGATTACACACCTGTGAAGGGGTACAAGCCTGCTAGACTGCATTCTTTGACCTTACAATTCCCCAAAGTCTGTAAATTGTTGCGTTTCATCTTAAGTGGGGTCAGGGAACCAGACTAAAAGAACATAATTGGATTTCTTGGTTTTTCCAGCATCTACATGCCCAAAACGTGAAACAAGTCATTTTAACCATATTTGCTATAACATACTAATCCTCCAAATCCATTTATTTCCGAAAATTGCCTCAAAAGCAAATGTTGAACATTCCCTTTAATCAGAACATAGACCCTTATTTCGGTATTGAAAACTCCAAAGGCTTGAATTTAAAGAAAACATTCACCAGACTTCAGCGCTATTAGTTTAGTAAATCCACAAGACCTCAGAGTATGTTTCTGGCCCATTGCATCAATATAAAAATTATTTGATAAATACAAGAACATTTTCAAATTATAGTTAAAGGGAATATACAACATTTGCAAACATCGAAAAATAAAACTTCCAAGTTTTTAAGAAATACCTTTTCTAGGATGTTGGTAAATGACAGTCTAAAGCATCCTGTAAAATTATGGAACCTGGTGTGAAGTCATTTTCAAGAAAATGATATTTTTTTATACATTTCCAACGGTGGTCGGCCGACCACCGTTGGAAAAACCTGACTATTTTTCAACTACTGCTCCAAATTTACCATTTTTTTCAGCCCAAATTTTGTTTGCTATTGGTTACATGTTCACGAACAGGTGCAGGCCAGCTAAACTGGTTCCCTTACCTTACGATTTTCCGGCATCTATCATTTGTCTATAAATTGACCCATTTTATCTTTAGTGGAGTCAGGGAACCAGACTACTGGATTGTTTTTGTTTTTCTTGGTTTTTTCAGCATTTTCGAACACACAATTTCCTACATGTCAGTGTAACAATATTTGATCTATTATACAAATCCCTCAAATAATTCATTTCTGAAAATTACAGCAAAAACCAATGATGTACATTCCCTTTAAGGAGTTCAACGCAACTCTACTAGAACTGGCAACTTTCAAGATTCTATATCCTTTTACATTCCAACACAGGAAGTGACCTTGTCATTTGTGTTTCTTGAACTTTACTTTCGTTCATTGTGCTGAGGTTGTCAACTTAGAGAAAATCTCACAAACTTGGTACTTCACTGGCCAATTTGTAGGCTAGGATATTAGTACATACCTGATGCCAGCAGCTATCATGTAGGGTGTGGTCTCCCATGCCTTGCCTTCAACCTCCTTCCCATCTGGTAGGGTGACCTTGATGGGGGTGCGCTCTTTGGCTGAAATACAGAGGTGGAAAGAAGGTTTGTACTTTAAGGTACAAACAGCCTGTGCTGTGCAACAACTTCCATTGTGGTACGTTTCATTGTTTTGATGAAAACAATGAAAATCATATAGGCATCTGCAACCCTCCGAAAAAGGCATTTTTACATTGGGTTGCTTTGCGTCTCTAAAGCACAAAAATATCTTCTTGAATTTTTTTCCGGCCACAATTTATTGAAAATTTTCCGTAATGAAACAAGGGCAATTTGTTTAAGTTTGATGTCCGTTTCATAAGCGAATAACTTTTAAATCGCTAGAAAAATAGCACTGTTCAAAAAAAGAGGGGTGCTAGAGGGGTGTCTAACAAAGCATGAAGTAAAATTGTTGAACAAATTTATTGGAAATTTATAACTTGTGCCTTGTTTCGACTTTTTGACCATTAGGTATCTATGAATGTGAATAAGTTATGAGCTCGGCCGGTGTAGCATGAATTTAGGTTTCATGAAATACGGACTCATTGGTGGTATTGTGCATGCTCATGCATAGATAATTAGGAGAGGGACCGGTCACGTGAGAGGGGTTTAACTAATAAAAGGGAAAAAGAGTCCGATTTTCATATGAGTCCGATTTTCATATGACACCGGTACTACACAAATACTTTTAAAACTAGTTGGGGGCCTCGTCGCTGATGATGGCCTGAGCTTGAATATCAGCGTCCAGGCCCCCAGTCGATTTTAAACATGCCTGTTTAAAACTGGCAGGGGGTGGGGGAAGGGGCAGGGGAAGGGTGGGGGGAAGGGTGGGGGCAGGTAGGGGGGCAGGGTCGGGGGCAGGGGAGGGGGCGGGCGGTGGGGGCAGGGGTGGGGGCAGGGAGGGGGCAGGGGTGGGGGCAGGCGGTGGGGAAAGGGTGGGGCGGGGATGGGGCGGGGATGGGGGGAGTTCTAAAGATTCCTCACCAGCGAGTTCTGCATCTGCTTCCGCCTTCAGCTTGTCAAACAGGTCGACCCTCTCCTGTATGTAAGCCGGCCATGGATCCAACTGAAAACAAACGGCACAACAAAATCATTGGGTTGCTTTTCAATGCACCAGTTTGAGAGCCGACCATGGACATCTGTTGGGACACGTTTCGGTGTTTTGAGGATTGTGGCTGGAAAATGGCAGTGGTTGTTTTGGAATTATAGGCCCTATCCGAAAACACTACGAGGGATGCCCGGCCTCAATCCAACGTGTTGCAATTACGTCAATTTGGTTTGCGAGTTCCAACACAGCTGTGTTTGATTGTTCTGAATGAGAATGAGCACCAGTCCCAGACGCTAATTTTGGGCGCAACGATTGTTAAGTTTTCTCGGAGTACACAACATTCACTGAGCCAAAACTTCACCAGTTGTTGTTGAGCATCTTTCTTTAGATTTTGAGTGCTTTTGTTTCTTCAAACGAAAAAAAATGCACAAGTGACAAACGATGAACTCTACCTTTAGAGAAAAGGAAATGGTAAAGTCTGAAACTCGTACATCTTGCCAATTTACATTCCGACCAAAAAAAGGTAGCATTTCTTCTCCTTACCTCAACAGGAAAGGCCCCTGGTGCAGGTGTTTTGCCTTTCTTGTCACCCTTGGCATGCTTGGCGGTCTGCTTAGCTTCCTGAAATAGAAAAAAGAATACATAAAACGCTTGCAACAGTTACATTTTAGCAATGAACCCTACAGGAACCTTCCTGAATCTTTGGTGGCACATTCTTCACACTAAATCTTTTATAAAAAGATCGGGACAAGTCCTCTCATAAACTGGACTATCAAATTTGGGCGATGGTCTACTCTAGCCAGATTTGAATTATAGTTCCTATTTTTATTAACTTCACCATGAGCACCTGAACTGCTGGGACTCGCATGTCTCTACTGCTAAAACTAGTAAGAAAAGTCACATTTCTTCAAATGAAAGTAGGCCTACTAATCAAAATTACAAAGAACATGAACAAGACTGCTCATCATGCTCATGCTGCTTGGGCGGAACAAGTAGAAGGGGAGGTGTCCTAAACTACGCAATAACCATGTATTGGTACAACTGTAGAATGCAGGGCCACTTTACTCTACATCCGCGCCTCCGTACGGCTGCGTGGAGGCGTGGAGCCGCATTCTATAGTTGCTCCAACTTGGTACAACTATAGAATGCAGGGCCACTTTACTCTACATCCGCGCCTCCGTACGGCTGCGTGGAGGCGTGGAGCCGCAGTCGACCTACCTCCGAAAATCGATCGTGGAGTCGTGGAGCCGCAGTCGATATCTCCGAGAATTGCGCCCTCTATCGGTGCGCGTCTCTGCGACTCCGCGCCTCCGCCACTCCAGTGCCCCGCGTCTCCGCGACTCTGCGACTCCACGCCTCCGCCACTCCAGACAGTGCCCCGTCGCCCTCCTCCCTTCCTAATTTGCGAGCCCATTTAAAATGGATACGGATGCTTCGTTCTCAAAAAAATTCCGCCGAGAATTGCGCCCTCTATCGGCGCGAGTCTCTGCGACTCCGCGCCTCCGCCACTCCAGTGCCCCGCGTCTCCGCGACTCTGCGACTCCACGACTCCACGCCTCCGCCACTGCCCCGTCGCCCTCCTCCCTTCCTCTTTTGCGAGCCCATTTAAAATGGATAAGGATGCTTCATTCTCAAAAAAATTCCGCCGAGAATTGCGCCCTCTATCGGCGCGAGTCTCTGCGACTCCGCGACTCCGCACCTCCGCGACTCCAGTGCCCCGCGTCTCCGCAACTCTGCGACTCCACGACTCCGCGCCTCTGCGACTCCGATCCGTACCGTGCCCCCAACACATTTACAAGCACGCCCTCCCTTCCGATCCTTCATGAGAAGCTTAGAAGACAAGTGCATTCGCTGTACTTAGCACTTTTTGCAGGTTTGCATATCTATTACTCCTATCCATCCACGCCTCCAAGCAAAATAAAAAACCTTGCTCCGGCGTGGCCCTGCATTCTATAGTTGCTCCCATGTATTCATTAAAGGCAGTGTATATTTTGCCAGAGGTAACGCCGGCAAACTAACGTTTACTAAAGGTTTGCCGGCGGCAATCCATATCGACAGAGGGCGCTGTACTCTTTAAAATAGGGCTGAATTATAACATGTATTAAATTCCCACCAAAGTTGTGTAGCACAGTTGGTGTAGTGGTTAAGCAATAGCTCTAGTGAGTGGGATGTCCCGAGTTCGAATCCTGACCCCCGCTACAATTTTGAGGTTTTTTTTCCCATCCCCAAATAAATAAGAATATTCTTCTTTTATTATTTTAATATGTCTCAAACATTTTATTGCAGAGTATTACTTTTTCTTTTTCAGATTTGTGGCTCTGGAGGATTTTTTTAAAAGGGAAATAAAGTCCGAAATTATAAAATGGTCTGAATCCCATCTTGTGAATACGAGCTTACAACGATAATATTGGCATGGAGCCAGACTAAAATTTGTCACCGGAAAATGTTTAAGTACAAGAAAAACAGTAACTGCGCATGTTCAGTGCATATCCGGCAAACTAACGTTTACTGAAGGTTTGCCGTCTCCGGCAAAATATCCACTGCCTTCATTAAATGATCGAGCTTAGTATTTTGATTTCAGTTAATGGAGGTGAACAATCGAGTCACTCAGTCATCATTGTCTGTGATGATGAGCAAACGACGATGAAATTGAAATGGCAATTTTACCGAGGACATGATTCGTTTGCATCTACCAACAAGCTGGCGTCTTGAAATCCTTGCAAAAGCTCTCGCTAACATATGGGGCAGTGGACTGACTTAAAGTTATTAAAAAAAAAAAAAGATGTCGCACTGAAAACAACAGGAATCGTTAGCCTGCCTTTTTCTGGTCTCCCTCCATGGAAAGCTTGGACACTCCTTCAGCCACGACGTCGGCCATGCTGGAATTAATCAGTATTCAGTAAGCGTAAAGTGCGCCCTCACTCGAACAATAAACGAAGTAATAAGTTGCGCCGGGTCCACGTCGTGTGTACTACACTGAGTGCCAATTCAGTTTGACATTTTCTTTTATATCGGAAAAATATCGTACTTTAATTGTTCTTCTGGCTGATGAAATGATCAAATTTAACATTGCATCAGCAGGTCATCCGTAATTCGTGATTTTGTTTACACGAGTTTCATGATATCATGAACATCATCATAGAGGAAGTCCAAATTTTGTTCCACGATAGTTTTGTGGATGATGCAATCGCATGCACGGATGGTTCCCAGTCAGTCGACAATGTAAAACGCGGATTATTGCGGGGGATTTGCGGAAACCAGCTTTTCTGCGTGTGTAATCGTCTGCAAATAGGATAACTTTTGATTCGTGTTAGCATGAAGGATTATGCAATGATAAATACTGCAAACACGACCAGCCCATATTCCCATACTAAAAATAATTATTGGATGGGATCGTCGCTGATAGACTTTAAAAAAAGAGAAGAAAAACAGAGTTATTAATTTCTGCATGGCCCGTTTCCCAGCAAGAAATTCGGGAAGGCGAAAATAAAAACGTTCCCCCTCTCAAAACTGAACCCCACCAGACCAGCAAACTGGACGCTAGAATTCAGGGGCAGATCCAGGAATTTAGCAGGGGGGGGGGGTGCATGATCAGCAAATCATTGCTGAAATGTAGCGGCCGGTTGTCCGGCACCTGACCTCCATAAAATCAATATGTGTGAGTTTGTTTCTGCATTCAAAAGTTGAACAACAGAGGACAATATATAAACTATAGGGTCACCAATTCCCAAGAGGTTCCCTATTTGGATTCGTGTACTAAACATATGGGAGGTCTTCCTAAAAAGTACAAACAAATGAGGGACAATAGGGGGTCCCCGATTGAAGGCAATACACACTTGTTTGTACATTGTGTAATAACAGTGTAATACTAGTACGAGTATTTTTTGACAGAGGCTTTTTTTTTTACCCTACCCCCCCCTATCCGCTCCTGAGAATGCGCAACTGCTTAATTCGTCTCTCCCCAACACCGCCCCCCCCCCCATTCAGTTCCGCGCCCTAATTTGATTCGCTTCTCCTCAAAATAGGGACTATGCTATTCTCCCATATTCATCAATTAAAAGCAGGCCTTATACATAAAAAAAACCTTGTATATAAGCCTAACATGAGTGTTGGAAAGCCTGACGCTTCGACGGTAGAATTATCTCTCATTTTCTGCCCGGATACTGAAATTGAAACGCATATAGCGAGTGAAAATGAATAGGCCAGACTTGAGGAGATAGTATACAATTAATGATATCAGGAAATATTAAAATCAAGCTGAAGAAATTATTTCCAACAATTAAGTTGTTTCAAGCAGCAAAATGAGTCCAGGGCCCATCGTCACGTCATTATTTATTATCCAACCCCACGTGCTTCAGTTTAGGCAAATTTTGGCAGCACTGCCACAGCTGCTACACATTACTGAAATCATTAATTAATTAATTAATTAATTAATTCCACAAGCGAATGAAAGAAAGTTTGGAGTCACGATATTTGACAATATTATTGGGCCTACATGTACATCCAATCAAGCCGTGATTCGAAGGGTCTATAGGTGAATGTGCGACTAACATTGTAACTGGATACGCCAACGTGCGCAACCGATCAAAAATAATGAAATTCCAAAAGTTGACACGATTTCTGTTAGTGCTAGTTTTCGTCATTGGCAACTTGGTGTTTTTCTCCAATCTCGTTCTCTTGTCTCAATCCGCGACCGGCCCGATCAACCACCTCCTACGCCCACCCACCGCCCGGGCAGGCAACGATCCGACCGCCGCGGCGGAGTCAACCCGAGGGACATCGGGCAAACCCCGCCCCGTCAATCTCAGCCGGAGACACGGTGCCGGATATTTGCCGCCTGCAGAAACTGGAAGGAAGACCTCAGAAACTGACAGATTGAGATCCGGTCCGCCAGACGGAACAGGCCATGAGAACGGCCGCGCGGTCCCACCTTGGCGTAGCAAACAGGAAATTGTATTTCTGAAACATCTCAAGGTAAGGGGGCCGACGATATGACAGGTATTTTTCAAAGCTGACACGTATAATTGAATTATATGGGGAGGTGATGTTCACTTTAAGGGACGTGCGAATGGACAAAAAAAAAATTCATACCATGGCTACATGCATCGCGGTCAGAAATCCGTTGGCAACATGAAGCCAAGGCGTGTCTTTTGGCAGTGTAATAAGGTTAATTGCTTCAGGGACTTGCATGAGAGAAAAAAATCAATGCAAAATCTGTGCAAGTCTAGTTTTCCCTTTTCCCTGTACATGGATCATATCCGGGGGAGGGGAAGACTGGAAAGGGGGGGCGGGGCTGGACCCCCTCCTCCCTACTTTAGCCCGACTAGCCCTTCTCCCTTGCCTCCAAAAATTATTTAACCCTGCCCTCCCGGCGCTGACGCAAAACGCCACCTGGTGGGGGTGCACTTCCGTGCTGTCTTGTCCACATGTATTGAACAGCGCCACCAGGTGTCATGATGATAAATAATGCCCCCTGTAAAATTTGAAACCGCCTGATTGTGACCTCCTCAGCACCAAGATGACACCGTTACCATGGTTAATACCAAAAATACAAATCACGATTTCACATTTTTTTTTGGTAATCGTTGGTGGCTGTGGAGAATGGAGACTGTAAACACTCGCTGGTTGACCGGCAGTTTCGCCTTCTGCCTATATATTCCTCATGATTACCACATGGCACAGCGAACATTTGATGATGCACACAGTCTCTCTCTGTTGTCATGGTATCCGGCTGGAAGATCAAGACTCTGGATGTACACATTTGAGAATCCTAACGAGCCTTTCATTTGCTCATTATTTATTATTTGAGTTATTATCCAACACACTTGACTCAGAAACATACCATGTTGACCGTTGGCTGTAATACGTATAAGGGCTATAAATCGGCACATTACAACACCATTAATAATATGTTGGTTCATTAACGATGGTAATGGCTACATTAACCTTAGAGTATCATTATTAAGTAACTATGGTCTGGAGAGAATGTGCAGACTCTGTTTCCATGGAAAACAAAATGTGCCTCAGTCAGCATCCTTGTTGGAGGAAATAGCATCGTTAAAAATTTACTATTTCATTCAGGCGACCTGGGCCCATATAAATGAAAAATATAAATTGATGTGGTGAAAATGGAAAGCTTCGTGACCGGACCGGAAATAGCAATTGGACGGTTGGGACATAACATTGGCACGTACGGACACAATCGAAGTGATATTTTCGGCGATCCGGCATGTTATCTATTATGCCGCGGTAGCTCTGTCTATTTAAAGAAGAACAATTTGCACTCGGGAAGACTGGACACTCCCTTTGATGTAAAAGCGCCGAATATTGCTAAAAGGCCCATACCCTGTGCTGAAACTCCCCTTTGAGCTCATTCGAAAGACATTAGAAACCGAACATTTTGTGATCGGCACATGATTGATTGTGTCATCACGGGCGCTGTAATTGCGCGTTCCCCAAACTACGGCGCGGTTTTCCCTCGTTGAGATGAATGCAATTGAGCAAACATACTTCCTCCTTTCTATGTTTTTTTTTCCCGAAGGAAGCGACATTTCCGTTCTGTCGGGCTTTAATAAGGTGCAAACAAGAATAATGTGTACATGTATTCACAATGAACTTTTTTCTTTACTGAACCATGTAGGTGGTTTAGGGATTACCACTGATTTGTTTTCACCGCAACTTATCTAATATTAAAAGGGGAGTAATAGAGCGAATATTGTATTTTTGATTTTTAAACCAAGGTTTTATTTTGTGACGTGTGTAGTTCCATCACTTTCCCAATTATGCATTACATCAGCGCACTCGTTTTAATTGAGGGCAAGATACAAGGAAGGCTACATGAAGGTGTACTACGGTTCAAAATGGCTCTAAACATTATGTTAATCAAGAATTAGCGGTTTATTTTCATTCATTGCATTACTTTTGTCCATCACAGAATCTGACCAACACAACGACGCAAACTCGCAGAGACTGCAATGGCGCCGTGCAAGGGAGCATCATCAACCCTGATGACGTCACTCGTAGTAGCCAATCATCTCCCTCCGAGCAGTTTCTCCTCCCAGTTATGCTTGGCAACCAGGGCCCCAACAACCAACTCCAGGCCTTCCGATTGGTCGCAGCCGTTGCCATGGAGCGCAACTACACGCTAGTATTGGCGCCCTTTTTCAACCACGCGAGCGTGGATGGACTGGACACGCGCTGTTTCGAGGACACCCTCGACCCCGGGGCGATAAGCCGCCTCGTGCCGTCCATCACCATGGACGGGTTCCGCGAGAAGTGTGGTGGACGAGTCGATGCCGTCATGTTGGGGACGAGGATGACTGGGTCTGCGCATGACGAAGGGCAGCGACGCGGGCTTGAACTTTACATGGATGGACAAACTCAAACATTTGCAGAAATGACAGGCATCCAAATACCCAGCATCGTCTACCATCGGCAAAATGCTCAAATCATCATCGACTTGCCTAATGACACACCAACCCACACTGTCACACTAAAAAACTACTTAGACTGGTACCCAGCAGCCTTCCAATCCAAATCCAAATGCGTTGCATTTGTGTATCCGTATGGCTTACTTGGCAGGTTCCCGCACAGAGATTATTTGCCTCTCTTGGCAAGATATCTCATCCGACCAAAGGAGATTCGAACTTTGGCGGTAACTTTCTTAAATGAAACTGGAGCTGATAAAACAGGATTCATTTGTGTTCATTGGAGGTTCAACGCCGAATGGAAAAACTTGTGGTAAAAAAGCTGAAATTTAAGAAAGTTAGATATGCAAATATTAATCCTATAAGAAGTGGTAATTACATGCGGCCCCAACATGATTTGTATGAAGTCTGATGTTACGTCTATATTAAGTCCGATGTTTTGTTTTAATCTTCACACAATGTTACAACCACGTTTGCTTGTTCATCTTTTTCACCCATTCGCGTGTCACTCATTGAACTGGCTGCTCGAATGTCTTTACTTTGAGAACTCACCAAAACATAATGTCCAGGGGGCCAAGAAACAATCTTGGCACTCTACAACCTATACCTTCTGTCACGAAGACAGCAAATCTTCTTCAAAGTTAATGTTTTCCACTCGCAATATCACTGCAGGTGTTCTTCCCACGGGAGGCGGATCTGTGACACTCTCAACACAATGTCCGTGGGCCGGGTAGCGGAGAGATTCGCCCGTCTATTGGATCGCTATCCGCACGGTGCATTGTACCTAGCGAGCCCTTTAGGACAACAGGTGAGGGCATATGGCACTTTAAAGGTAATGAACACCATTTGCTTAAAAAAAGGTGTTTTTTTTACCGAGTCAAGGAACAGCAATACAATAAAGCTGAAGCAGTTTATAAAAAAGGCTAACCTTAGCTAACGATATTTCAGCTCAGCCTAGATAGACATCGTAGCTACTTTTTGAGAAAAGTGTGAACAATATTTAGTGCTGTTAATAGGTTTTCCCAGCTATTTTATAACGTTTATCATTCGAACTCACCGTTTCTAATATTTAAATTCGTCCAGCAGCATCGATTTAGTGCACTTCCAATGTTTAATCTCGTCTTTCGTCGGACAATTTCAAATTCAGTTCAAGCAAATTCAAACAATGAGCAACGTTTTTGTCACGGAGTATTGGATTTCGTCTGTCTACGCCAAACCGTGTTATCTGAAATCAAATTCGTCTAAATGATTTATTTAAGACGAATTCGATATCTGCTGCCATTCGGCAACAGTTTATAGACAAATTTGATCTGTAATGACGAATATTTTCGACCCGGCGACTAAAAAGGGTGACCAAGCTTTGAAATTGAATGTGACTAAATTAATGTTGTTAAAAGCGTGTGATTTTTTTCTCAGACGAAATTGAATGTTAGAGTGGGTAAATTTGAATGATTTTTTTTTTTAAATAGCCGGGAATTATGGCACTAGTAAAAAAAAAACAGGGCCAAAATAATAAACAAAATGCAACAATTCCTACATTTAGTATGAAATTGCCTTTAGAATGCAAAAGAAAGCATCAAAGATTTCAAAATTAGCGAGGCGTTCCTTCGTTCACCGCCCCCCGTTTCCTGAAAGCTAGATCCGCCCCTGGGTTTCCGTTGAAAGCGCGATGGTCTGGTCCTTACCATCGCGAGGAAATAATGGGAATTTCTCTGTTCTCGGAAATGACAGCTTACCGGGCAAAACGATTTCACAAGATGCAAGATCTCATTATTTACTTACGATCAAGTGGGATATTTCAAAATATAAGTTTTCCCGGCCAATTTCCTAAAATGTTCATGCACTTCTGAAAATCGTCATTCATTTTCCGTCTGAATTTGAATGCACGTCTTTAATCCCATTTCAATTCAACGAAAGTTCAATCGTTTTCATTGTCTGTACATTCGGTTTTGAGAAACAGACGGACAATGGACCGATCCAGTAAGCCCCGCCCACTGCACACTGGGCAAATTAACACGTGCCCCTCTCCAATGCCACACTGCATTTTCCTGCCGCGCGCATCATACGCGCGTATACACGCATGTCGGACTTTTGTGCACGCACGTCGGACATAAATCACGGCTGTGATTGGTCAGAACACCATGGGGCGGTGCTTACTGGATCGGTCCATTACGTAACCCGTGCATTCATTTTCGAAAGCAGGCCTTTTCTAAATTGACCTCAGGTACAGCTAATTTGATTGACGGTTAATGAAAAAGAAGCATTTAATTATATCTGGTGCCGATGGCATTTAAGTAAAAATGAAATAGAATGGTGAATGCTTGAAATCGCCTTCTAAAGGCGAAAAAGAAATCTTGTAAACGAATCTGAATGGACATTAACGAAAGGTGCTGCTCAATCACTTAATTGATTGAACTAAAATGGAATCGAATGCTCTGGTAGCGAAAGTGAAACGCGTGTTCAGAGCGATTCTCAAATTCAGACGAACATGAATGACCGATGTTCAGAAGTGAATAACCATTTCAGGAAATTGGCCGGGAAAACCTATATTTAGACGGTTTCATCTTCGAATGTTTGCAAATCGTATTACCTTAAAGTATATACAGGTGAAATTACAGACTTGAAACCCATCCAGCTTATTATTGTTATGTTCTAAAAACAGATTTCCCAGCAGAGCATTCTGTTATGGTATTTGTATAAAAAAGGTCCTATTATGAAATTCGCACGGGAAAACCTTTGCTCAATGGTACTTTCAACTAGACCTAAATGTTTGATCAAATATTTGTCTGCAGGAAAATAAGGCGCGCTTATAATCTGCGGTCACCCATGAGGATCGGACTAAACTGTCCTGACAAACAATCACGTCGACGAGAATAAATCCAAGACCACGGCTGGACCTGCGTGGAGTATTTCAGAACGTTTATAATTGGCCTTTTCGTTAAAGGGAAGATACAACATTTGCAAACATTAAAAAACGAAATGATCAAATTATCACGAAATACCTTACTGGATTGTTAGTTAGGGAATGACAGTCTAAAGCATCGTGTAAAATTGTGGCTCTTGGTGTGCTCACCAAGAAAAATTGGAGAAAACTGGCTTTTTTCAAAACTGCTTCTACATTTTCATATTTAGTTATTTCGCATGTTTTTTGTAATTGATTACAAACCTTTGAAAAGGGTACAAGCCAGCTCGACTGATTCTCTGATCTTACAATTCTCCAGAGTCTATACATTGCGATGTTTCATCTTAAGTGGGTCAGGGAACCAGAATACAAGAACATGATTGGTTTTCTCGTTTTTTCCCCCAGCATCTACAAGCCCTAAACGTGAAACAAGTCAGTTTAACAATATTTTCTATAACATACTAATCCTCCAAATCCATTTATGTAGGAAAATTGCAGCAAAAGCAAATGTTGTACATTCCCTTTAAATTCATGTATGTGCACGTGCACTGAACGCAACCAGTCATATACTCTCTAGCAAACGCCTAACTAATCAACTGAGAGTTTCAGCTCCTCACCACAATATCTAACCAATCCTCTATCATGCAGATGAAAATCTGTGGGGTTAACAGTTTTGTAGGTCACAATGCGGCTTTTAGTTTCTGCAATTTTGACCTTTGTCTCAGAAAAACAAATGGAGAAGGGAGGTGGCAGATGAGCTAATATCTGACAGAAATATCGACTGATTGACTGCACCTGTGGCATTGGAAGAACACAGGTGCAAACACGTGTCTGTGCAAGGCAAGCGCGTGGAGAATGCGGTCTATGTAATTACTGTGTTTGGATTGAGAGGCAGTTTAATTAAATAGATTAAGCCAGCAAAATGAGTCAACAAAGAAAATTGGACACCTCTGCGACCTCAAGACCCGCGCTCGGCAATCCAATCAATTATGGTATCAGTGAGGCCGAACATTAGATATCACGCATATTAAGCCTCCGTGGTATGGGAACGGTAGCGCCAGTCGCACATCACGCGATACGAATACCAAGTCGACCTCTCATATTTGCAGACGAGGTTTAGAGAGAGTTCGAAAATTCCGCTAAAATGAATTGAAAGGCCAATCTCAACATTAAGATAAAAATCAAAATGTACATGCGATTTGAGGCCAAGGTTGAGATATACGACTTTTGACAGTTTATGGGGAACCACCATGTGAAAGGACGATTAACTGAACACTAAATCAAACCTTAATGTTGTCATATCTTTGTAGTTTTTTGGGGTCAACGAATATTTCTCCCAATCTCAACCTATTTGTAACAGACAGCAATCCCTCGACCAAGGAAAGCTATTTTCTTCCACATGCAACTCTTCCACATACAACTCCTGAAAATACTAACGCAGAATAGAGTGTTATATAAGTACCAGTAGTTTGTCTACACCACTTTACTCAAAACTATTGTCTCTGAATACCTTTAAATTTAATGTCAGTTATTGATCTCCTTGTAAACAATCAATGATCGCTTATTTATAAGAAACTCCTATTTCAAATTCAGTACACCATTTGTCGAATACCAAACACCAACAGATCACAGACATCCCAAACCACTTTCGTTATCGGTGCTCAACCATCACAGCTTTTTATTTTTAGTTTTTACATTATTCATGTCAGATGAAGTTTCGACAATTGCCTCACAGGGGTAATAGCTGATTCCCAAGATAAAACAATCCCACTGAAGTTGTATTCCATTCTGTTGAAATCGTGATCATCAAAAACGATAATCACTTTGAATTTGTTTTATCTTTCTGGTGATGGTGTTAAAGGAAGCGATCGTGGCAGCCCTGAGGCGTGCCGTGGTCGCCTTCTATTCCTCGGGTGACATCACCGACGCGATGTGGGGCAAGGCTAAAGACCGCCACTCCCCTACTGGCCCGCTGAAAGACCCGTATCGGCTCTCACTGCTGGAGCAGGAGATATGTTCGCGTAAGTTTTTTTTGGTATGTGGGCCTGAAAGAAGTCAATCAGGTGATGCAAAGTCTTTTGAAATACAAGCTTTCCAAAGTTCGAATTGGTTTTATTCCAAAAAGAATTTACCACAATGCATTCAGCTTGCAATACAATTTTATAGTTGCTCTGTCAGTGCTATTTTCAAGCTTCATCCCGAAAAGTAGATTTTGTTTTGAAAATTGCTATTGTTCTAACAATACAAGAGTTATTCACCTGAATGAGACATCAACAAGAAAAAAACAATACGCCAACACTTCGCCAGGGAATGTTTTACATTGGAATTCTGAAATTATTTGCGGTCCGACAATAATGCAGGCGCATCTTTTTGTGAGTTATTGGCACAAACCGAAGGCACATTTTCGGAGGATTAAAAACGTCCAAAATAAGAAAAAAAGTAGCTTTTCAGTATAAATAAAACAAACAAATTGACAATCCGTTAGGACAAAAAAACCTAACATTTAAAAGGGTACGGGCATAACAACTTCAATTTATGAATGTAAGTTTTCGTCACAAAACCTTGTGAAATTCTCCCCGTCCAGTTTATAAAAAAGTATTTTTTTCCGATGGTGAATGCTCAAAGATGAATTCACCCAACCCCGACCCTGACGAGAATACCTGTGTTACAACTAATAATGTAGTAACTAACGGATAATGTATCACCAACCGATAATGTCACACAAATTGACCGATATATATATCACTATGATGATGTAAATTGAAATTGAATTTGTCAATTCAATTTACATTACATTATATCGGTAGTATACAGTATATCGTCAATTTGTGTGACATTATCGGTTGGTGATACATTATCAGTTGGTGATACATTATCAGTTGGTTACTACATTATCAGTTGTATCAACCTGTTCATCTAGCTCGCCTTAATGGTATATAGGATCAGTTGCTTTTCATGCATTTTAACACTGCTCAGCCAATAATAATACAACTCCAAATTCAAAGAAGAATGTTCAAAACCTAACCTGTTGAAGTTTCAGTTTCAGTGGATATTACACTTCTCGAGAAAACCATGCACAACCTTTTTGATCACGAAACACGATTTCGTCTATAATAAGCACTCTGTATTTCAAAAAAATTATCAAGTGACTGATCGTTGGAAATCACCTTTATTTCTTGATTTGTTCTGAATGACCTCAAGCCAGACGGAATAATTTCACGAGGTGTTTAGTACCTTTACGATCTTTAACGTGGTGTTTAGTACCTTTACGATCTTTAACGTGGTGTTTAGTACCTTTACGATCTTTAACGTGGTGTTTAGTACCTTTACGATCTTTAACGTGGTGTTTAGTACCTTTACGATCTTTAACGTGGTGTTTAGTACCTTTACGATCTTTAACGTGGTGTTTAGTACCTTTACAATCTTTAACGTGGTGTTTAGTACCTTTACGATCTTTAACGTGGTGTTAAGTACCTTTCCGATCTTTAACGTGGTGTTTAGAACCAGCACGATCTTTAATCCAAGTATAAGTTTTTTTGATAATACACTCTAAAAACAACTCAGTCAAAATATTGACGGGTTTTCCTATATTATTGGAAATTAAATAGAAATTTAATTAAACATGCACAGTTTTATACTATGACTAGAAAAAAGTAGTCATACTATGACTAGAAAAAGTTCGACTCCAATTTCAGTTATTTGCAAAACTATTTGTCCAAAGTCAATAATGCCGACTGGAAAAATCTAGTCAGATTGGCTGATTTTCAGTTGCACCCAGCTGACCCTGAAAGGCTAGTCAAATTTAACCGGTTTCTAGTCAAATCTGACTAAATGCTTTTTTAGAGTGTACTTCTGTAAGTTACATTTGGGATAAATGCAAAATAATAATCCTATGCCTTTAAAGATGTCAAAACTTCCAGTGCGTATTCTATCTTGTTTATCCGACATGAATGATGTTACTCTCTAAATTCCAAAGAGTGAAATTAGGGACTCCTAGAGTGAAAATCACTCCCATTTTCGATTGACATAGTCTGAAAAATGAACCACTCTAGTCGAAGCTCGAGTGAAACTCGATCTTTACGATTGAGGAAATTCACTCTAAAATGTGTAGTCCCTTGTTTCCGACTGTGGGAGTGACTCTTCTCTCGAATGGATACATTTTTACTCTTAAGAATTTAGAGAGTAGATCATTTCCTCTGTTTTGTCCTCTCGTTGGTTTCAGGATCCCATCTCTTCATTGCGAGTGAATTCTCCTCATGGTCTGACAACGTAATAATCGACCGCCGCGTACGAGGCTTGAAGAGCATGTACATTTTGGACGTGTTGACTGCAGGGGACGAGGTTGCAAAAGACATTGCATTAAATTCATGATGGCGTGACAAACGTAGACTGTTTCCTGGCCCCCCTAAATATAATGAGGACCGGCAGCTGGCTCCCATTTTAAAGCCATTGATTGGATCACCTCTGCGTGTGCGCATCATGATTGTTTACTTTTGAATCGCTGTTCAGATTTGTGCATGTACAGTGATATGAACACACGATTAAGCAAAATCGTCAGTGTCTCCATGATGAAGGCAACTTTCAAGCATTTCAACTGCATAGGTTATACTGAACACTGATGCCCTCCTCCTCGACAAAACGGTACTTCGGACTTTGTCCGTGTTTTTCCCCATTTCGTTTCTATTATTGTGTGTGCCATTTTGAGAACGGCTGTCCTTGCCCTAATGATATGTCAGTTTCTCCGGTGGGATTCTTTTGTTATTTGTAGCCTTCATCAAAACAAATCTATTTTTAAGGAGTGAGCCATCAGCACTGTTGAGTAAACATTGACATAAGTGATCTAAAATCGACCTTGGAAATGGGGCGAGGTGGGGAGGTGAAATTTATTTACCTTTGGTTGAAAGGAAAGATGGAAAATCGATATAATCCGTGTTCCTGGACTGAAGTCGAGATTCCTTGGACACCACTTACTGCCGACTTACCGAGCAGCGTCTATCAAATTATTTTCCAATAAGCTGAGACTTAACGCTGCGGACGTGCCGCGACATATCAAAGACTGATTTTCGGTAGTGCCTTTTTAGATATTTGAAGCGTCTGTAGATATGACATTGTGGGCGAGTTAAATTAAAAATGTTTTTTTTCCCCTTTATTTCACGGACGCAATTGTAGTGACTTTAACAACAATGGAAAAGGGATCTTGATTTTTTTTTAATATTTCTATTCGAGTTAACTAGTTGAAATTGTGCCGTCGGTGTTTGAACTCTAAAACAAGAGCGTTTGGTGTTCAGTTGAGCTTTGGGTGTGATTGGCAAAGACAAGATGCAGAGGGATGACCGCCCTCTAGCGGCATTATATAGAGAGACGTTCAATACAAAAATACATGATTTAAGTTGGGTTTCCCCGGCTAATTTAAGACGTTTTCTTTATTCCTATTCACCAATTCTATCAATTATTCAAATTCGTCCGAGACGAACTTCACACGCTTTTAGTAAAATCAATTTAGTCATTTCTCATTTAATTTCAAATTTCGGTCAACCTAGTTAAGTACTTATGGTCAAGAGTATTCGTCAATATAGATTGAATTCGTCTCAGCCATTGCCCAATGACCGTATCAAATTAGTCTAATGTCAATTAGTTTAAAACTTGTGTTAAGTAGATTGGTCGTGTGTGTGCTAAAGTATTTTGTCCTCGAGCACAATTCGGCACATTCGGTTGCATGTTATCAGACCAGGTAGATATAGAAAAACCAAGAAAAACAATCATGTTCATGTAGTCTGGTTCCCTCACCCAACTCAAGGTGACTCAGAGCAATTTATAGACGTCAGGAAATTGTAAGGTTATGGAACCAGTCTAACTGGCTTGTACCCACCCATAGGTGTGTAATCGATTGCAAACAAAATGCGGACTAACTAAATACGGTAAACTGGGGGAGTATTTGAGAGAAAAAAAGCCTACTTTTTTTCCCCAACGCTGGTCAGCCGACCAGCGCCGACCAGTAGATGGTGAACAACAAGGACTGTACACACAGTGACCAAACGACAGTAGAACATTAAAGCGAAAAATAGCAAGAGTAAAATGTACTAAAAACGTACAATAATAATTAGATGGTGAAGAAATGCAGTACAACATTAATACAACAGACAGGCTGTTTGCATTTTGATTAATAAACGTACTTTCAACTGTATGCTCATAAACAGGCTTTTACTTTCAATTCAATTTCTTTTCCGGTTTTTTTTTGAAAGGCGGTTTTGGGAAAAGACGATCTCTCGTATTATGAGCTAAGAAGCCTTATTTGAAAGGATCCCTCCATTCCATCGCCAAAAAATGAACGACTTTTGCGTCCAATTTCAATCAAATTTCTGATAGAAATTTCTCATTCCTCCTTATTGGCACAACTTTAATGATCATGGCTTAATCGGACCATTCCAACATGATTTACTAAATCTACATGTATATGGGTCATGAAATGCTGTAGCTAATTGGAGGACTCTGAAATCATGATTTTTATGGGCGCATACGAGCAGGCCATGAAGAAACCCGGATGCGAACCGGCTGTAAACACTATGTAAACGGCCGACTTCATGTCGGCCTTCGGTATGGGGAGGGGCCGGGGGGCGGGGCGGAAATCGCGTCAATTCATCTTGGACAAACACCGGCTGGCAATATGCTTTAGCGTGAGGCCCCGATGGTAGGTGGCATTGCTATCTTGGAAAACCTCCCAAAACCAATCAAGTCTTTTACTCAGAGTTCACGTTCAATTTCACGCAATGCAGGCTGCATGCGTATTATCTGATGGTTATTACTACATTTGGGACGAATGTCTTCTCAAAACTAAATAAGTTAATTAACGGCATTGACGCATATAAGATGGGGGTGGGAGACCCCTCGAGACCTGTTCCATCCCTTTTTCCCACGTCAACTATCTTGTATGCCCCTACATAACATCCTCCTGAAAATTGGACACTAAATAGGGGCGGATCTAGATTTCAGGAAACAGCGGGCGGGGGGAGGGGGAGGATGACTTGAAGGTGGAGGCGGGGGGGGGGGGGTTTGAGCGCAGGCGTGCCTAAGGCACCTTGCTAGCTAGCTAGGGGTCCAGGGGTCCATAGGGCTTGTCCCCCGGAAACATTCTGAAATCTACGATGCTTTGTCCTGCATTCTAAGGTAATTTGAAAATTACTTTTTAGCATTGTATTGTTTTTGCCCCATTTTACTAGTTTCATAAGGGGGGGGGGGTTGCGCTTTCCCCCACTGGTTAACAATTTTGGTCTGTCAATCAACCAGAGGAAAAGAGACTTTCAGGTATATTTATGAGCCACTCTGCTGAAGAACATAGTCAAAGAGATGGATCTGTACTCAAACAGATTTTATTCTGTAACACAACTAAAATACGCAAACCAAATTAGGATTTCTCACACCGCTCTATACTGTATACTTCCGTAGAACCGGACTCGCTAAGTGACTCATATAGTAACAGTACAGGCACAAATGGAGGCCCATCCCGCCCTATCATTACCATTTAATTATCCGCACGAGGGTCAAATTAACCATTTAGTTTGGCCAAAATTGACCGCCTGATAGTCCAATTGACCGAGTTTGGCTCACATTGACCGAGCCTCTGGTCACTTTAACTGAGTTTGATAGCACACTTACATCGCCCCGATGGTCGCTATAATCTTATTAAGGCAACAGAGTTAAAACCCGAAAGGGTTGTGCTTTATTTATGCTCTGGCCACTTGCCACAAGCATTTTTGTCACGCTGGATTTTAGCTTACTCGGATTGGAGGCCTTGTAGTTTTGCGCTTCCGCAGGACAGACGTTTTCATTTTCTATTCTCGAAAAAAAAAAATGAAGATGCAAACAAATTACAGGGAAATGTTAATGGCAATTATCAGATTTTTTCAACACCTTTAGTGAGTTACTTGCAAACCTTGCCATTCTCTGGCGGCCGCCTTTTCGCTGGTGAATGTTTAACAAATTTCATATTTTTTATTTAAGCAAGGAAGGTTCTTGTCATGCCAATCACTAATTACATTGGCCTCCTTCCCATGCGTCATTAAATTCAGGTTTTTAGTTAATTATGAATGCCTGTGCCGAGCTGCGAATAATTAGGAAGAGAATCTCGACCCAATGTGGAAATGATTTTCAGATATGTAATAACATAACTTTGAAATTTGCCATTGTGCTTGTCTTGTTTTCGTCGGTATTGTCACTCTTGCAATGCACGTGTTTTGAAAATGCAGAAAACGAACGTGGAATTCTATTTTGTAATTCTATTTTGTAATTCTATAGAAGGCGAGCAGTTTCTTAACACGAGTAATGTCATTTGCAAATTAAAAATGACACGTATATTCTGCACAAGTCACCCATGCGCTAGAAATTACCAAATTTGAAGATTATTTTGAATTCAATATATTGAACTTGTTTGTGGTTTGGTAAAGCTTTTTACATTCTAAAATCAATCACAGACTTGAAAAATTGAAGTGTTTTTAGTGCATGAAGAAGACAACAACCTGACAGAAAGGGTACTGGAATATAACAGCTCAGAAATTGAAATTAAATTTTCCTGCCGGTCCAAAAAAAATTGCAATTCTCAAATACAAAACACATACAGAAATGATAAAATAAGTGTGCTATTTTCGCGATGGAGATTAAATTTTGCTGCACAGCTCGACGGCAAACCAATCTGGTCGGATTGAAGATTGCAGGAACTATTGAATTATTTCCACGCTAGTATTACATGCGACGCCATTCATGGATGTTTATAGGTCCCTATATTTAAAATTGGCGGTGCCATAAATTAGTTTCTTGTGAGCGATTCTAAAGGAACGCACTGGGGAGTAGTTTAACTGACAACTCACTCTGGGCTAAATTGAAACCGATTGTCGGATGGATACTTTGCTTTTGTCGAGGACTGAATCTACCTATAGAACGGCGAATACTTGTAATAAGATGATTTGATATCAAAGGAAATGTGCCTTGGAAGAGCGAGCCCGTTAGGTTTTTACGAGTGTTATTACCTTACCAATAAATTTTGGATCGTAGTCATTCGGACTTCAAAGGAATGTGTTGCTACTTCAGCAAGTGCGTTTTGAAAGGAGAGGACATTATTTTGAAAAAAACTATCCAAAACGTCCTAATGTAACTGTAAGGTTTAATGTTATGTTAACTGTTGTTACATGCTATGTTAACTGTTATGCAAACTGTAATGTTAATGTTTTCTTAGTTGTTATGTTAAGCTGTTGTATGTTGTCCTAACTGTTTTGCAAACTGTTATTTTAACTGATATCTTAACTGTTATGTTAACTGTTATAGTAATTGTTACGTTAACTGTTATGTTAACTGTGTCATTAGCTCCTATGTTATATGTGATGTTAACCGTTACGTTAACAGTTTTGTCATCTGTTATGTTAACTGTTAACATGTATCTGAAGAAAGAGTACTATTATAGCTATTTAGTCACGTATTTATTTTATTGCCAATCTCCTCGCTGCGATCTTTTAAAGGGAAGATACAACATTTGCAAACATCAAAAAACGAAATGATAAAATTATCACGAAATATCTCACTGGATTGTTAGGGAATAACAGCCTAAAAGCATCCTTTAAAGTTGCGGCTCCTGGTGTGCTGACTTTTCAAGAAAAAGTGTATTTTTCCAACGCTGGTCGGCCGACCAGCGTTGGAGCAAACTGTTTTTTTTTCTTCTCAAAAAGTGTTCTTAATTTTTCATTTTAAGTTCGTCTGCGTTTTCTTTGCAATTGATTACACACCTTTGAAGACCACAAGCCTGCTAGACGGATTCTCATGATCTGACAATTCCCCACTAATTATAAGTCTATAAATTGCTACGGTTCATCTTAAGTGGCGTCAGGGAAGCAGACTACAAGAATATGATTGGTTTTCTTGGCTTTTCAAGCATCTACGAACCCACAACGTGAAATAAGTCAGTGTAACAATATTTAATATAACATACTAATCCTCCAAATCCATTTATTTCTGAAAATTGCAGCAAAAGCAAATGTTGTACATTCCCTTTAACTAGGACTACAATTAAAGAACCCCAATCTTACAGCACCCTCTAGACATTTCGGCTATAGCCAATATTCTTGACTCTATATAAATCTGTCAGGTCTGTTTGTTACATGGAGATATGAATGTATGAAAAAAGGTTGAGCCAAGAACTTATAGTTCACCATAATACCAATTCGTCCGTCCCTGGTTTAGTGATTCAACTTCATCATTGATCAATGTCTGGCTTCCTGATCCTCGATATTTCCCCTGACAAAACGGTTTCTGCATATCCACCGGATTCCTTTACTCTCCAAACTTGGCTTTGTCTCCGGCGTTTTCCCGAGAGGGATCGCATCTCCAGCATGACTAGGCGGGGAGGCGGCGGGGGGAAAGCGCCTACAAACAACGGTGGCAGATGTATCGTCTTCCCACGCTGCTAACTTCGTCTCGCGTAATCGAAGACCGACACGTGAAAAAAAGTGAAGTCAAAAAAGCTGAGGTGTTCTAATTTGAAGCAGAACATATTAGGTTCATAATCCTATATCATTGAGTCACCAGTTTCCTCTCGTCCGTTAAGTTAACAAAGCCTGGCGTATATGCCATATGATAGTACAAATCTTATTCCATTATTGAAAGGTATTAGTAATAATGTTGCCTCTATGTTGATTTAAAACGTTTACCTTTTCTGGTGTGTCTCCCTGTAACATGCTACGAAGCTGCATCTATGCACGTGCAGTTGGGTTCTGCTTGCTGCAACGATCACCAAGTGGGGAAAAATCCCAGACGCCAAGTAAATTTCACTGAAGTCCACATTCATCCCAAATGATGTTTTCTTAAAAAATAAACAAATAGTAATTGAAACATAAATTTGGTAGGCCTATATTCTTTTTGACGGATTTGTAAAGAAAAAGTAATGCGGATTGGATACATGGGCTATTTTATGCTTGCGTATACGGCTGAGCATGACATCGCGTAAACATTCGGTAATGTATACTCTTGCTAACTTAGGTCAGATTAAGCAGCTTATCGGCCTTAACACATGCCGGATATCATAATCTGTGCTACGAACATGGTCATTAAACGCGTTCTCAAATGATGGATTTGAATGAAAAAGAACAAGAAAATCATTATCAAATTCTCCCTACATCTTCCAATCTCTTCCGATGACATCATGATTCTGAAACCTTGCAAACTCATTTGTGGTTGCCAAGAGAATATAGGGGGCAATTTGGTAAAATTGTGACTAATAATTTTTAATTTAGAAAAAAAAGAGGTTTATCTGTTTTGATGTGCCGCTAGAGGACGTCCTTTTTACGATGACGTCATCATGCTGTTTTTGATTTTGACATTCAGAACCTTGCAATTTGGTAAAATTGTAACAAATGGTTTTGAATTTTAAAAAGGTTAACTGTTTTGATGTGCCGATAGAGGACGTCCTTTTGAGCGATGACGTCATCATGATTCTTTGTTTTTGACATTCCCCACTGAATACTTTTTATCTCAAGTCTTTACTATATATGCATATGTGAATCAACAGGCTATGATTGAACTTAACAGTCGAGGAATGAGCCTAAACTCTAAAGAAATGATTTTCAATCCCGTAAAAAACAATCCTCTCAAAAGTCCACGAGCTTTTTAGTAAAAAAAAAATTCAATCAGATATTGAAAATAATATTCGAGTTTAATTAAAATGTCGATAAACGTCGACCTCCACCTTCTGCCAGACCCTTACCAAGAGGGAGAATTACAAGAGAAAAAAAGAAGAACAGAAAGTAATAGGTCGGTTCAAAATTCGTTCGAAATACACATTTGATACACATTTTCCACTACTAAAAAGGCCTACAGACTCCCAGAAACAAGCGTTCATTTCAAATGCCAACATTGCAATGCCCGAATCGCAATTGTTCAGGTGACGCCAGTGTTCTTTCGTAATCCCGACTAGACAACGCCGCCGTTGGTGCGTATCAACCTGGTTACACCAAGGGTTACGCGTACTCTGCCATGAAAAAAAAAAAGTACGACGAAAAAATTTTCAGGAAAAAGGCCGCTTTTGAAATTTTCGGTTGGCTTTACGCTTCAGAGAACTATACAACTGTTAATGGATTAATTAATCAATTCCTTTTCATTGATGCTCAATTGACATTTGGGCGAGAAGCTACGGCAGGAAGCGAGCAGTTAATGGTTCGTGCTCTCTTTGTGTATTTTCTGGGAGTGAATGCATTATTAATGATAGGAGCTCACTATATGATCATCATCATCATCATCATCATCAACAGGAAGGCCTTTCCAACTTACAGTTTTCGATATATTTAGGAAATCGTGGCTATATCGTGGCCCAATTTTTAGTTTTTAAGTCACGTAATATTGTCAGTAATATTTAATAATAACAATAATAATACTACCGGAGTCTTATACAGCGCACGCCTATCTACCCTCAATTAGGTACTCAAGGCGCTACAAATATCTGTGTTTTGAGAATCAGTGTTTGCATTTTGACTCCAAATATCAACATTGTACCGGATATCATTATCTGTGATACGAACATCATTTTCATATTCTCCATACCATAATTTCCGGTCTGAAAACGTCATGATTTTAAAACCTTGCAAATCCAAGTTACATGGAAATTTAGTGTGATATTCTGATGAGGTTTCAGGACGATTCAACATTTCAGTGCATACCCGTATGCTTTTCAAATAAACAACCCTCGGCCGGTCACCGATAGGACAATTTTGCCGTCCGACTTTGGAAATACTGAAAGAGTTTCTGGGTGGTTTAACTTGTCAGTGTATGCTGCGCAGATGGTTTCCCAGTACTGTTTTTTGAGGGGTGTCATTTTTTTTTTCATTGGAAGCTACGGCCAGTCACTGTCTCACCATGTGCCATTGTTCCGTTTAATTATTCATGAGATCTGTCGACGGTCGTATTTGTGCGAGCCCCCTCGGCACGGAAGTCATTCATAACGGTGTGATTGCGTCAGAAGGGATTATGTGCCATGTACTGGAGGCATGAACAGTGCCAGCCTTATCCTGACTTTTTCTTCGATTTCCAGAGGTGTTAAAAACGAAAACAATCCCCTCCCTCGGCAAAATGGAGGCGAACATTTCCTTTGCTTCTCTCCCCCATCCCCTTCCCTCATTTTTTTTTATCCTTTTCTCGAACCATAAAATGTTAAGTTTGTCACTTACGCTGGAAAATCTTCCTCCTCCGGGCATTTCGTGGGCTCACATTTCCTCTATGGGCTTTTCCCGGCTATTTTAAAACCTTTTTCATTCAAATTCACCAACTCTAACATTCAATTTTGTCCGAGAAAAAACCTTTCACACGCTTTTACCAAAATCAATTTCGTGTAAAGAAGTTTCCCCGGCTATTTTAAAACGTTTGTCATTCGAATTTACCGTTTCTAATATTCAATTTCGTCAGAGAAAAAATTAACACGCTTTTACCAAAACCAATTTAGTATGTAGAGGTTTCCCTGGCTATTTTAAAACGTTTGTCATTCGAATTTACCGTTTCTAATATTCAAATTCATCAATCAACATTTAGGCCATCAGCCTCGGTCCAAAATTTTGGCCACCGGTATCAAATGAGGGGAATAATCGTCATAGCGATTTTTGGCAAGGTATACACCTCCAGAATTGGAAAATATGTGACAGCATTGCAGCGATGGCCATTTGGGTGTTATCACCTTTTTTCCCAAAATGGCCATCAAAATGCTTGTTACCACTCTAGGGGCGGTATACCTTGCGCATGCGCACTATAATCATTTATGCCCTGATTTGATACTGACCAAACCCCCAGGCTGATGGCCTAATTGATTTAGTGCACTTCTTATGTTTAATTTCGTCTTTTGTCAGACAATTTCAAATTCGGTTCAAGCAAATTCAAACAATGAGCACTCGTTTTTGTCTCGGGATATTCGATTTCGTCATACCTACGCCAAACACGGTATTCAGAAATCAAATTTGTCTAAATGATTTATATATAAGATGAATTCGATCTCTGAGTGAACGAATTCGAGGTACGTTCACGTGAAAATGTCAAACTACTTTGCATAATGGGTGCTCTCAGTCGTTAGCATCGGAGTCTCTTTGGCCTGGAGACTCCGTAAAAAGTCAGAAAATGTTGAGGTATCTGCATTCCTTTATTTTAGCACTTATCGATACCATATCTTTCTCTTACGATTTCTTCTCAAGATGACATACTTCCAGGCTGCAAAGGTTTCATAGATTCAACAGAAATGATTATTTGAGAAATCATCAGGCAATGGTTAACCCCGCTTTTCGGTTTGGGGGATTTTGTGGAGTTACATTTTTTTAGCTGCCGGATAGCTGCTCAACAAATCATCATGTCTCCCCGTTAGTTAGTTAGTTAGTAAGTAACAAACTTTGACATTGTGTATTGCTCCTACATATTTTGGCCGATTTCAACCAAACTTTGTCGAAAGTATCAGTAGCCCAGCCTCAACATGTCACATGACCAAATTGGGGTCAAAGGTCATCATGGGGTCCTGGGGGTAAAAACCTGCTTTTTTTTTAAACTCAAAACACTACTCCTTCCAGATAGTACATGGCAAAGTCACGGGAGTCATGCATGAACTTGTCATAGACCCGATTTCAATATTTAGGAAACTGTTCTCTAAATGACGTAAAAATCGCAGATTGTACTTAATAAGTCCTTTTGGGGAGGGGGTAAACTGAGTAAACTGAAGTTATGCTTTTGGGGCGAGGCGGGGGGGGGGGAGGGGGGCTGGGAGGGGAGGGTAAACAACCGCCTTTGCATGGACCCACAACTTTCACCCCCGCATTATTCGAGAGATTGGGCACATGTGTTCTTTTTGCCGCAGCTCTTATATACCCGAATACTGTTTGCCTAAATGCCGCAACACATTTTGACATTTTCAGATGTTGCCGGCAGCACACTGCGCACTGCAATCAAGATTTTTTTCCAACAATCAAATTGTTTTTCCCCTGATAACTATCGGCATGGGTAAATTGGTTGTTTTACTGGAAGCAGCATTCAATCAAACGCCACGCATGGCGAGTTTCGGGGGTGCCCGCTGGCCCTTTGCTCTCCATTCACGCAAACACGCATCGTTTATATGTCACTGGTGGACAACCACCTTTTTTGATTTCTGAATGAAGACGTTCAAACGTTCCGAATAAAAACGTTCGAGCCGCAGCGATTAAAGCAATGCAGAGTATTACCGACGAACGGGCAGGTTTCTTTGAACGAGTGAGGCTGCCGCGGTAAAGACGCCATTTTGGGGTAGAAATGCGAATCTAAGCTTATTGACGTAACTTTACATGCTAAAGTTCAAATATTACATTGTTACAATCTGTTAAAATAATTTCATTATAAAGAATTAAGTTAAGATATTACATCAACAAATACGATATTTCCAATACACAGGAAAGGCGTCTTTACATCGCTCGCATTCAGTCATGCATATGGCTGTTTGATGTCATCCGTGTGGAGCTCATGACGTAGTTTATGGATGTATTCTTTTTTCACGATGTCGGCTTTTTTTCAATGCGATGTCTTCATCCCACGGGCGTAGCAACGTCATTTTTATTGGGGTAAACATTTCTTGAAAAGGGCACTTACATCCGAGGGGGGATACCCACCCCCAATCCCACCCTCCACCCCACCCTCCCGCTGGCTACGCCTATGCATCCTCATTAGTACGAAGGTAAGACGAAATAATTAAAGTATAGGATGTCGACACCTTGACATAAGTTACTACGGCTGGTATTTTGAGGATAGACATGCCATCTGGAATGTTATGTAGATGTATACATGTGATTTCCTGAATGATTCTGCTTGTAAGTGTTGCTCTTTCGAAGCACAGATTCATGTGAGCATGTTCCCGCTTATTTTCAGTTTTGAATTATTCTTAACCTCAATCAGTCTAGATTTACTGTAAATTATTATTGCATTATCTTGTTGATCTTGTGGAACGAGTAGTTTCAGTATTTTGTTTCATTATCTTGGATTTTGATGCTATTTTTCAGTAAAAACCGTAATTTTCCAAGATGGCGGCCGTAAGATACGGTTTGGCGGGAAACCACCCCAAGCCGCCATTTTCCATTTTCTTTAATCTTATCGTTAACTTAATAGTGATGTGTTTCCTAGAAATAATATAGATGCAGATAGTTTGCACTCTTATTTCATGTTTATTCCATTTAATTATGTGTTTGTAAATATTAATTGTCATTGCAATGTTGACCAGAGACGAGGAAAGACCATGTCATCATTTGCTTTCCTTTTCCCGTTTATCCAGAATAAACCAGCATAAAACAGAAACCAAATTGCCGAGTCCTCTTCCCACTTTTCGACTCTTAACAACCAGGGTCACATAATTATACTTGCATGTTTTTATGTTGAAGCAAGAACACGTGTTAACAGTTTATCATTTCGTAATGTCGACCTACTTCTCACAAGATGCCGTTCCGAGGTAAGCACTATGAGATGTCATCATATCGTGATAAATAATCCTTAGAATGCGTGTGGACATCTTAGATTAAGAAATGCGTATCCGTCGAAAGAAAGGCCCTAGGCACCATGTGTTCCGTATGCCCCACTCCACCCTAGGCACCGTCACAAAAATCAAGCTTTTAAAGTACAAAGCACTGTACAAATCAAGCCAGGGCAAACAGGTTCTAACTCTGAAAGCCTGTTGGCACCAAGGGCGCCAATCGCTTCTCAAAAGTGTGTGTGTATGGGGGGGGGGGTGTTACATACAATGTTATGTGTATCTTCATCAGAACTAATGAGAGTGCAAAGCCTAACGGCACGGGGCCCGCTTAAGGTCGCCAGAAAAAAAATGGATACTAGATGCTCCGTGGTGCGATCTGCGGCAACTTCTGACCACTTTAACTAATTTTTGTTTTGAGCAAAAGATCACAATTTTTAACATCATATTCGAGTTTGAAGTCATTTAATCTGCTATTCTGAGCTGTAGCCAATAAATGTTTATTCAAAAATACCCGGGGGGGGGGGGGCGACATGTCCCCCGTACCACACCGATCGACGCCCACGGTTGGCACCGTGCTTCAGAACGACAGACTTTATGGGTGCAGAGTACCAGTAAATCGGTCCGAAATTGCCTACGCCGGCCAAATCACGATTTGCATGCCCTCAAAATCTTCAGTATTTGAGCATACTGTGGGCCATGAACTAGGGGGTTTATAAAAAAAATATGGGTGAAAGCTACGGAAGTGTATTTTACGGAAGCGTATTTAGGACATGACCGAAAATATATTTTAGGCCCACTTCTTCGCCCGGGCGGATTACTATTTCGCCCGGGCGAATTACTATTTCGCCCGGGCGGATTACTAATTCGCCCGGGCGAATTAGTAGTCTGCCCGGCCGGGAGAATTAGCAATCTGCCCGGGCGAATTAGTAGTCTGCCCGGGCGAATTAGTTATCCGCCCAGGCGGAATAGTAATCCGCCCGGGCGGAAAAGTAATCCGCCCGGGCGAAATGCTAATCCGCCCGGGCGAAATAGTAATCCGTGGGCCTAAAAAAATATTTTCGGTCATGTCCTAAATACGCTTCCGTAGAAAGCCGTGCACAAGACTGTGAGCTTGTAGTTCCGTTGAATTTGGATGAAATTGGGGCCCTATAAATGCAGGCCCGGATTAAGTGTTTCGTATAGCCCTAGGCACCAGTGTTCCGAAGAATGGAGAAGGAAGGGGAAAGGAAGAGGGAATAAGAACAAAGTGGGGAATGTAAATATTAAACACCGCTGCTTAAAACTCCGCATAGCTAAAATAAGATTCTGAAACCCATGGCAAAAGATTGTACATTCTGTCATGTCGGCACAAGCTGCCGCGCGAAGTCGCTTCATATAAGAGGGTTGACAGCTACAGCTGTGCAAAACACAAGCACGTGCTCGCTCGCACAGTCACGAATTGAGCTGATTCTTATTAGTGACGACTCAAAATAACGAGGGCATATTTCGATAGAGAGTCAAGCTACAATTTTGATATTTGCGCCACAGAGCATCTGCAATCCAAACATTTCCCAGGGCTCTTAAGCATCCCCTGACCCCGGGCCTTTAGGGCTTCGCGCTCGCATATAAAAAATTCCACTATAGGATTTAAAGACCCCCCCCCCCTGCTGTCTGGGATTAGGGAACAGGCCTGAACAAGGTATGCGCAAAGGTACTGAACATGTACATGCAGTTTTGCGACAATGAAATGAAACAATTATGGCTGGATTGAATTTTGTATTTTCGAGCAATTTTACAAATTAATTTCGAACGATTACAGTACAAGCTCTCAATATAACAAATTAATCATTCTTGCAGTTGTCCTCCAATAGAAAAGAAAGAAAATAAAACAAAAAGTTATGTGGCGATGGCCAAGTCTTCAGGAGTCGGACTTATGACCCTAACTCAATGAGCCCCTTACCGACTTCCATATAGAACTCTTCTGGGTCTCGGTACCCGGCCCACCACACCTCCTTCCCTGTCCATCCATGTAACTCGAAAGTCAGGCACCATAAAGGGAGGAAACGAGGTGGCACCCTAAGCCTTGCTGCCGAGTCAGCAAAAGAACCCCGTACCTATACGCAGACGCCAACCTGGACTTCGCAGACAGTCCCAACTTGTGAGTCAGCTTACCGACCGACCGAGCTAACTGCTGTTGGTAAATGACTACGGGAAATTAATACTCTTAAATGACAGAACCGCGGGCATCGAAAACCAAAAAATGACACCAAGCGGGTTCGAACCCCTAACCCCGGGGTCCGCTGTCAGACAGCTTAACAACTAGGCTGTTTTAGTAATTGCTTCTCTCTTCGCGTTTAAAACATAATCTTTATTTCCGCCGTGGGAGAGTTACTTTGTGTTTCATAGCTGCACGAAAGATGCATCAGCATCACGCTATACACATGAATGCTGTTACGTAACTCTTTTCTACAATCATTCTTATGTACCGAGCAGTTGGCTATTCAGAGTCACTATGAACAATTAACCTTACCAAGCTCGTCCTTATTCTGTCTCATCAATTGTTTCGCGTTGCGCGTCTTTAATTTCGGCCGGCACTGACATGTCGCGCTGATTGAGAGAAATTCTAGCAAGTTTCCCTTACCTCATTATATTTATATCAAACTACTGACCCGTTTACAAATATTTACGAGGGAAGTTTGTTTGTCTGAGTCTAATTCAGATCCCTCAGCTAAAATTCATCCTTGGGAAAATTCATCTTTTCTTGTACATACGCTAAGTCTAGGTAATGACGCCATTATAATACAACAAGCTGATTTACCCGATCATAGATCGGGTAGGGCGTAGTGTTGGGGATGAAAATGTGGGGAGTTAAATGTAAATGGGGGATATAGTTGGGGAGACATGCAGTAATAGAAAAGCAATTTCTGTGGTGTGATCTTAGGCAATTTCTGACCACTAAAACCAAAGATCATCTTTTTTTTTTTTGTTTGGAGTAATTGAATCAAAGCATGTATTCTGAGCAATAGAATCATTATTGTTGCAAGCCACAATATTTTTATTCGGGGAAAAAAGGGGGACACCAAACAATGCCCCGCCTCAAAATGTGTGTGTGGGGGGGGGTCGATGACGTGATTGATAATACGTATGTGGCATGTGTGTCAATGCTGCTGTTGGTCTGTTAAATTGGCTTTTGTGAGGCAGTCAGTCGCATTTGGAAGACGTAGTGAAAAGACTGTAGTACACACAGGGCAAGGGCTGTTTAAATAATAAAATAAATAAAGAAGGTGTCATGTGGAAAATGAAATGTTGAGTGAAAAAAATTACAAACGGTCTGAATCATGGAGGAAGGTCATAATTATGTTTCAGTATTGGAGTCTTTTGGAAACTAACGAACTGAACTTGACATTACTTTTCTTACACCTTGCGAGACCGGAAAAAAAAAAACTTTTATTTTTTATGGTAGTTGTCACAACCATCTATAAACAGCAAGTTTTCTTCCTCCGAGAAAATGCTTGCTTCTGAAAAGGGGAGACCGCCGCTTCACGTCGTCCGTGGAAAAATGTGGGTGTCTTCCGCGCCGGGTCTTTTTTTCGTTCGTTTTTTTTTGACTGCGTTTAAGATCGCGATGTTTGAAGCAGCAATGCATCGATTCTCGTTGACCCCAAACAGGCCCCGAAATATATAACACGACAATTAATTATACGCGGCGGGCAGCGAACTCAACGCCTTCAGCGTGGGTGGTGGAAGCATGGGCTGTATTATGGAAGCAACAGCAACAGCACACGCGACGTCATACGTTTGCGCTTCAAAGAAGCGCTTCAAATAGCCCCAACCTCCTCGTTTTCCAGGGTGTGAGGCAGCTGCAGTACGCGTTGCCAACAACAGTTGGCATAGCGACAGTTTTGCACTAGCCAGAAGACTTTCGATTTGGTCAGACCGCAAAGGCATACTTAATGTGTAGATCCTTCTGAGTATTCGTTGCAGTCGGCGCGCGGGCGGGCAGCGAAGTATATGAAAGAATTAGGCGCCTTGGCCCAACCACCAAATATAAACCAATTTTACCCGCTTCACCCCAAGGTCACCGAACACCAACGCTTTTGCAGAACGGCCACGTAGAACACGTAAACGAAACGAAGCCGCGAAGTCGCTGACGCGCACAGTCTAGACACGCGCAGAAAAGAAATCACAGGGGCGGCGGCGGCCAACATGAAAAGCACACGGCGGCAAATTCGAATGCGCAAATGCAGTCACAAAAAAGAAAAAAGGATCGCTGGTCCGTACGGGAAAATCAGACGAACCGTCCGACGTCCGACCTGACACCCGACACCTCCGCATTTGGACATGGACGTCGAGCGATTTTCGCCGCGGCGCGAGGCGGTCTCGATCCTTTCATGAGCAAACTATGTCACATTAACGTCAGCCGGTGGCATGATTAGAATCGTGACCACGCGAGTGCAATGACGTCCAGTGGCGTAAATCTGTGCCATCGAGGGGGGGGGGGTTGGGGAGGGGGGATTTGGGGATCACCAAAATCATACAATTCGGGCGATTCACAATGCAGTGCGCCACCAAGAGTTTGCCATGGAGAGTCAGTTTTTCAAATTACGGTCGACAATACAAGGCCATTTGAATGAGTGTCATTAAACAAGTTTAGCTAATTGGCTTTAAATTTGGGTATAGCGTTCTGCCGCCTTACTAAAAACACCATATTGATACAAAGAAAAGAAAAGGGCAAATTTATACTCGAATCAAACGCTTACGAAACTACTGATCGGAAAAAAAGTTATTCCTAAAAAGTTAAGGCACAAAATTCGGACAGAGACCCTAAAACGTCTCTGCGTGCAGAACGAGGAAGAGGAACAATAGAAAATCCTCGATTTACACCGTAAACAAACGTGGGTGGGGTGAGTTTGTTTCTACATTCATTAGGGGACGTTGAATAATAGAGGACAATAGGGTCCCCAATTCCCAACGGTTCCCAATTTGGCGATCGTGTACAAAACATATGGGAGGTCTTCCTAAAAAGTTAAGGTGCAAACAAAAAAGGGACAATAGGGGGTCTCAGATTGCAGGCAAAAATTAATACACACTTAATTGGGTGTGGGTGTTTTATGACACACTGAACAAAGAGATGTCTCTACAAGGATACACATTTCAGCATGGGTGCGGCGTTTTCGTAGGCCCCCGAATTTTTCGTTGGCTCCCGAATTTTTCGTAGGCCCTAGGCACAGTGCCTACCGTGCCTATAGGATAATCCGGGCCTACCCCCAGGTTATCGACATCTTACCATCAAGATGTGTCGACATCCTGTGATGAATTATCTCAGAGTGTCGGAATGCTTTCAAAAGCCGTTGATCCCGTGATAGAGTTCTCAGGATGTCGACATGCCACTTTCAAGATGACCTCATTCCCTGATGAATAATAACAGTGTGTCGAAATCATTTAATCTAGATGCCGTCATCATTTCATAATTATGTCATGTGTATCGCCATCTTAAAACATAATAAAATGTTATCAGTACAGGATCGCTACAATTCGGATGGCACATCCAGGACTCCGTACCCTCGACCTATGTGCTTGTTGTGTTCAATTAAAATACCCCCTTGTTTGTATCAAACTGTGCGTCACAATGAAATCAGGTCACTAAGCTACTATAAAGTAGCTGGATGAACATCAAGTGTTATCTCAGAATTAAAAATCGTTTGAAAAGAAAAGAAATATAGTCTTGGAAATATTGTTACACAACAGTTATAGTTCCTTAGAATTTAAGTCGCTTTTCATTTTTATTCTGTTGCAATTGTACTTTTCTGATTTTTTTTCATTTTTCATTTCGTTTTTCTGCGTTAGGAAAAAAACAAAAATCAATATCGTTGCGTGTTAGAAGCTGGGTAAGTCATCTTGAGCTTATCAAACAAATACCTCCCCTTCCTTGGTCATGCTGGTCGTTAGCACGCGTGGCGAAGTGCAAATGTTTGAAGTCAACACCACTTGGCCTCCCTCGAGCTTGAGAGTAATTTAGTTCTGTTTGACGGGAAATATTTATTCGTCGTTTGATGAGCAGTCGGAAAGGAATCCCTTCTTTTTTTGTGCATATCACAGGGAGTATTTAAAGTGATTCCCCGCGCAGTATGTAGCAAATATAGAGACCGTTCTTGGAAGAGATTGTGTTCAATTCCCATCTCGGGGGAAAAAAATAGGCCAAAGTTGGATGAGTTGAAATCCCTAGGGTTGCAACTGGATAAGAACAAAAAAAATCACCCTGGCATTTCATTCAGAGGCATGATCCCTTGACTGTCCTCCGAGTTGATTTGGGAAGAAGAGGACCATGTAATGCCCTAAAGTACCCCTGAAGCCTTCCTTATTAAAGTCAGTGAACTCAAACATGGTGTGATTTCTTTTCACCACATAGAGCATTCCTTGTAATGGTCTTGAAAGATTGCCCCACGTACCAATGCAAGACAATTTCCTGAGTGACTTCCCACAGCAAGACTTATTAGGATGACATTTACACATGCTCACCCTTTTATATACGTGTAGAAAGTTTTCAAGTTCCATAAAGCACCGTCCGACAATTTGCTTTTTTTCCCACCACGACTCATGTACCATTTCCACAATGTTCAAAAACTCAATCGGCATACCCTGAATTATGACCAGATGTTTCTAAAATTGATATTTGGTTTATTGATATAGGCCTAATAGTTTATGATACTTTTTTGGCAACATACCTAAGCGACATGTTGAGAGCGTAGGCCTACTCTTCAGTTTTGCCTTGAGCGTAACAGCGTTCAATGTATAAAGAAGCATGTGTTATTACGAATGTGCGTAACCATAAAAGCACGCGGTATTTGTTTCCTGTATTCGTGTCCTTCGGCAATTCACTTTGTCACAATTTCATTCTCTTTTTCAACGCATGAAATAAAGACTTGCGAGGAAGCGAAATTTAATCTTGGATTATCTATTGGCACTGAATTTTGGGGCATAAAATGTCAAGCGTTTAATCATCCCTTTGCTCGGGCAGAGGCAATGCGCATTAGGCTACATCAAGACAGCCATTGATGGGTCGTATAGCAACACGGGTGAGCCAATCCGTACGACTACGAGCCAATGACGTATGTGTGACGTCACGTGTACACTTTGTTTAAAGGGCATTACGGCCTGAAATCCCCGAAAGTTTCATGCTTCGGATTGTTTACTTATACTATATCAAAGGTCTGGTTGAAAGGAAACTAATGCCTTACCGTTCCCGAGAAAAGACGAAAATCCCCAGTTGTTTACATCGGACGCTGCGGACATTTTGAGGCACAAGCATACGTATTTCAAGTCGTATCTATCATAATGTGTTACTGTACACGTTGCGAATCCTCGGAAGCATAGCAAAAAAATGACACGTGTGTGTGTGTGTGGGTGAGTTGTGTAACATAATACACACATCACTAATACGCCAATGTTGTTTCTTACACGTCCGCAAAATGCGAAATACTGTGCGACAGGATTCACAACTAGCACTCACAGCTCGATTTTGCTGGGATAAAATTGTGACCTCCAAAATTCGTTCTCGCATAGCTCTCGCAGTAATAACACAAAAACGCCCAGGTTTTAAAGGATGGTTGTGTGGACGTTTATATCCTACTTTTAAATACTCTTTCCAATCACGATAACCTCGTTTCAAACGCGTTTTGTTGCCCAATTGGGCGCTTGCAAGGCCGTAATATGTCCCTTTAAACCGAATACCATTCAATATTTAAAGCGAATGCCCAGTTTTGGAGAGCAGTTTCGTCATTATCTGTAGCCTACTCTGTCACAGTCTTTAAATGCAGGAGAGAACCTGTTTTTTTTTTCTCCCGTTAAAACTGACACAGTTGCTCGGTTAATTTGAACTGGAAATGAGCATACTGCAGGGGCAAACGAGGTCGGGAGATTGGTCGCGATTGGCGACCTCCTACCCAGAGAGGCGTCACATTACGATGAAAGGGGAAGAAGCGATCCCGGAATATTACATTAGGGCGGATTAAAACCGGCCAGTAATTGGGCGATCGTATTAACATCGGCAAGGACAAAAATACAAAAAACACAAAGTCCGGTGAAAGAGAATTTCCGAGGTAGACGCTAATTGTCAGGATCTGTTACACGGCGATCGTGCGCTCAGTTCCCTCCTTGTAATTAGCTCTCCTATCCTGCAGACTGTGCACAAGCCTGGCTCCCTATCGCTGATGCGCTCCAGATTCACAGCCTAAATATTATGGCAAGGCCTGAAGTTGTTCAGCGCTATAAGGCGACATAAAAAGGAAATGTTGATGTAAGGGTTGGATAAACAAAATTGACTGAATTAACAGCAATTTTGTTCGGTTGAAACGTATTTAGGTGAACTACTGGCTACCTTTATAAAAGAGAAGAGTCGGGATGGATGATGGAAGTTGTTATTTTAAGGAAAAAGGTCAGTGTTAGAGGGAGGTTGCTCGAGGTAGCCCATGCAGGTGAGACTGTGAAACCCGACTCACACATTATCCTGCGGGCCGAAGCTCCTAGCACGTGGAGGACCATCATCCGGCCTGCGCACCTTTTGATAAGTAGGTTTAAAGCACCGAGGATGGACTGGAAGTTGTACTGTATGTCGGCTGATTTATGAAGGTAATGGACACCATGTGCAAACATTAAAAGAATGCAACTTTCAAAATATCACGAAATATCCGACTTGATTGTAAGTATAGATCATGCATCCTGTGATATCATTCATTGTGCCTATAGTATATTGCCATTTTCAAGAAAGGGGAATTACCATCAATATTACCAAACAATCTCGCTTTCAACGGAAACACACGGTTCGGGTCGAGAATTTTTTTTCATATTTATTCTTAAAAAATATGATATCTGCTGAGCTGAGTTGAAGTTTTGACATGTAAGTTTCTTGAATTGGCACGACTACATTTTGTTTTGAAAATCCTGTGCATTACCTTGAAAGAGAAATAGCAATTTGTCGTGGTAAAACATCAACTCCATATAGGCCTAGCTGTTATAGATCATCTCTATAAGCAACTAGCACGTCGGCCTACACATTGATATCATTCCGCAAACGTCTGATTCGAGACAAATTCATCCACTCAATGAATCATTATGAAAAGTCTCATATATACCGTTTTAAAACAGCGAAAAGGATTATTGCTTCGCATATCTGTCAGTATTTTTTTGGCAGGAAACGTTAAGAACCGTTTGAACTCCAACGTTTCGTAACACCGCAGGTACTCACAAACACACTTATTGCAATAATAAAGAAATGCGTCTAAAAAACAATCATGCATAAACCTTTTTAAAAGGAAAGCAGAGGCGTTCAAAAAAAAAATCGCTCACATTTGGATTTAAGATCTCTGTAGCGTGAGATACTCGGTGAAAAATAAAATCAGGCTTCCCATAGAAATACGCGGCATTGCTGAACGATTTGTACAATTCCCATCTGAATGCCCTAAAAGCACCATAAGTTAGAAATCATTCGTGGCTTTGGGGCTCTGACAATCGGCATTGATGTCATTATGACGGAGACCTACCCTGTTTTTCAGGCGCGAGCCGCAAGAATTATTGTCTAACCATCACTTAAATGTATGCAGGGTAGAGTGCTCGGTTTGTGCCGACTCGAGGAAGCATTTTTAAGAAATGGGTTATAAATTGTATGCCTTCGAGAGTACGCTGTGTCTTTTCGGTTCGGTTGGTACGGTCCGTTTTAAAAAATGCAAATCGGCGGTTATATACATCACACAAAGGCCTTCTCTCAGCTTGCAAGACACACCAAGTGGTGCTGAATCAATTCAGGGACTGAGTTTCAAACGGGGAAGTGAAATTTGTTTTAAACCCTCTAGTTTAAAAGGGCTGAATTGTACTAATTTCCATCCAGAGATTGCTATATTGGATCTTTCCACTGGAAAGCACTGCACAATAGACGGGGAAACATGAATACAAGATATGGGGGTGTAAAAAATCGACAGATGGGCAAGACTCAGTTTGCGGTTTTCTCCTTTATCCCACACGTGAGAATTGTGTTGGTCTAAATACAGAACAGCCTTGTCCGCAATGCACTTTTTAAATGTTTCAAATAGGCACTTTCTATTTTTAACAGTATCTGTTAATTAAAGATACCGGGATGTGATTGTCTAAATTTTGTAGTTTTTTGATATAGTATCGTACTTCAAGTTTGACATACTGAGGGGTTTTTTGCTTCTATCTGGCGCTATGCGAACCAATATAAATGGGACGACCACCCACATAAGGATGGTTGGCTCAGCTGGTAAATCATAAGTGCGATTTTCCAGAGGTGATCAAATCTCGTTCACGTCAACCTCTCTGTTAAAATATTGATGAGAATGGAACCAACTTCTGATGATTTTTGAATTGATTATTTGTAACCCATCATACGTTAACTATCGGGATGTGTATTTACAAGTAGTTTGAGAATTGGTAACTGAAAACAATCAGGCAGTTACTTCGGATAACCGCCGGAGAGGTGAGAGAGGATCTGGATATTCATGGATCTGGATCCGGATCTTGATCCAATACGTGGCAACCGATCGAGTACAATCCATGTAGAGCCACGGAGGAGATCGGAGTTTCTGTTGTCATCATATACATGTATTTTGAAGTAAATTATGGTCCCTTTGTCTGATAAGATCTACGACTCTGTCTTTAAAGACCTTAACAGTTGACGCTGTAACAACACACCATGTTCTGCATATGAATGCATTTCTGCATGCATCTGTCTTCCCATAGGGTTAATAATTAAGTTGGTAGGTGATGCCAGTTGTGGATCTGCGTGTCCATGTTGGCGCTGGCTGGATAATAGATTTTAGGAATGGCTATGTTATATCTGTTAGATCGGGTGCAAAAGCGAATCCTTAATTTGGTTGGTGTGGAGTTGGGCTCATCATTACAACCCCTTTCACCACCGTAGGTCAGTAGCCACCCTCAGTCTGTTCTGCAGATATTTCCATGGAAATTGTTCCACCAGTTTGTCCAACTTGGTTTCCTCCTGTCAAGGTGTGTGAGCGTGCAACCAGGCTCTCTGCTTCCTCTCACCCATACACTCTAGCTGTGCCGAGATGTAGAACAAAGAGCTACTCTAATAGCTTGCTCCCACGTGCTGTATCTCTTTGGAACTCCTTGCCTAGTGGCTGTTTTCCTCCATCCTATGATCTGGCCTCCTTTCAGAGGAATATCAACTCCTACAGCTCTCCTGATTATTATTTTTTTTCTCTTTCATCATATTTTTCTTCTCTGTAGCCTTTTGTCAAGAGGTTATTATAGCCTTGCTTCGGGCGATATTCCATAAAAGAAGAAGCCGATTCCCCCGTGTGAATTTGCTTCATCGGAACTAATCTAGCTACTTCACGTATCTGATACAGGGTCAGGGATCTGAACATGAAAACGGCAACTGTACTGTTAGGTTCACGGATCAAGTCGCATTGAAAAGTCTCCTGTAGTATAGTAATTACATTTTTTGAAGACGAAAACACCAATGTTTGACAATGCGCGCACGAAATATGCACAAAATGAGAGCAATTTTGAAAGTGAGCGGCGCGTCTGTTTGCGCACAATGGACCCATTACTGTATTTACACCTTCGCACACCATAAAACTTGAGATGTTCAAGCAATCAAAATCTCTGACGTGCGCAGGGTGAGTAAAGGATCAGGCTTCATGTGATATCTGCAGGCACTGTCGCTCTCCGTCTCGTTTCATTTTCTGAAATGGACTGCGCGAAGTATTTGATTTCAGAAGATCAAATACCATCGGGCCCTCCCGGTAGATATCGAGTGCTGGGCAAACATAGTTTGGTAGCAGTGGTATTGAGGCGCACGCTTTCCTACCGTGTGAAATAACTGGTTGTCGTCATTTTGTATAGCCTCATTTTGCTGGCAGCTGTACCGCGGCAACTGGCTCAAAATGTTGGTACGTGTCACGATGTTTTTAAGGCGGTAGGATATTGCTGGCATGCTGGCTGGAACTACTTTATGTGAAATAAACACGTCTTTGGGTCTCACTGTCGTAAAAATCGCCGGAACCGTTCATAATCTTCAACATTATTGTATGATCTTGGCCCAATTTCATAGCTTACCTGTAACAACAGAGTTTCATGCTTAAACTGTGTATGGTAAGAAATTGTGCACTAACGCTTACATTTTTAGCATATTCACGTGTGCACCCACAAACACACACACACACACACACACCCTCTCGTTTTGCTATACTCCCGAGGACAATGCTTTGTGTTTCTCTATGTCCCTGTAGTATAACACTTTCCCATAGACTAAGCACACAAACCTACAACAGAGGACCGTTTTGAACAAAAGACCCAACTCCCGAGGACGGAAAGGATCTGTTGTTCTCCCTTTGTGTCTGTCCTCAGGGGTTATGTAGATCACGTACAAAAATCCTTGCTAATAACCCCGATTCGTCTTACTAAAACCGCTGAAATAGGAATTATCTTTGAATTTTCAAACGGGGTCGGTAGACAAACTTGGCAATTTAGCATGGCAATTAGGTCAGGCTGCTCAAGAACAATTCTGGGTCAGTTTTGTTAGCGAATTTGTAAGTTAAACTCACAAAACAAGTTAAACTCACAAACCAAAATAATCAAAATTTGGCTCATTTTACCCCCAGACACGTGGATCGGCTGAATTTAATCTGTGGTTCATTTGAAGAATTAAGAACGCAGAATTTTTTTTTGAAAAAAACTAGTATAGTTTGGCACGACGCTTGTTGTGAACGCGATCGGGTCGACACGGCACCGAAAACCTCATGTAAACCGGCCTGTGTGACCGAATGCATCACAGGGGACGGGGATAGTTTTTAATCAGAAAACAAGCCAATCTAAACGGTCCCATCGCTAGTTTCCACCGGTCGAAGATTAATTTTCTGGCCGAGTAAGAACAAGAAATCGCCGGTCCCTAGAGGGGAGTGCTTGCCGGGCCTGACCAAATAACGCTACGCTCGATTGTTCCGCGTTAGGGGAATAGTGTGTAGTGGATCTGTAGCCGCACAGGTTTATCCAGGTAAAGTGCAGTCGCTCCCGGTGCATCGAACGCGAAAACACACTTTTAAAGAAGGGCGCAAAGTTGGATACTAACGTCCTCAGGACACGAAAGACTTTTCTTGAAAAAAGGAAATTGGGATTTTCACTCACGGTTTAGCGGTTTAAGAGTGACAGATGGGTATCTTGAAGGGGCTTCGTCTCCCGAGGAAGCGTGATCTTACATTCTTATCTTGCTCAGTAATTGGACGATGGACTGAATCGAATCCGCTTGAACTGAGCGACCCTACTGGTTTAAGTGATGTATTGGAGCAGGTCCACGCCCGCTTTTCCCGAAAACGGTCGCCGCGATGTTCAACGTGTCGTTTGTGATTGAAAATATCGGTCCATTCCAAAGTTTGCACTTTCAGTAAATATAACATAGGCCTATTCCAACTGTAGGGATTACATTTGCTCTCGTGAAATTAGAAAGGTTAACATCAACATGTCGTTACTGGGCTACCGTAGCATTTCCTTGTCAGTTCCCAATCAACTGTCCATTGATTTTACTATCGCCCCACTATACGTAGCAGTTTTGCAAGGAGTTCTTGTATACTTATTGTGTGTTGCTTTTCGCTATCCGTTTAGAACATCATACAAAAGAACTGTCAACATGGAAAAACACAAAGCAGTATGAAGGTCGGTTGCAATGCAATCATTTGATTTTTTTGTTGACGGTCAGCCCCACAACACCAAGAGATCCGAGCTTTGAGAGTTTCCGATTTCATGAAAACAAATCTGTACCTGAGATGAAATTTTGCAGTTGAACGTTTTGAACACCAACACTGTTTTGAACACTATTAAAGTGTTGAACACTGAAAACGTATTGAACACTAAAAGGTTTTTAACACGAAAAACGTGTTGAACACAGCCTAAAAACGTTTTTTGAAAACTTAAACGTTTTTGAATACTAAAAACGTTTTGAACACTAAAACGTTTTGAACACTTACAAGTTTTGAACACTAAAACGTTTTGAACACTAAAAACTTTTTGAACACTAAAAGGTTTTGAACACTTAAAGGTTTTGAACACTAAAAACGTTTTGAACACTAATCTCTTCAGCCTATTTTGAGTCTTAGAAATTCTCTTATATGAGCTTTATCCCGTTTGCCTTTCACTAGTGGATGACTATTTGTCAAAGCAGTGTAAAAAAAACCAACCACTTGATCGAAATTAGCCACGACTTTAGGATGTTCGAAGAGTTGTGCTATCGTGACCAAAGAAAACCGGAAAAGTGTTTCTTATTTAGATAATGCAGTTTTGGAGAGTTAGGAAGGGTCCAAAAGCTCCCATAATCCGGTGGAGGAATGCAAAAATATCTGCTGCGCCTTCTACCACTCTCACTCTGTCACTACAAAAGTATATTAAAATAACCTTTGACCCTATTCGTCAACTGAACAAGCATCTACAATTACAGTCACCTATGCAAAACATCATTTCGGGCAATCCAAGAAAGGGCCGGCTGGCAAATTGAGAGCGGGCATGCTGCAACATGTTCCGGAATATTGGGATGTGATGGACAAGCGTATGACCTTATTACTTCCTGGTATTTGATGATTGTTTTTCGTTTATTTGTGGTTTTTGGGCACCCATAGTTCTTCAAGTTTTAGCTCGAATTTCACACCATTTCTGTAATAGCAACTTTACGGAACAAGTGCGGTGACAAGTCCGTGAAATCGAATTACCAATAACTCCCGGACAATATTGATTGCACTTGCAATAAAGCAGCGGCTTTTCTTGTAGTCAAACTTTTTCCCGCAAAATCTCAAAGATGTTCTGAGAAATGTGTGTAGTTAAAAACAAAAGTAATAACAGGTCTTTCGGTTCAAACATGCCACGGGCGTCAATATTTTCAATATGGGGGGGGGGGGGGGGTTGCGGGAGGATAAAGTTCCCCGTCCCCGCTTTCTGACCAGGGAGGTGGGCCATTGGATCGTCCCCCTAGATTTTTGTAGGGAGGAAACAACGCCGATTTTGATCTTCTAACTCCACAACGTTCCAAGTGTGTTAATTTGTTTTGAAAAAAAAGGAGAACAAGCAGTACATCAGTTATAATGTACTGTTTTTACGTCAGGTTAAGGGACGAAAGCGCGCAACATGTACATTTGTATCACGAACAGCGCCACCTATAGTATCACGTAGCGTAACCACCTCCCCCCGCTTTTCGAATTTCCACGGCAGCTCAATTTTATTATATTTTATATGGTTAAACCCCCCCCCCCCCACACCCACCACCACCACTCGCCGGCAGAGATTAACTCAACTGGCTCCAACACCTATTTTGGGATCATTTTCTCGCCATTGGCTACTTTACAATTGGACATTTTTTAATAATTGCTGAGTGAAGCAGGTTCAATCTATAAGGGATATGTATACACGCGACGCTCGGCTAAAGATCGTGACGAAGTGATCATTTTTGATCAATCGTTTCGGGAGTTAACAATCTCGAACTACATTCTAAATAGATACGCCCACTGTGCGAGGGCAGAGAAAACATCCGAGGAAATCCATTACATCTGGGAAATTCAATGTCTGGAACTGCACAAGCAGTGGCGCAACCAGGATTTTGCTAGGGGGGCTCACAATTTATTTGTCGTTTTTCAAATTTTTTAGAAGTTAAATTTTTTTTTCAAAAAAGTTTGCCCAAAATGTTTGGCAGCAGAATTTTTTTTTTTTTTTTTGGGGGGGGGGCTATTTTGACGTTGGTAGCGCCACTTACACCCCGATTATACTACTCGAAAATAGGCACATTCATGTCACAAAGGTCAAATCTTGGGATAAAAAAAAAAAAAAAAAAACCTCGGGGCTCAAGCTGAGCCCGGGTGCGCCACTGTGCAAAAGCTATACACAGTGGCGGCACCAGACTCTAAAATTAGGGGGGGGTGGGGAGGGAGGGGAATTAGGGGCCAAAGAAATATTTTGTTGGGGGGGGGGAGTCAAAATACAATCTAAATCCTATGTGTACGCGTCCGTGCCCATTGTCAACGGTCCGGAAATAAGCCACTAGAGCAACTTAGAAGTGTAGTCGTTTTTATAAATGAGAAATGTATCAACCGCAGAATGGTGTATATTAATGTATAACAAAATGCACAAAGACATTGTGTGCACACTATTTACGGCTGTATAAATGCATGTGTGGTGTGTTTTGTCAACCAAATTACCGATGATTATAATGCTTTCATTGGCCCAAATTGTGTCCAGATTTCATGAATTTCAACAGCGAGGAAAATAAACATAATTAATATATTTGTTAATAAAGTATTGGGAGAAAAGGGGGGAGGGAGGACTGGGGGGGGGAGGTGAAATGAAAAAAAAAACTTGGGAGGAGGGGGGCAAATTTCCCCCATGCCCCCACCTCCTCCCCCAGCGCCGCCACCGGCTATGCACTGCAAGAATGACGATATTGGCACAATGTCTTTCCTTTACTGAACGACTTGACGGACACAGATACATTATGAAGCACGGGGACGCACTGTTAAATTAAAATTTGCAGGTTTCTTTTTTCTTTACCCGTGTTAAAGTCATCAAGGTTAACTGAAGTATAATTGCCGTAGCGAATAAAATGGCGTCAGTCCTTCATTCCCAGCAGGAAAAAGATACTAGCTTTTAAACTTTTTATCCATTCGACAAAAGAAAGAGCCTTGTATTGTGCATCTTTTGTGCGTCGGGTCCGAATAGCTTTTCACATAATTACTGTATAATACTTTCACGTTACATTCGCGAAGCGCACCGGTTGTATCAGTCGCGAGGCCATCATGTATTTGAATAACTGCGCTGAAATGGGAAAGGACATTCCATTACCTTTCAGAGGTGAGGCGGTAATTTTGTTGAAGGAAAGGATCGATTTCGAGCTTGGCGAATTTGCAAGAGCGGTTGCCGAGAAATGGTGGAACAAAAATGAATGTTTATACTCTCGCCAAGTTCCGATATTGTTTTTTTAACAATATTAAATGACGTCCCGAGTAGAGGTATGGGCAATATTGATAGAGCAATTCCGACGGAGGCAATTTAAAATACTTTTTTTTTGAACAACTGATGGAACATGACGTTTTTCATTTCTTTAAAGTTGAGATTGAGAAGAGTGCGTGTTCGATACACGGTCAAGAATCATCATAGAGCTGTCTGGTGTATAATTTACACATGTATATCAGTTGTTTTATAAGAGGTTTGTTATGTTATCAGTAAATATTTATCTATTTTTGCTGTCGTTTCATATTAATGTCACTTCTCTAAGTGCCTCGATGCTTTATAACTTCCATGTTGTTTATTTAATTCTTGTGAAATAACCATACAAATATTGATAACCGTCGATAACACGAAATGCTGGTCTGTTATTCAAAAATCTTGATTTTTTTTATTTCAGTATAGCATTGCGTTCTAGAAATTCTATGCCTACGCCTTGAATCATGGAATTAAAGTTTCCGTATTGTTCCTCTTTTTGTTTTCGTTTCTCAATTTAGCCGGGCGGCTCTCCCAATTTCATGGCAGAACAAATCCATCGAAATCACACGCTTTCCCCGCGAAGGGATGAAATTCGAGACGCGGAACTCAGAAATTCAATTAGTTCTTCTCCACGTCTTGGCCGTTGCCGCATTGGCATAAGTCCCGTGGGTGGGGAGAATAATATCCCCCACTTTCACCAGGGTATGGGTCTTAGGATTTCCCCCTCCCCTCAGATTTTGTGCTGAATAAACATTGGAGATGCCAATCATGGAGTCACACATGAACACGCGAAACTTGATAAGATGAAATTTTATAGGAAAAACAGAAATTGTTGAAAGGGTCGAAAACTGTTTTAAAGTGCGGATGTTAATATTTTGCTTAAGGACTTTCCATGAACAGCGCCACCTAGGGTCAATTGGTGTCAAGTACCCACTTTTTGTATTAAATATTCCAATTTCTAAACTCGTCGACTGCAAACAAAACAAGTGTTCACACTTAAGCGACTTACAACGATTTACCCGTCTTCCAATTTTTTTAGCGATCTCTACAGAACTTGATATTCATATGCAGTAAAAGTGAATATCAAACCGATCAGTTCTGCGGTGCGGTACCTTGTCTCTGACCTTAATCTACTCTGCGTTCCCTCGACACTGAATCAAGATCGCTGTGCTGGGTAATCAACCCCACGGCCACCAGCCTGCACCTCTTAAGTATCCAAAGCTTACGGGCTCAATATCAACGGCACGTAAGCGCTTTCCGTTGCCTAATGGATTTTATCTTATGTCCGATCTTCAATCCACATAATGCGACCGATTCCTTCCTCCACTATCTCCTTTATAAGTCGTTGTATTCTTAGGGTGTAAAAAACGATCGCAATTGTGAACTTTGAGTTCGTTTTCTCCCGCCTTGCGCAAACCGCTGACCCACAAAGATAACTGCGTCTGAATAATGACGTCGGGGAAGGTCGATGGTTATCGGTCTAATACGTTGAGATCCTAACCTTGTCCTCCTGCGACAGGCCCCGCCCACGTAACGCCTCCCCCTCCCGATCTCGCGCGCTTCCCGTGAAATTTGACGGGAAGTGTGTTAACCAAGCAACGCCTGTGAAGCCCCTGATCCCCATGGAGATATGATGGCGCGGGGTAAGGAACTATGTTTGCAGGCGAACACACGCAGGACTATTAACATTCATTCTTCCGTCAAATTTCTCCCCCTTTATTTGGGTATTCACCGAAATTTCCACATGGGTTTGTTTTCTTCGGAACTTTGAAAGAGTGTTGTGGAGAAGGCTTTTACCATAAACTTACATCTTGCGCTTGTGGTTGAATTTTGTATATCGGGAAAAAACACTGATGTGTTGTAACATTAACATGTGTGATGTCTATCAACCCCACTACGGTGGGATAGAGATGCATATGTTATTTCTTGCACAGCATTTATGTGGCTAGATATCTCACACTTATCTGTTTGGGAAAAAAGTACAACAGCTCATCAGTAAAACCGCACCGCACCAATCCAATTCATTAAATCTCGATGTATGTCAAATGGTTTAAAATCATCATACCGTATTGCCCCCATTTTTGTTGCGGCATACATTGTCTACCCATTTGTCAATCGATAAAACGTTGAATTTGGAAGAATTAAAGAGGTGCTCACGAAGGAAGGCCCAGGTTAGCAGATCTTTGACATTTAAACTAGCGACCAATCATGGTAAATTAATCATTGCATTTAATCCTTCTACCTAAAGTAGGCTCCCTACAGTATATTATTCAACAGGGAAGCTCTTTGTCTTTTTTAACATAATTCAGCAAAAATATAGCACATGGCTTGGGAAAATATGCTCAGAATTAACCGATACCTCACGGGGGGAAATTGTATATTTACGCATGCTTTGTAAGTTTTCGAAGACAATTGTAGGTTAGCAACACAATATTAAATTTAACCATTTTTTCTTCTACTAACTAAGTTATATACTTCTACCAACTAAGTTATATACTTCCACTAAATAAGTTATATGTAGGCATCTCTTTTTACCTAATACCTAGAAACTCCTAAAACAGTTTCTCTACTAAATATCGGTCGTCTATCAAACATCTGTTTGACTCAGCTAGATCCTTGCACACGTAACGGTCTGGATTTGGTAAAAAAAATCTCCATTGGGATGTACACCTACACTGCCTTTGCCTTATTATGTTATTTTGGCCCATTTCCTGTTCTAAAAAGCAAACATCGCCCACTCCCATTGCCATGGTAACATGTTCGCGCCGGTGGAAGTAATATGTTCAGAGCGAAACATCACGCGGATGTTCGCGCCTTTTTTTTCCTCACAGGAGAAAGATTCAATTGCGTCGTTGGCTGCGGTGCGACACTCACAGGATTATGTCACTTAGTCATCGTCCATTATTCAGACCGAGTTATGTTCTCATTTTCTTTTGAATTCACACCTTTTGCCGCATTTCGATCAGACCGTCGGAATTGTATTAACCTGATTATGGAGCCCCGTATACAATTAGCAATGACCTAATTTGTCGGTACGGTCGAAGTATAAATAGAAAATGGATTGATTTTAAAGTGAAAAGTCGTTCAACAAAAGAGAGCTAAAAATCGATGCACCATACGGTAGACAGAGGCTCTTTTGATCTGGAGATATGTTTAGAAATTGGAATTATTTTTGTCTGCGCAACAACAACAAACAAACAAATGAAACAAACAAAGAGAAAACACGAGGAAAAATCAACAACATCCTAAAGGCAAACAAGAAAGGTGTCAGGTTGATTGTCTCTCTGAAAGTGTTTTGACGGTACCCGCATTGTCAGACCATTATGATCATTTTGTTTGCTCAATGCAATTTTGTTTTTTTAATCAAATTGCAAACTGTTGTAAATGCTGCTCAATTTATCCGTGTTTGCAGCCTTGTAAGTGGTGTCTCATTGTGGACATTTCGGTTGATTACTTCGTCCGTGTCATCACAACCTTGACCGGAGCCAGGATAAAACACAAAACACACAAATATGCTCTGGAGAGCGCCACGGGGAATTAATAAAGGCACAACAAACTAATACAAACGCGTTGTCACAAAAGAGATATTAAACAAAAAAAAGAACCAAACCAGCAAGTCCTTTGTGTATGATTTCACGGTGATAGCGTACTGTCCAATACACGTCAACTTACATAAAGACTTGGAATAAACATAATTAATAACACCAAGGAACTGTGGCACCAGTTTTAGTAAACACATTCCAAATTTCATTTTCCCTCCGATGTTAGATCAAACAACGGTAGATTGAACTCTTTCGGGAGACTTACTGACCGCAAAACATTACCAGTATACAGGGATAAAACAGCATTAAACAGTTCATGAATTAAAAAAAATCATACATTGATGATAACGTCAGTCTTTTGGGATACCAGACATATGATTTTTTTTTGTTTATCAATAGATATCACAGACTGAGGTAACAAGAGTGTTGGAAAATGAAGAAGAAAATACTTCATTTTGGTAATTTTAAGGAGTTCTGTTATGGCATTAATAACATCGTATGAGTAAAAAGAAAAAAAAACGAGAAAAATCAGCGGAAATTTTCTCTGACGCACGGGTCTGTCATGGTATTAAGCCCTTTATGAAGGTTTTGTTAAACACTAGTAGAGTTTAAAAATGTAGCGTATATGAAAAGGGCGGGGTTTACGTAGAAAATTCGAAAAGGAGAATAGGTGGGGCATCAGCTGACTCATGGTGGCGCTGTTCATGGTAAGAACTTATGCATGTACATTTCAGTTCCCTCCTTTTTACAGTCTGTGCCCTTCATTTTTCTTGTTAATTTAGGTTTGTAAGAAGAGTGACTTACAATCTCTTTAGAGTTCTCTTTTTACCTTGGGAAAGCATGTCTATTTAGCCACTGCGTATTATTTTTTTTTCAGTGCAAATTGTTATGAAATAGTTAACATTTGTTGAATGCTGCGATGTAGGATATGACGTTTTGAACACCCGAGGGGCGCAAAGCACCCGAGGCGACTTTGAAGACACGAAAACAAACAGCAGTAAACACAACAATCATGACAATCGAACGTCAACTCGCATGCATGTCGCGTATACCGTGCTCGAAAAACATGGTAAATTTCGCGTGGGTACCAACGATACAAACGTTTCAAACCACACGTAAGTCATAGCACACTCCCTGTGGGTATTACGTACTTGATATCCCACATGGAGTGTGCCATTACTTTTTTTCATAAACTTAACACGTCATCGTTCTAGGCCAATGAAAATACAGTATTTAAGACAGAGTTATAACAATCCCATTGATGCCATCGGCGTTTCCCCAGCTAAGCTAAAGATGTTATGTTTAACTTATTGTTGAAAACGTAAGCACGGTTTGAACAAAAACCGTAAATGAAACGGCAAACGTTTACCAATTTGATTTGCTGGTCCTTGATGGGAAAAACTAAAGTCCTCTTTGCATGTGACTGACTGGCTCATTCACCGACTCACTGTCACTTGTGAATCAGACTTGTGAGTCTCACCTTGGCCCAAATGTATGAACATAGATTGTCCGATAACGCCAATGTAATGGGCCAAATCCTGTCCACTGGCCACATATGGCCTACTGTGTAGCCAGCATACAAACCGCTTCCATCAAGTGAAGAGCCTTTTAATCGATTGAGCTTCCTGACCTCTCATTGGGTACATCGTGATGGTCAGTGACACGGAGTCAGCACTTCGGTGCGCGTGAAACCTGCGCAAGAAATTAGATTGCGGCGAGTGACCTACCCACAATGCTGTGCGACACGTACGTTTTCTACTCAACTTTTGTTTGTGTGTGAAAGGGATAAGTGATCACCAGATACGGTAGGTACATGAGCGAACATTAACCATTACATTTCAACCTTGACTAGTTTGTCACTACACTGAGCTAGTCCTGCGAGTTATCTTACTTTTTTCCCCAAAAACACTAACATATATCTTTTTGACATTCTCTTGATTTCGTCCACGCTCTACATTTCTAAACCAGAGACGTAGTTCCAGTGGTTACCAACGAGATACCACTAAAACCCACTTGCAAGGCTACACTTTCCAGCGTACGCCCGCAGCAAGCATTGTTCAACACTGTGTACACAGTATAGGCTACAGACCAATCTGGGCACGCTGTCAATTCTATCACGGAGGCCCCTTCAATGCCGACAGCATTGCACAGCACCTTGCACAACGGTTTCTCCATTGGAGGGGGCCAAGTCAGCGCACCGTGATCACGTGCACGGATCCGTCAATAGTGATCAGCGAGAGTATGGTAACTGCACGCATCACCATCGTGTTTCAACCGTTCGTGAGATCAGTCCCTCCTCTTTAGGCATTTAGCCACACTCACACCGCGCCGACTGTAGTCACACAAGGCTATGCGAACTCGCCCCACGTGACGACCGCGCTGCGATTATAACCAGCCTGGATGCCTGACCGACGGCCATAATTGCGCATCGAGGGTCCGTATCCGTACCACGTCGTCACTGAGCGAGTCGTCTGACTTCTCTACTCGGGGACTTTTTGTCTGATTTCTCTCGGACTACAGGCAGTTTCACCGCACGGTGCATGCTCCGCAGCTTTGCGATATTATGCACTAAACAGCCAACTCAATTGTTATCCGTTCGCAGTATTTCCAGAAAAAAAGAGATATCCACGAGGAAATTTGCTTGATGACAAGATAGTTTGAGCCCGATATCTGTGGTAACTTGGAGTTAAAGTGTGGTAGAATATTAAAGGTAAGTGCAACTGTTTGCTATCTTTTTTCCCCAGAAAAAAATACAAAACTTTTCCAAAGTGATTCAGCGCAGCAAGTTATACGTAGTAACTCTTGTCCGATGATTGTGGTGCAGTATCCTCTTCTTTTGGCGATGTAAACTACACAAATACCATGCAGCTGAGAAATGCACGCGATTTACGATATAACCCACATTGGTATCGATGCTGGTACCTTAAAACTGCTGACATATGAAATGTAAACAGTAATTTGTACTTGAAACAGGTTACTGTTTGCGATTGTTACTGTGTCCGGATGTCGTGTTGGCGTTTAAGTGGCTTCCATCAAAGATGAGAGGACAGTCGGTATAAATGAAAGAAACACAAAAATCATGGAAGCAATTATCAAATCGACATCAGGAGATACAAGCTACCTTTCCAAACAGAATAATCCGACGTGCTTCTTGTATATTGTAGTTTTCCACTTTCTCTTTCAAACCATTACCGATTATTCTCATGTAGATTATGACAAATGACCTTAAGGAGGGAAGCCTGAATATCCTGAATTGCACGTCCTTGGGCTTAATCCTATATTGTGAAAAAAAAATACCATGTCATCGCGCGGCTGGGGAAAAAAAATATGTAATTGAACTGCTAGGAAGAAGAAAAAAAGTTGCCTAAGTATATATCTCTCTAAGCAAAATCCACATGGAAGCCAGTCGCATGTCATGTTGTCTCGTAACCTTTCTTACTCGCCAAGCAAATATTTTACGGATAACATTCTATACTTTTCATATTTCTGAGCTATGTTTCAGTAAAAAAACATGCCTTGATTGAACATTTTTCAAAATACTTGTCCCTTGATCTTGTTTACGTTTCAGTCCAGCTACATTCTGAAGATCAATCACTGCAAATTATAAACCACTATAGTCGAGCCACATTTGAGTTTCAACATGTATTAATTGCGCGAAAGAAAGTGTTAGTGGCTGATGTCAGACGTGTGCCATTTTACAACGAATGTGCTCCAAAAAAAACACACGCACACAAACGTTTTACCCTTTTTTGGTATGAATTGACTCAAACGCGTGGGCCGCCTTTTGGTCGCACTTCTTTCCCTTCGGACGTTTACTTCAAATTCAATTTGTTTTGATTAGTAAAGAGAGAGGGTAAAAATACGTTTTTTTCAACCAAAGTGTGTTTTGCGGAAGCTTTTAAGGTCTACTTGCATATTGCGGAGGTCAAAAACAAAACACAAAAACACATAAAGGACGCGTTTGGACGGATTCAAATCCTACTATGAACACTTCGTATCGAAACGTTACAATGAAGATATTTTTATGGCGTTGTTTTTGTGTGTGTGTAGAGTTAGATACTATGTGGGTTTTACTGGTTGTTATTTCTGGATTAAAATATCGATTGCAAATACATACATGTTGCAAGCATTTCTTAGTCTGATTTGTTTAATATTGCCGTCTCTTGCAACACGATATCGCACAGTGTATTCTTTGTTGGGGTTGAGAATGTTTAATTTAGGTTAAAAATTGAATGGTCTACCCCGAAACTTAATATCGCAATGGCACTGTGTAATCAAAAGGTGAGGCAAAATCCAGACGCTACGGGCCTCAAAGAATACAAAACAAAATGACACCAGAACGCGAACCATATACACACACTGACCAATCTAGGTAATATCCATTAGTTTGGTAACACAATATGGCATTTGGCTACACGACACTGTGTCATCTCACAGAACGGAGGGAATAGCGGTGGATTGTCACTGATATCTCAAGGTTTGATTGCACGCATCGCGCACTCGACACCTTTAATACCATGCGTTCTGCTTGTGCATACACAATCACATCCCACTCGGGCATAGAAGGTCTTCACCCAATACCCGCTGCGTGGTTCATTCTTATATTTAGACAGTATTACAGATACTCCTCGGGGGGTCCATATTCGAATCATCATGAGCAGATGAATCTGATTACTCTTTCGCAGGCATTTCAATCTGGTCGGATTGGTAATGCACAAAAGCCTGCGCATATTTTATCGTACGGTCATCATTAAAATTTCCACAGAACTGTATGCAAAGGTGGCTCTGCACCAATAAAATATTCAGCAATAACATTTCTTTAAAGTGATCGCAGGAAAAAAATTGCCAACCAAAACTGTTAGACAAAAGAATTGCAGGTATTACAGTATGTGTGGGTTTCTGGTTTTGAAAAGCCTTTTGGTAATTTTTTATCCCAAAATGTCGTAATCGGTCACTTATTTATATGGATTCTAATCGTTCACTCCCTACTGCCTCAAAATTTCTAACCCATGTTGACGTAGCCGTTTGAGGTTAAGATCTTCTGCTGACATAGATGTCCCTGTCAAAAGATATGTTTATTTTAACCCAGAAAATACTACACATTTCTGTACATACTGTTAAAAATCGAGCTTTTTTTGTATGGCGTTCATTGCCTTATGCGCCCGAACCTGACCGATTGTGCAACTAGTCGTGATTTTGCGATAATCCAGAGCCATCTCTATATCTCAGCGGGTCGGGGTGTGTAATTGCACCAATACAGACCTGTCGCAGATGCCGCCTCAGCTCACGGCGACACGGGGGAGCAAAGCGGTAATCCCTCGGTGGAACGACCGCAGCAACGCGCGCTATCCCCAGCCTCCCACCTCCAGTTCACGGTTTAATGAGGCAAAAGCTTCAGAGTAGAAGTGATGCAAGGATGCTAGCTGACAGGGCGCAATTTTTTTCCGCAACCAATCATTGTCACTGACCATAATGCGCATGAGTCAGTTGCTTACAGTATGGTTATTGGCCTTATGCATTCTTAAAAATAACCCGACGAAACCTCCTGAGCCAAGAATGATAACAGGTGAAATGTAATTGATTGAGCACGGATATTTAACAAAAGAAACATCACATACTGTAAAAAAAGGAACATTCCCAATAAGTCACTTCAATCCTCACTCGAAACCTAAAGGTTATTATGCCATCTCTCAATTAAGATTATTTCAATCACGTGATTGTTTTTTTTTACGCATGCGTATTGCGGTAAGTGACTGTACCTAGTTGCAGAAGAAAATATGGTACTGACCGGACGGAGAGACGAAGTAATTGGCAGAACAGCTACAGTCTCCTGTGGCGTCCCACCTCCGACCCGTACCCACACTCGTGCATCATGCTTCCTCGTCCCGCGATTCGCAGTCAGAATTGTTAAGTCGGCACTTTTTTCCCCTCCTTATCATCTGCTTTTTAGTCTGGTCCCGGGAGAGGCTTATCTCGGCTCTTTTTACTCGCCGCGCAATCCCATTATGCCCTGACAATCCTATTACTGGATGAGATGGCGTGCGATATGACAGTCGGACGCACAGGGAAGGATCCTATCATTGTCAGTTACATGGTCACTTGCCCACTTATGTTTTATTATTACACAATCTGTCTTGGTTATACAATGGGTGATGCGCGGCACGACAATACAACGCATGGCCATGGAAAACAGTAGGAGCATGGACTGTAGTAGAGTTTACCACCTTTAGGAGTTTAAGCAGCGTGCGTTGGCGTTCCCACGGGTGAAAAGCGAGGACATAAGTAAAGTATTCTTCTATTTTCACATCCATCTATAGGGACTGTGGTCATGTACCCTTGTCTGCTTATAATCCTATAGCATAGCTACATAATCACATTTCGCACTGAAACATAGTGTTGCTCTAACGATTTCAGAATGCAATTTAAAAAATCATAAACCCTTTGCAATCCCGCTGTGCTCCGTGGTAAGATGCGGGTCGTATATGGCGGCTGCCTGAGGCGCCTTTATGCCTTCGGCTGTACCATTTTACCTGCGTCCTTCGCAATTTAGCTTCTCCTGCGAGTACGGACGATTAGTCCCCTCCCCTCCCAAATGTATGTATTGATTTGTATTTATTACCTTGCACCAAACAATTTACTTGCCTAGATTTATCTATGTTATCCCATATTGATGTTGAAATGCACTCATCCCTTTCCCAACACAGTTTTTGGTCAAATTGACCGGTTTAGCTGTGTGCAATAAAAACAAAATCGAACTGGTCAAAATTGATTATGCGTTGGCCTCAAATATAAATTTCGCGAACTTTTGTAAAAAATAAAAAACAAAATCCCCAGCGTTTTCAGGGTAAGAGGTCTGTTTTGAAATGTCGAATGTTTTACTCGTTAGTTCCACGAGATACGGTTTCCCCCTGTCGGCCGATCAGGGACACCTGTATTTTTGCAATTTTGATCTTTTGCCTTTCACAGAGTCCGTTGACATTTCAGTTATTATTCATACCTGTCGTGGACCTATGCATAATGCATAGCTCGTCACCACCACTGTCATATTGGATGTGCTGTCTCGACTCCCTAGCTTCGATGTACATCATTATTTTGCGTCTTACATGACTAGATGGGCTACGTGACAATGTAATTTAAAGGCATATAGGATCATTTGCTTTTCATGCCCCCAAAAAGTTCAAAACCTAACCTCTTGAAGTTTGAGCTCAGTGGATGTTAGACTGTTCGAGAAAACAGTGAACAGCCATGCACATCCTTTTAATCACGAAACACAATTTCGTCATCAGCACTCTTTATTTCCAAAATTCAGTCAGTTGAGTGGTCGTGGGAAATCACCTGCATGTTCTTGTTTTCTTCTAAAATGTCAGCAAGCCAGACAGAGTAATATTACACGGTGTTTAGTACCAGTAGGCCTACGATCTTTAATCCAAGAAAGCTTTTTGATAATAATTCGGTATGTTATATTTGGGATAAATGCTAATGATCCTTCATGTGGCCTTTAGTAAATCAATATAAAACTGCACCTACGAATGACATTTTGACTCTTATGTATAATCCAAATCATGGAGGCTCAAAGAGGTATAAGGTAGACATTTGTCGTTTGATTTTAAGGGTATCGCATTCCATTACCATGTACTTTTGATCCCTGTTCGTTTGTTCTTTGAAAATGATCTTGCCAAGATCGAAATGTCTGGGCCCGAAAACTTCGACAATTACCGGTGAATTTCTTTGGCGCATAATCAAAGAGGACGGTAGGTTATCCAATTAAACTTCCGATTTCAAGAAAATTGATGTCCCAGTCAAAAAGGGGACCCAACAAATCCGTGTACACGAAGATCATGCGACAACTCTCGAGTACCATCAAGGCAGAGCTTGAGTTTTTCAATTAATTGAATTACATTTTTCAAATTGTAAGACAACTTTCATCTGCATGATTCATCGCTAATTAAGAAAAACACGCACTTGAGCGTGGACGCCCACATATCACTTTCGGATTGTCGTCGATGAGGGCGAACTGTAGTCTGCACCAATTTCCATTCCAAAACAATGCCCTGACCACTGTCGCGTAACCCCCCCCCCCCCCTCCTGCTCAGACATTGGACACAGTAGAACTCTGACTGGTGTAATTATTGATTGCCAACCAAATGCGCACTGCAAGCTTATAGCGAATTGCCCTTGTAACGCCACTGGTCCCGACCAATCAGCAGCGTAACAACAGACAGTTGTTTTACCTTCTCAACATTTTGAACTGCGGGAAGGGACTGTGGCAAGTGGGTCCGGCGGGTTATCCCATGCCCCCCTTGGTTACGCCACTGCGACCGATCCTAGACTGTACACCAAGGACTACGAACGTATACGATTGAAGGGTTTGATTCACGTTCTCCGACAGCTTCAGTTGACTGTCTCTAACCATTTTATTGTCTCACAAAGAAACTTGCATTCCATCAGCCTATTTATCCCCAGCAAGTGTCGTAACAGTCTCATATCAGGGCCCTCGCTCCATGGTGCTACACACTGCGACCTTTGTGGCGGCGCCAGACCGCCTTGTCCAATCAAAATTCGTGTATACCAAACTAAAACGGTTTGATCCCCAACCGTCGTCCAATCAATAGCCGCCCACCAAGCGCGAGGGTTCAGCCAGCCGCAATTCCGGCGCCAAATTCCCTTAGCAACCCCAGCAGATATTTATAGCTTCCAATTAGCCATCGATCTCCATTGAGCGTCGTTTGATTAATGGCGGCCATTTATCGAGTGGGCCGAGCGGAGAATCTTGTCATCCTTCAAGTTTACAAGATAAGATATCGTCATCATTTGGAGGTCAATACATCCGCGGCATCATTGAGCAAATACCCACAAGATAAACTAGCCAGGAGGGAAAGACCAAGAGTGCAGCGGCTTCATTTAGCCTGTCGGTCTGTGGATATTGACACGAACATCCATTTATCTTCCTGGGTACCAACCGTTTGTCACTTGTTGAACCAGTCATGCGTGGAGTATGTGCCATGTGACGCCAACAGTGTGAATGTCCAATGTGTGTGATACATCATGGAGCCGCTTCGGGTAGACATTCTCAGTCGACTATTTTACTCATGTTCATCCGGGCATGGGTGTTTGTAATTGAGTCGCTCAGGCCAGGGGCTAATTTCATGGAGCCGCTAAGCACAACAATTGCTTTGTAAACAAACATGGCTTAGTAAAAGCAGGGTACCAGCCAAACTCCATGCGATTTTCATGCCAAGCAACCAACAGCTGAATACCAATCACAATCACATGGAAATTTGGTTGGTAATCCTGTTTTTGCCAAGAAAGACTTTTCATGCTAAGCAAATTTTTGTGCTAAGCAGGTCCATGAAATTGGCCCCTGTAATTTTATCAAAATTAGTAGGATTAGATTAAAATTCATTGCACCCTGATTTTTCACTAATTAATGTTAGTCAACCTAACTATAAACAGGTTAGTGTAAGTCAAAATCGATTGACCAAGCTAAAGTAGTCATATTGACTAATTTGATTAACGCCCAAATGATTAACTTAGGTTTACAGTGAAGCGTTGAATGTTTTCAACGTTTGTAAACCCGGTTCACACTTCACGCGAAAGCAAGTGCGAAGCGAAATCCATGTCGTCAACAATGGTGGACGCGTTAACGTCACGAATTTCGCTTCGCTTTCGCTTTCGCGTGATGTATGAACCGGGCTTTTTAAGCCAGCTGAGCGATTTTTGTTGTGACTTCACACTTTCGCGCTGGCGTTCGTGTCCGCGCCGAGAATGAAACGGCGTTACAATTAAGATCGGTACACTCCCACGAAGTGACATTGTTTATTAAGCCGCTTTTTAATCTAACTTGGTTGGAGATTGAGCATGTACAAGGTGAGTCAACAAAACGAAACCCAAATGTTGGGACCATTGTTTTAGAGACGTTCTGCATGTAGAATTTTCAGGGGACGTCTCTATAGTCCGAAGTACCATAGGTCCGATTGGTCCGACGTCCCATTGGTCCGAAGTACCATTGGTCCGAAGTCCCATTGGTCCCAAGTCCCATTGGTCTGAAAGAACGCACACCTTTTTTTCGTAATCCGTGAACAGAACCTTAAAACGGTGGTTGTGTTTAACATTCCGTAACTTGAAAAGTACATAAGTGATTTGAATGATTCTTGTACTAAAAGAAAGCTTATGAATTGGGCTTTCATATCCTAGATTTTTTTTTAAAGTGCTACATGCAGAACTTCATTATAGTCCCGACATTTGGGTTTCGTTTTTTTTTACTCACCCTGTACAGTATTTTTTGCCGTAACCTCAATCAAATTTCGACCAATATCCTTGCACCTAACGTTGCCACAAGTTTTTTTTTGTTTCCAGGATGGTGGAACCCTATTAAGATGTCATTTTATTTCTTAACTTTCCGTCTGACAGTGAAGTTAGTTGAGCTTGACATATTACCTGGTCAGTGTTTGAAAAAAAAATACCAACTTCCAGCTGCCAAAAACGTTTGCCAGCTAGGCCATTAATGAAGAGCACATCGCAAACCAATACCTCTTCTTATTCCTCAGGGAAGACAAGCCCTAGGCACCCACCTTTACTGTTCCAAACATCATTACCGAGACAGGCTTAATCCTTAAAAGCTTTTTGTTTAACAAGACATCACTTGAAAATGAAGGCATTTGACACCATTAAAGGCGTATCTTACCATCATTGAGTTTCAGCTACTTCAAATAAGAACATTCGTGAGGAAAGGCCGTTTTGTTTTGAGGGATTCAAAACCCTATCAGACTGAACTGAAGTTTCTTGTTCCAATGTTATGGTGTTTTTGGAAAGCGATTTAGGACAGAGCTCCAAATAATCACTTGTGATTTCGCTCACGTAGATTTTTATCCATCCAATCGAAGTAATCAAATTGCACGTTATTCACATTCAGGACTCAGATGTCGGAGACAACGTGAAAGTGAGTCTACCATTTGAATTACAACTTGCAATTTGATTTCACTTGTGATACGTTTGATAACATCGTAAACTTTATGCGTCGTCAATTCCCAGAAAATCGAACGTTCTTTTTAAAAATCGACGAAGGCTAGAAAGGATTTTCTACACGTTATCTATTAATACACTATGAAAACTCTAGATTTACCAGTCGTTTGTTTTTGTTATTTACTGAACAGTTTAGAGCTTTGGTGAGATTTGTACAGACTTCTCAATTCTGGAACTCGATACGCGCGTGCCAAAGTTAAAAGCAATCGCAAATCTTGTGACGTCATGGCAACTTTTCCGCGCCACGAATAGGCAACGCCGGCGAATTGTGCCGCGAATGTTTCCCGTCGTCGAATTTTTTTTATTTTGTTATTTTTTTTAAATAAATCTGGAATGCGTACGAGCCAGCAATGGAAGTTCAGTCCACCATTTTTCACTCAAAGTAGTAAACTTGAAAGCGATAATGAAATTGCCCGCGTTATGGATTATAGTTAGGCGCTCTATCTTGATGCCATCAATTAACGAAACAGTGTTGACAAATGATATCATTCTCATCCGGGCCATACTATGATATTAAAGCCAATCGGAGCTCCTGAAGCAAGAGGCCTAACTGGATCTAAAGGTAGCCCAAGGTATACAATATGTTTCCCTGGGGCTCAATTTAACTGTAAACGTCCCTTTACGTCCAGATGAGCTTTGGTATTACTTCATTACCCCCAAAAGGTGCATACGCCTTTAATTGCACCGCAGGGGTTGATTAGGCTCCCCCATTAAGCAGGCTGAATTTTGCCTGATAGTTTCCTTTAAAGGGGCTGTGTGTTATCAGGTACCTCTCGGATGGAAATGTCAGAGTAATTACTCTTGCCAAGGACTGTCATGATTTAATACGCGGCGTGGAAGGGAATTCATTAGGTTCCATTAAGCGGACCGTGGATGAGATGACGCGTGGTGCTTCGGCACTGCGTCGCTAATAATACGTGCATTCTCCGGGGGTGTGGGGCTGGCCCGCTCGACAAAATTAATCCTTGAATAAGATTTAGTGACACAACAACGAATAGTCTGGATTGATCGAAACATGTCATGTATGTCTACCTTCTTTATCTGTTGATCTCCAGTTAGCAATAAATGTGATATTGATTTAGAAAGAGAAGTTACAAGCCTTCGTAGACAGATTCGAACGGCTATGTTTTAGGAGGAGTCTTTTTGATGAAGCCCATCACAAGGCCCTATTTTAAGCCCACCGCACACGAGAGCTATCTGCTCAGCAAAATGTCATTCGTGGCCGTTTGCTCAGCACGTAGCTTACCGTGTGCGTTCAATTGTTGCTGAGTTTTCTGCCTCGCGAGGCCGTGAGGCAAGTATCTATCCTGTTTGATATTTCGCCTCGCGATGCGAAAAACTGCAACCTGAGCTACGTGCTGAGCCCAAACAAATAAATAGCCAATGAAAGCACATACTCTGCTCACGTGATTTCAAGATTTTAATACCTGTCTGATGGTCCGGTTGTTTTGCAATTCCTTCTAATGCCTGCTGGCGCTTATCCCGATTTTGACCTTATGACCGAACATCGTACAACAGAACCATCGCACTCCAGGTGAGGGCTACAAAAAGAAAAGATGGAAAGAGGAATCTAAGCATTTCAAAAGAAAGACAAGGATGAGGTGAATCCATTTCAACATGTCGTAAGCTATTTAATTCGACCTTTTCAAGTCTGTGCTTTTTAATTCTATTCAATCCTGAGACACGTACTATAGAGGAGCGCCCTGGATGTGTTCATTTCGCTTCGCGTTTGACAGTGAGGTCCAGAAGTGACTCGGCTTCATGTGTTTTGCGAACTCGCTAGCTGGTGAAATCGGCGAGGCAGATAAACACACGACTGTAACATACCTGTCAATACCTGTATTTGTCTGTGGGTGGAAAGGGATCGACCAAAAAAAAAGAGGGGGAGGGGAGGGAAAAACGAGAGCAAATAGGTCAAGTGGAATGTTACAGTCAGAGAAGTCGGGACGGGGAGATTTTTATTCTTTTCACTATTTGCTTCAGGGAATAGTGGAATCAGACGCGGGCATACCGGCTTAATTTACTCTTCGTTACGCTGGTTCGCGTGGGAAAACGTGCAAACTTGCACAGTTGCAAAAATGGCTACTGGCACCTGCACCGTACGCATTGTAAGCGCAGCAAGAGTCTGGTTTTTAGACCTAAAGATCAAAATAAACATTATTCTACTTTATCTGTGGTGCGGAAGGTGCCAATATTTCGTTACAAATGTAGACAGGACTGTGATCGGTTCCGCAAAAGTCCACAGCTTTCCAAACACGTGTTCGTTTATTCTCGGATGTGCCCGCAATAGTTCGGGTATTTCCGTGTGTAAAATGGTTATATTTACAAACTGAATGCCTGACATACTTTTGAGTTCATTACATCGAGACCTGAAGTAGTATATATAGTAAAAAGCGGAGAAAGCTTTGAAAACAGCACTGTTTTGATATAAGGATAAGGGAAGTTAGCATACAATTTTGCATAAGATGTACATTTGCATTTTGAACAGCGCCCCCAAGTGTCATGTCCCCCCCCCTGCTAAATGATACATTTAGGCTGGTGCCTCCAGAATGCACTTGGATGGATCTGGGCAGGGCTTTGCTGTTATGTTACGATCTATGACGAGACGTCATGTGATTGTCAGGTCAGGGAAACAGACTAACCCAGCATGGAACGGAATAGTTTCCACTGCATGCATTTTGCGATTTTGGTCTCGCAATTTGTACGCCTTAAAAAAAAAGTTATATGTTTGCGCGCCACACTCGGATGCAACTTCTGTACGATCTCAGTATGAAAGAGTTTCATTATCAATTCAACAGTCTTAAGTGTTCAGTCAGTTGTTCTACTTGAAAGGTTTAGATTACAACGAAACTCTTATTGTCATGGCTGAATTAACCCAACCATAAGGTGAATTTGACCTTGCAAATTGTATCTTTCCAATGCGAGTACTCGTTTGCCTTGTCAGATAGAATGATGTTGCTGTTGATCTCCAAATGTTGCTGCTTTGGTCGCTGTTGCTGCTAATGCTGCTAAACTTGTGGCGGTGTTTGTTGAGTGTATTGCTTGTTGCGTCGATGCTGCTGTCGTTGTAGGCTTATTTGTTGCGTGTTGCCGATAGCTGCTGTTGCGGCTAATGCTGGACTTGCTTCCGTGGCTGCTGTTAATGTTTTACCTTCTGTTGCTGCTGCAGTTGCTGCTGTTGTGCTGTTGTGCTGTCGCTCACTGCTGCTGCTGTTGTTACTGCTGACACAATTGCGTGCCATGCCTTGGTCCTATTTGATTATACGTTAACGCACATGTACCCGGAAAACGATGACAATAATTATTTGGGTCAACAGCTGTGCGGGGGCTCCGTATCCATTACCATTAGTGTCTTGGTGCAAAAGTAGGCATCGAATGTCTCTCAACTTTCGACAAAGCAAACGAAGGGTGACATTTTGTCACATACATTTACGTCAGCCGACGGGGCAGCGGCAATATTAAATAGGGCCCCCGTGGAAACGCGCGCGTGCCGGTATATAGTGAACTATAGCTATTTGCTCTGATTCCTCCTCGGCAAACAGCAAGCTTTCTGGACGCGCCAAAAGAAATAAAGACTTAAGGATGGTCCACTTTGGGGGGAAACGGTAAAATGATATTGTTCATTCCGGATTTAATTCATCGGAGGATGTTGGATCTTGAGGCGGGATTATCAGAAAACGAGTAGAAATGAAGACTTTTTTTTTACCGTGGCTCCCGACATGGCGATCCGGCAATCATTTAAGTAAATATGGCGAGAAATCTTCTAAATCTCGCTATTCCCGTTCGCAATCGATGGAGTCGTAAAAGTGCGCCGTATTTAGATTGAAAGATTATATTTTACCTGCACTTTATTCTCGTGAACCCGACAGCAAAATCTCCATTTGTCTTTCTCTCGGTCTGTGCGTCGCGAACTTTTTCAGTACAGTTACTGTGACTTTTTTTGGTGGGGAAGTTTGGAGCACAGTTGTGAAATTAGTTTTTGTTTACTTAATATTTGTTTGAATGTATTGACCTGGTCGAAAGGACGCCTTAATTATTTGTGTAACACGGTCTGTCCAACTGCCTGGCTATAGTGGGAACGTGACTCCGCCCGTTGCGCACAGTGATTTTCGTCACCCGTAACAAAATTAGCTCAGCCTTGCCAAGATGCGAGTCTAGCGTCTCGAATGGCGCAATTACAGCTCAAAATGCTGTATAACATTCGGAATAAGCCCGCCAGTAAAGGCTTAATCAGACCTCATTACCGGTCTTTTCCACGAGGCGAGCGGCAGATTCGAGCCTTCACTGGTGAGAGATTTAATTAAATCGGGCGTTTGCCTCGAGGCTGGATTGGAATTTAAGATTTTGCTGTCCCATTAATGCAAATCTGGGTAAAACAAATCAATGTGCGATGACTTGTATACAGCGTTTTATAAAGACAGGCGTTTGTCTGTCCTAGGCTACTGTTGACGTTGTATAATATGACTCTAAAAGTATTACATTCATCGCCAGAGGGAGACAGGTGGCAGTATCAGCTGTATGTAGACAACTTGAATAGAAAAATTCAGCTGTACCATTGATAAAGAACATTGACACTGTTTTTTCCTCTTTCTATATATACACACACTTTCTATATATACACACACACCCAGTGATAACCTCGTCCCGGGCTTACTATTTCCAGCCTCGTTTCCAATAGTAAGACCTGTTTGGGAAAGTTGCTTCCCGTATCCTGATTCGATAAAGCAATTATAGCAACGCGTATTACGCATTTGATGTTCAATGTGGAGTATTTCTGCCACTCCACAATACCCCCCCCCCTTCCTTTTTGCTTATAATAATGTGATATCGCATATTGGCTGGATAACATTTAACTTTGTGAAAAAAAATCGAATTGATTCCTAGAGGAATTGATTCCGTTTTTAGCCCAGACACCGCATACAAAAACAAACACTGATTGAAGCACAGCCAGGCACCAGACTTGTCTGTACTTAGCCTAATTTGCGTACGTTTGTAATTACTTTGAGCATGAGAATGATCCAGTATCAGGGTGAGAGTGCAGGTAGTGGTGGGAGCGTACTGCTCGACACCATGGCAACGAGGTTGATCCAGTGAGAAAGAAACAAACACGACGTAGAACCGTTGTCGTATGAAATTGGAACTCCCACGAAAACCAGCCCCCGCTCTCATCCTCACACACGTCATTGAGTTATCATCGTTCTGTCTGCTGAGCATGCGCAGTATGGTTAATGATTATGATTCCGTATTTCCTAAGAGTCTGATTTTGTGAAAGCGCTTTTTGAGACAATAAGAGAGTACTTATCAATTTTTGATTAACTTATGACCAACTTTGTGTTGATGCAGAATCCTTGAGTTTTAACCGTACGTACCTCTATCGATTGACTTTTCTGGGCATTTTGCAAGGGGAGTGTGGTTTGAAACTGCATTCGTTTGTGCCGGACTTAACGGCACTCGGTTAACACAGTCGGGTGTCTATAGTGAGATGTCAAACAATCTGCTCCGAAAAAAAATCAGATAAGAGAATAATTTTGCAATTGATGACTGATCTAGTCACATGTTATGAAGTGATCGATGAAGTGTATGTTATGTATGAAATGATCGATGAAGATAAATGACCATAGTCTCGTGCATTAAACATGTTTTCCACGGCCACGTAATCACTATTTAACGTACATTCCTTCCTCCATGCTTCTACCACCGTTGTAAAATGTAGTATTAGATACAGACAGATTGCAAACAGCGGGACGGAACTAGCCCCACAGGGTAGCGATAGCGAAGTTCGAGTAGACAGAATTATATTTTTTTAATATTTGTTTTAATTGGCTCCGTGATCCGGTTAACCCTAAAGGGGCCGGGTTATTTTGACCATCTCTCAGCCGGGGGGGGCGGATTCCGCCCCCCCCCTAAGATCTCGGCCATCGAGTGACGAAAAATTTTGAAACTCGGCACATGCATAGAGCAACTCTTCCTAAAGCTCTGTGTACACGACGTATATGCGAAAATTCATTTTTCACGGCGCGTAGCGCCGGAAAATTTTTCGCTACGCGGCAACCCGTGGTCCGATTTTTATGTTTTTGGTATCAAAAGATGCGCAAAGCTCGAGGCTAAAAAGTCATAACAGCTCGGGTCGCGAAAAACTTTTTTTAGAGGCTATCACGGAAAATGTTGAGGGGGGGGGGGCGGATTCCGGCCCCCCCGGCCCCTTTAGGGTTAATGAAAGGGCCGATGTGACTGCACTTTTTGGTCATTTCTCAGCTTAGCTTAGTCAGACAGCAGATTCTTCGAGTTATTTTTTCCCCTCGAGTTTCTTGGATGACTCTGCATGCAGTTCGCATGAGGCTCGATATCGTATGTTAGAACATAGAGCAAGGAACATATTAGGACGACAGGGATTGCCGTAGTGTGTAAGCATGAATTCTGCTCAAGTGGTGAATCCCTTCGTGTCTGCGTGTGAAGTAGGACAGTTGAGCGTTGTTTTTATGGCAGGAGTGAAGTGTATTCCTCGGGCTATTCCATAATTAGGCTGGTTGAACGAAGCCTGTTTACTTTCATGCTATCAAAAACGCTTCCTTCTGGGACGAGCTTCTAATTTCCCTGAGCTCGAACGCGGCTACTATCACTGTTACAGTTTCGAGTTTAACGGGAATGTACAACATTTGCATTTGCTGCAATTTTCAGAAATAAATAGATTTGGAGGATAAGTATGTTATAGCAAATATTGTTACACTGACTTGTTTCACGTTTTGGGTTCGTAGATGCTGGAAAAACCAAGAAAACCAATCATATTCTTGTAGTCTGGTTCCCTGATGCCACTTAAGATGAACCGGAGCAATTTATAGACTTTGGGGAATTGTAAGTCTAGCAGGCTTGTAGTCTTCACAGGTGTGTAATCAATTGCAAAGAAAACGTACACGAACTAAATATGAAAAATTAGGAGCGCTTTTTGAAGAAAAAAAAAGTTTTCTCCAACGCTGGTCGGCCGACCAGCGTTGGAAAAATACACTTTTTCTTGAAAATGTCAGCACACCAGGAGCCGCAATTTTTAAGGATGCTTTAGGCTGTCATTCCCTATCAATCCAGTGAGATATTGCGTGATAATTTGATCATTTCGTTTTTTGATGTTTGCAAATGTTGTATCTTCCCTTTAAAGTCTTCGAGTTTAGTTGGCGCACGTGTGGAACATGCATGCCCCCTATTTATTTTTTTTCAGTTCAAGTTGAGATTGTCTCGATGTAAATAAACAAAAAAATCTCTTGTCACTGCGCGTCTCTTGCTTTTAATTTCCCTTGGAATCAATGTGTCAATTGTGGAATGCCTAAATGAATGCTCTTCTTTTGCTACTTTGAGGATTTTCATTTGTTGTGTCTCCATTTTTTAAGAGATGCGGAACGGTCGCTGCGATAACAGACAGTCGCATGCCTGGCGTGGTTGCCGTACCGCTAGCGGGGTGCTGTGTACAAAAAGAGTTTCAGCGAGATCGAACAGAAATGGAGGGCACAAATAAACAAAAGGGGCAATTTGCTAGTCAGAAACATTTGATCCTAATGAGCTCTTCGAAACAATCGGGTTGGCGAAGAGGTTCAATGTTCCGATCAGAAATTACCACCAACAGGAACTCGGTAGGGGAAAACATGCACACTATCTAAGAAACAAGCCACTCCGCTGTAACCTAAAACTGAATTTAGCTGGTGCCCGGACGTATTTCTTGCCTTATTTATGTTGTACGCTTTAACACCCAAGGCAGACCTTTATTCCTTCAGCGCATTGCTACGTGAGGCATGATCATTGCGCACCAACCATTCCGACTTCTAAAGATGAGGCGTTCACAAGTCACCTTGTCGTATCGCATTCCAAGATCACAGAATGTCAGGTCTTAATTATGCAGCGGTTTCCGGTCGGATTGTCTCGTCAAAAACAGGATCAGACTCGAATTATAATTTTAAAGGTCGTGATCAAGAGGATTAGGTTTGAAATGTAAATTATTAACGCTTTCTGCAAACTGCAACGTTTTTCAGCGTCTTCAGTTTTTTTGTCCATACGCGCACACATTAATATTTACGACAGTAATCTCGAACTCTTGACAGCGGAACAGCGAACTTCATTTGGTATATTTATATAAAGAATGATGTTTCATTTTTTCCCCATTAAACATGAAAGACGACACTGGGTGTTGTGAAAGCATAAACACAATTTCCGTGACCCGAAAAAAATGACCTCCATAAATTATTTTGTGATAACGAAGGAATTGCTTAAATTTGAATGAAGGCACGGTTCATTTCAACACATCCACTTCAGCGTTGTCATGCACCTTTTGTATTATGAGGCTATTCCTTGCGTTAGCTACCATGGTAACCTCAAATTATGTCGACGATGAATGTGTCTGCAGGTGTGCCGATTGTTTAGACATTACGAATCAAATTTGAAATAAGGTGCCTGTTTGTTTCCTGCTACATGCCATTTTTATTTCTAGGCAACACATAATTAAATATTTTCGTCTGTGTTTTTCTTAAGATTTTGTCATAATGCGTACGTGCGAGTTGACTAAAAACGAGATTAGTTGTCGACAGCATACGGTCTGGCGGCAGAGCGTACAGCCATAACTTGTATGAGGCTCTGTTGTTTGTTTTCTTACTAAACAAGCTTGGAAGTCGCAATAAGTTGCTTCGAAAAAAAATTCAATATAATAAAATACTTAAAATAGTAACACAAATATCAGACGCATACACATGAAACCATTATGCAATTGTTGGTTGATCATGCCTGTAGACCCTTCTTAAGACGTTAACCTGTGGAAGGTGAACGTGGCATAAATGAAGAATAATTATTAAGGGAATAACTGTATGCTTGGCCTGTTTTAAACACTCTGTTTCAGACCGGTCCAAAGTCAAAACAAGACAAAAATCATATATTTCCAACGATTTTGTTAAACAATTTTGCTTCATGTTTTGGGACACTCCTCTAGCTACAATATGGATTGTCTCTCTTGCAAAGTAGGCTTAACAAGTCTTTATATAGAGAATGGTGCGCGCGTACGTACTGCGCGTACGTACTGCGCGATGTGGCGCAGAACGCAGCTGTTCCGGTGTATTGTGAATTTAGGACTATGAAATACTGACTCACTGGTTGTATTGCGTATGCCTACGTAAGGATTTTAAACGAACGTTCAACCAATAAAATGGTAAAAGGCACTGGATTTCAAAATCAAAATTTTATGTGACACTGGAAAACACCAGCCGGCAGGTCTTTATCATCCGTTTAGAACAGACCACGTGACGAGCTGTCGGCCACTAGGAATGGGTAAAACATATTACTGAATTGATGAAAACACAAAATAGGTGACAAAAACTACCAAAGACTCAATAAAATCACCCATGTCTTACATAATGAGGGTGAAAATACGCATATTTTGGTTAAATGTGTCGCCAACCACGGCTTAAATTTATACCTTGTGGCAACCCATACAGAAACAAGAAGGTTCCTTGCAAATTGCAAAAGCAGACAAGAGAGTTTGTAACCAGACTAGTAAGTTTTTGCTACCTAACCGTTAATCATGGACTTACAGTGATTTGACGAAGATGATTTACACGGGCAATGCAACTTCGATTCAGCCCATTTCAATGCAACATTAAAACATTCAACCGTATGAAAAAGAGGTCAAACATGCTCGAACATGGATATTTTAGAGAAATCTCGAAAATATAGTAAAACAATCACTGAAGCGTTGGGAAAACAGCCACAAAAAACAATACTCTGTGCACATAAATGAAGTTATCGTTTAATAAAAACAAAACAAGAAAAAACCTTATACATGTATTACTACAAATGCAAAAATTACAGAATGACATACATTTTAGATAACCCTCACTGCCCTGAAACCTCCAATGTTTTTTTCCACCACAAAGTTATGAAAAAAACAAACATGCTACGACGTAAAGGAAACAAAAAACATGGCTCAACATGTTCACCATGCACAGTTCAAAATGTCGTTATTTTTCCATTGTCAAGGAGACATCGGCGTCTTTAATGATTGTATACAATAAAGACATTGTGTTGACAGTTTTGGGACACCGTGAAATAGTCATTCCGTCTTGTCATTGTCATTTTGGGCAAACCTCGTCTCCTCCACGCCCGGAGTTTCTTGTCCGCGTCCGAGTCTGTTTTAATACTGCTCCCCTCATCCGGACCGCGAGGCCGTTGATTCGTCTAGACATCTCGCTATCAAATTCCCACAGTCACTGTCGTTTAGGATGACTGTTAATTTCATCGTTAATCGGTATAGGCACCGCGGGAAGTCATTTTGCCAATTACTGTGGGAATTGACAATGATTTTGTGTTGTCTTTGTTGGTTTAAGACGGGCTTGTAATGAAGCAGCGCCCACGGTTTTCTTTTTTTTTTTGCATTTGGCTGGGATTTACACTGAGTTTTACAAGTAATCCTGGAGACACGTCCTGAAGCCATCGTGTGAAAGTTTAGCCAGTCTGGGGTTATTCATTAGATTTGCATCGCGCTGAGCACGACGGCATAACTATGGCGTGCATACTTGACATTTAATCCAAAACAGAGATAACTCTATTAATAATAGAGATGTCTCTATTAATAACAAAGCTATCTCTGTTTTTAATAGAGATATCTCTATTAAACGAGGAAATAGAGACAGCTATATTTAACAATAGATATATCTCTGTTTCTAATAGGACATCGCTATTAATAACAGAGATATGTCTATTATTAATCGAGTTATACTTATTATTTATAGATATATCGCTATTAATAATAGATATATATATCCATTAATAATAGAGATATCTCTATTTCAGGAATTAACTGTTATAACTTTGTAAGTCCGATGAAGAGATATCTTTATTATTTATAGAGACATCTCCATTGTGGATTGAATGTCAAGAATGTACGCCGTAAATAACACTGTACCATATCCAATGGCACGTTTCGATTTTTGTTGTGTCTACAATGTGAAGGTTTTTTTTTCAAATTACAAAGTAGTCATGGTCCTTTATAAGAATATGAAAACTACAGAAAAGGACGTGTAGGTATAAGTCACGGTAAAGTGAACGGTGGTTCGTTTAGGGGCTAAATCACTAACCGTTCGGCTAATGTTATTTTCAGAAATAAAATATGTCTGCATTTACCAGCGGTTGGTGCTCACTCCTGCACCCCCTTGCCCCATATGCTTCACACATGTAGAGAGCAGGAACCACACACTGAGAATATTATGTCACCTGAGTTACAAAGCATGCACTTCTTGTCACTGTGTTCTGCCTAGAGGAGAAGCGTGCGTTATGTTGTTTCCATTGATTGGGACTCAAGCGCACCTGGGACATTTCTTGAGTGGACTGTTGAGAACAATGGCGATGTTTGGGGATAGTTGTCTGCTGCCACCAAGCGTTGATACGTTGCCCTCACACAGCACAAAATCAACCGACCGATGGCGTTTTAAGCCCTCTCCTAGATAAGTCCACGCCCCACATCATAAGATACGGGGACCAGTAGCTAGTTTCCATTTAAAGCCCTTGATTGGATCACGTCTGCGCGTGCGCAGCATGATTATTTATTTTTTGAAATGATATTCACGGCATTGTGCATGGATGACAGTTCAACAAATGGCTAACAAAAAAATTGACTCTTAAGCCCGGTTCATACTTCACGCGAAAGCATGTGCGAAGCGAAATTCATGTCGTCAACAATGGTGGACGCGCTTCAAATGTATTGTTGACGTCACGAATTTCGCTTCGCTTTCGCTTTCGCGTGAAGTATGAACCGGGCTTTATATCAATAGTTACCAGAGACACTTTCGAATTCAGCGAAATTTGAAGCTCATTGAAACTGCACTCCTAGCCTTGTTGCCATTTTGTTATAGGCTGGTTCTGCGCAAACACTATTCCTGTGATTTGTATTCAGGGGGCGGGAATCAGACCTAGGCTAGTCCTGCAAATATTTTGCCTACATTGGGAGGAAACCCTCGTAATGCATTCAGGATTCATTGCTAGCGACCTGTCCCTACATTCGAAGTCCGAGGGACAATGGAGGGACCGGGAACCAGTCTACGTCACACATAGCACAAAATCCACCGACCGAGGGCGTTGTAAGCCCTCTCATTGGTCAATTCATTCGCAACGAGGCGTCGCAACGCGTCGCGACGCGAGGAAACAAAAAAAAAACCTTCGGGGCGATTCTTTGTCCAATAAGCATTGGGCCTGAAATATTTGTTTTAGGTTATTAAATACCGGCATTACTGTTTCTCTTCGTTAATCGTTGGCAACATCCACAACTTTGTCTACTATTCGACCTATTATTTGATCCCTTTTATTCTGATCAGTGTATGATCCGCATCAAGTCATCAAAGTTAAGAATTCGTGGCATGTGAAGGGTCAGTTAAGCAGCGATCGCGTGTGGCTTCGTTCTGTCAATTTCAACTAGGCCTGAACATAATAACAAGAAATGTCAGCATACAGAGAGTATGGGGTTGAAGTTGATTTGTGCGTTGTGAACAAACTGACAAAGATGTAGGCTATTCAGGGAGATGACGGACATGCAACGACCTAGTTACGAATTCAGCACCGGAGAGTATGCCCGGCCCAATCCCGTGCATGACAACATGAGATACCACATTCACCAAAAGACTAACGAGCTATGTTCCAGATACCCCATTCTCGTTGTTTGGATTGCGACGTCTGATTTGAAAGCGCGGCTCTTGCGGCATGTCATGCGCTTGACTCGATCGCACGCTTCATTTCACCCATGTTTCAGGAGAAATCCAGTATCTTTCAATTCCTTTGATTCCCAAGCTGAAGAATTGTGTCTTTTCCTTAAAGAAACAAAAAACATGGCATCAGGAACAGACAGGCGTACATGATTAAGCTTGCATATGGGTCGAAACTACTAGGTATTGACATTGCAACTAACGGCATGTTGCTTGTATTGTGTAATTTGAAAAAAAGGGGGGAGGGGAAGGTCATTTCCAGACAAAAGACACAATACGAATGCTACTGGCCTCCTGATATAGATTGATCACTGTCGAAGAGGAGTATGTTTTTTTCCCAGCATGTTTTCCGAAACTGCAAATTCAATGCCGTCCTTGTATACGAACATCAGTTAACTCACCGTCATCGACTCTATAGCCATATAGCAATCTGTGGCCATACGGTGAGAAGATTACCATTGCTGGACCGATTGTCTTTGCACGACCGTATCTATACCAAAAGGTATTGGGAAATGGTTCTAGACAATTTCATCAGGCGTGGAATTGAAAATGCACCTTTCATTTTTATCTTATTTTTCAATTTTCGTTTTGCCATTCTCTTTTGCCATTGGTGCCTTTTTTGTTTTATGCTTAATAATGCGAATTTCCATATTCATGAGCAAAACTGTGATGTCATTCCAGGCAGAAACCTCAATGTTACAGATATTTCATTACAAAATGTTGCTAGAATTTTGGATATTGTGATGTCGTAAATTGTCTTTTTTTGGGGGTGATTCGGTCGTTATGTTAGTACATGCCAGTAAAGCCAAATCCGCCTTTCTCACAATTTATTTCATGGAGCAAATTTTGGGTTCACAATTTGTACAGAAAACCACTAAACTGATCAGTGTCTTACATCACAGCAATGGCGCCCTCAGATGTCCGAAAAAGCACGGCAAATTTTTAAATGTTTAAAGAAGTGCACTTTCTAATAAAATTAATCAAAAATGGAGGTCAAATCGTGTTCACACAGTCAAGAGAAGTAGACAGTTGCACAAATGTGTCCCTCAGAAAACAAATCATCGCATGGACCCGTTAACAATCGAGAACAAGGCGCTAATGGCTTATCCATACTGACCCATGATACATACATTCTGAATCGTACAACCATTATTATTGGACTGCTGCCATGAATCATTATTAGTCCAGGTGCCACTTCTAGCGGTAAGGTTACACTCATACTACACACAACGGACAGTCGTGAAAGGTTACTTCGTGAACAATGTGCATTTGGTCTAGAAAACTTCATATCTGAAACTCCATTTACTATTTGCGGCACCGTGTTAAGGTCCTTTGGGTGGCACAGGCCGAATTGGATTAGGTCCCCTCGGATGTGTCGTTCCGCTTCCAAGGTTCGCGCCTGACAAGCCATTTTTTTTTCCGAGTTACAATTTTGACAGTCGTACAATCTACAATCGTCATACCGTATCAGACATTCCCGAGATTTTGTCAACAGTTTGGGTGGTTTATTGCAAATTCCCCCAGCGGTGGTGAGATGATGACGGATGCTCTAAACATCTTCCCCTGCCAACTCCCCCCCTCCCCTCCGCCGGACCCATCCCCACCTCTCTATCTCTAGAGTGAAGAGGTGGCATCACCTTCACACATGAGCGACATCTGGCGGGTTAAGAGGGGATACGAATGCGGATAATTGCACCAGGCCGAGCTAAAGAGATTTCACACCTTTATCATCCAGGTGGATCGGGTTTGCCCGGACTGACCTTAAAATACGGGTCGGTGATGTGTTCTGTTTTGTGTCGCCCTAGTGGTTTGGAGTTTGAACTTTGAGAGTTCGTGAGCAATCTTTGATAAAACAACGTGCGTCAAGTGAGCTTTACCTCATCCACGAGGTGTTAAAATGCAATCTGAAGTCGGCTACAACTGTCTGTAAACATCCGATCATTGTGGTAAACAATTCCGCGGTATATTCTTGTGAATACAATGATTAACGGTAAACGTGTCCTAGCTTTGTTGTTGACGATGACATGTGCAGGCCTAATTATTTCACGTGAAGTGCAGATGTACTTGGTTATATTAGCCTGAGGATGTAGTTATTATTAATGCAGAAATAAAGCTTTTGTGATTCAGTTTCATGCATTGAGCGACCGATATCCTTCCACCGTCAGAATTCAATTATTTTTGTGATTATATCTAAGCGGTTTTCATCATTTTCCGTTGGATTTATTTGTCAAGAACAGTTTACGCGCCGTAGACTTTCTAACGGTCGTCTGACAATGAATCAGAACAAAAAGTGCTTCAAACGCCTTTTTTGTGTGTTAAAGTACAAATCCAAGCCTTAATTTAGCTATTACCTAATTAGTTTCTACCGCATTATCCGGTTTTCCTTCCTTTATTACTCCAAGGGTGGGTTGATCATGTAAACATTTATTAAAAGTAGCAGCTCATTCCGGTCTGTCGATTAGCGGCCATACTATTGCTGTAGGTTATCGACAAACACATCTGTGATAAGGTTGCACGGACCAGTAAATAAACTGCCATGGACCTCAGTGATAATTACGCCCACTCCCAAAAATTACGAAAAATACTAACAACTCTCCAAGGTGTTTAAGACACACATCAAGCTTATTTCATCATCTTTCATTTTCTTGTAATTTTTTTTTCTGGGGGAGGGGAGGGGTTAAACTATGGTCTTTTCGGAGAAAATTCCATCCAAAGATGATCACCCATAAAAGTAGTCCTGAAGCCTATCGCCATTTTGAAAAATAAAATGCCTTAATACGCTCATTGCAAAATAGTGCAATTTAAGGGCCCATCAGTTTCAGCCGAATGTCACAGAACATACCAGCTCACTGTCAACACGTACAGCCTCTACCCGTCTTTTATACAAATCTTTAAGTTCATGGCCCACAAAATGCTCTTATTACAAAACAAATTGAGGGTATGCAAATCATGATTTGGCCGGTGAAGCCAATTTCGGGCCTATTTACTGGCCTGCACCCATAAGACTAGACATGGTTTGGTACCAAGACGTCCATTGCCAGAGCTGGATATTCAGCCTTGTGCTCGAGTGAGCATGAAAAAAAAATGCAGAGTGCCATGACTTGGACCATCACCGTATGTGTTAACAAAAATTACTGGAGGCTTTGAGATATACCTTTACGCTTTAGGACGAACCTTTATTTGGAATCGAAGCTGGCTTTAGATAGGATCGGTTGGTACTCTATCTTGAGCTTATCGCGACAGTAATGGCGTCTTAGTGCCGTACGTTATTGAGAGCAAATCCACTGCGTTTGAATGCTGGATGTTCTGTAGTTCAGATATTCAGCGGAGACATAAATTGCGTTTTTCCAGTGTCGCATTCCGATCGCCAAACTGTCACCAACAACCATGTGTATGTTTTATGACGTTGCAATGCTTTGGGCCGCGATCTCATTTTCGCAGATTCCGAAGCAGAAAATTAAAGTAGGGACAAAATAACGTCAAGGGTGCTTTTAAAAGCAACGTTAGGCGCATTTTTTTTTTTAAGCTTCTTACAATGCCGGGATATTTTACCCGACAATCGGTGTGAAAGTACATCGGTTGTTGGACATTCGAGTTATATTACGCAAAATAAGCGTAAGCAGCTGAAATTTTGACTAACGTTGCCAGAGAGGTGAATGAATCAGGTATGGTCGCGCCAAATACGTATTTGAACAGAAAATTCAGGGGTATATATACGTTTGTACCACCTCCAATCCAATCAAGCTGTCTGTAATATTAATAGTAAGCTCTGGTTCTTTATATTTTGTTACGTTTGGTGGTTTTTACTGATGATTTTTTTTTACGGTAATCTATAGGCTTATATTTTTTTATTATTTGAATGTGATTGTTTGCAATGTGACTATATTTCTGTATGACCATGAAAACAACTTTCACTGTTTTAATACAATAAAACATCTTGAACATGTACAGGAATTGGGCGTTTCAGGGTGTAGATAAAGTTTGTCTATAAACAAGCTAGGCTGGTCAATATATTGTATAATCCAATAGTGTTTATACGTCAGTGGCGCCAATTCTATTCTTTTATTGCAAAATGTGAAGCACTGGCACTCAGGTTGGACGCAATTGATTTCAAAGGTAATGCCTTTCACATGAACGAATCCAACATCGACGAACAATTCGGGAAAGAAAGTGCAAACGGCCGGTAGGGATGGCTCATCAACGGTTATAGGCCCAAACTTCGGACGCGTTACTTTATAGTGGACCCATTTAACGATCTCGCCTAGATAGTAAGTGCATATCAGACACATCCCTTGGCGGGGGTTTTACCACGGGACTTGGTTACGCATGCCTCCCGATATGAGTTCCTGGAGTGCCCTCGCGGAAAACACTTTATGTTCCGTACCTCCTAGAGTGGTTTGTTGGGACGTCTGCAATCATCGGGCAGGCGTGGGGGGATTCTAAAGGGGCTTCATCCCTTATCAAACCTTACAACTGCCTCAGCGAGTGTGATAACCTCGATTGATGGGGGAGACAGGAAGTGATAAGGGTTTTGGAGTGACGCATATCTGTGCCGTGATCGTGAGCTTGTTGACCGGCCAAAATGAAATATCCGTTTCGAGAGGTGTTTCGAGTGAGGTCCATCTCGACATCTTGTTGACGTGGGACTACCACACAATAATGACTCGTTGTCGAGTTCATTTCAGCAAATGCTGCGTTATTCTTTACGCTTTGGGAACCTTTGTCTCCTTTTATTTTAAGTCTTGTTATGTACCATTCATAAGTAATTCACGCCCTTTAACTAAACTTTCTTTTAAAGTTGTACCTCAAATTAGGCATATAGGATCACGGTGTAGGCCTATTTGTTTCCCAATCCACGGGCTGTAATTATGTAACGATTCATCACATAGTTCATCACATATTCCACTGACCTACAGTTAAAACTCTTTCCCTTCACACATTGGAGTATGTTCTGGCGAGTACCAGTGGTTGATCTGTGACGTAACTGACACCTGTGCACTAGTAGCAAACGACTCATGCTAAAGGCTGGCCACAAAACTTCTTGACGCTGGCTCCCTGCCAGTTGTGCATTATGATGCGCGCGGCTATTGGTAACCAGTGATGCAACTGTGCCCCATATTCCGGTTTCAAATAGCAGTGTAGAGTTGTCCAGCCATCTTGCGTTCGAGTGAAGTTAGTCGATTTTAACCATAGACTTCGCCCAAACCTGCCCATAGCTGCCGTAAGGCGTACATCGACTTCTACTGCTCTTGCAAGGTGTAAATTTATTAAGAGGCAATTTGTGTGTGTGTCGTCAACTGGCTCTAGTTTACGTTTATTCGAACATTAGTCAGGCAAGAAGCATCTTGATATAGTTTTCTCGATGTGGCAGATGGGTCTAGAAATGGAATCCCTGCCCACGCACCCTTCTGCCGGGTCATCCCCGCTGCAAATCTCAAACTGTCTCAACTTCTTCCACTGCTTTTCATTGAGAACAAAAGAGCAGGTGGTATGCGCGTTTAATGTGTATAGGATCACACCCCACTACGGTTAAGCTATAGCGAGTCATAAAGTTACAATCATTAGCCTATATGTACCAATACGGGCTGTGTTGTAAACATGCTCTGCCTGGGGTGTCGACCTTTGGCTAACATTTGCCGTGTTATTCACGATTTCGAAAGCCTTTGTTCCCGATGCTATCGATTAATTGTTTTCCTGTTACTGAACAAATTTCCAGAAGTCACAAATGTCACAAAGATTTGCTGGTAAACAATTTTCACAGTTGTCACTTGTCATGAGCTGTCAAAAATTGTGATGGGTTAAAAATTGTTAACGGAGCCTTTGAACTCTCCAAAACTGTGGTGGGGTGAAAAGTGTTCACGGAGCCTTTGAAAGTGGTCTTCAAGAGACAGCAAAATGTAATTTTAGTAACAGGACTCTCTGGTTGTACCAAAATACAGATGTTGGACTTCACGGCATGCTGATTTATGTTGAAGTCTGCGAAAGCAATCCGAATAACTCTGAGAGGGAAATATTTGTTGTAAATAGCCGGGGGAGTAAAGGAGTTCAAATGTCCAGGGTGAAGCGGTAACAATGTGGTCGGAATGTTATGACAAGTGTGGAATGCAGGCAAGCCGAACTAATACCCGTGTAGGATAAATACCTTTATTTATCCTACACGGGTATTAGAGTCTTTCATCACACGAGCTTCACATTTGTCTTTGGAAAATTTTGATGAAAGTCACAAAGCCTCCTATCTGATGCGCACAGAAACTTTTATGAGCAAACTCCACACGTCCATAGAGGAATCCTTATAATGTCCACAATTTTGACAGCCTTGTGACAGGTTGGTAGATGCTTCACATCGAGGACTTCAAAGTTATGGCTTCTTCAGGGGGTTTCAAGGTATTGTTATATCTTTCATTTTGATGATGGTTAGAACATACTGCCCGAAACGTTGAGTTAATGTTTCTCGGTCTTCTCTGAACCAGTCCTTGTTTAGATGTAATCACTTCGAAACAGTCTATCTGCAAGCTTGTTTTTAAAGTTTTACTCTCCCCATGCAAAGCCTAAAATCTCATTAAATTTCTACACTGTATCCAACCTGTCGCCAAACGAGGACTCGTTATGTTCTGGCGTCCTCGGTGTCCACTGTAACCGTACAGTGCACAAACTTTAAGGCACATTTCCCCATCGTTTATTCCTGCACTTGTAGCAATGCCTCCTAATATTCCGAAACCAAAAATGCAAGAAACTGAAAGAAACATACTGCTTAATCCAGAACACCAATACATTAGAGTTCTACGAACTACAAGTTAAAAGTTCCGGACTACAAGTTAAAAAGAAGAAGAAGTGACCAGATTTATAGTCACCGACTCTGGATGACACGGCAATGTCTCGATAAAGATGGATTCAGGATCCAACATGGCGCCTATGTCTCCTCTTACCCACCCACCAGTCCAAAACAACAGAATTGGATCAAGAGAAAAATAAAACAGACTGCAAAAATTGTTTCTTGTCAGAATGAGAACCACTATAAAAATGAGTGGGGAGAGTTGTGTTTATGCATCTTCGCTTCAGCAAGAGCATCCACCGAAAACATCCTAACTCATTGGATTACGACGCGTAATCAAAAAAGTTGGGAGTTCCGCACGCGAGGAAATGAAGGGGGTTTCGAATTTCTTATTGGCTTAACTCTCGCCCATTCTAGCTACAAGGAAACCTGCGCCGACCTCAATGATGGCCTGGGATTTTTGTGTGGAGGCGCGGGCGAGGCAGGCTCATCCTGCAGTTAATATTACGGTAACTCTATCACTCCCGCCACTGCCTGACCAAATTTGGGGACAAAAGGGTTTTCAGCTCCTCGACAAAGACATCAAATGAATTGTCATTTCAAGTCGAATAACATGCACTTAGGAAATAGGGCGATTCAACAAAACATCAATTAAGACAATATTTGTGTGTACTTCCAAAACCAAGACGGTTGGATGTATTTTTCTTTTGCTCTTGCACTGGATGTTGGCCAAACGGCGACCATGCCCTCAGACGAAGCACAGAAAGACAGTCAGTTTGAACCAAATTTTGAAGACCAAAGGAAAGTCAATCATTCATATGATTTATGGCTATTCAATGGCGGAGCACGTGTTTGAACAATGACAATCTCTGCTGTTGATTTCGCTTCCGGTGAATGCGACCAGCACCACGCTGTATACGGTTCTCGGGCTGCCTTTTATCTCCACGTTCAACTTCAACAAAACCCGTGCTATCAGCTTGCTGACGGCAGGTCCGTGGACAAAGCTACGCTGCAAACGCGGGACACGGGTAACGGTTTTGAATTTCTCCGCAAGAGATAGTTGCAGTGTAAAGAGATACAACTAAAACTCACGGGTCGAACGGGAGCCTTAGGCACAATGCACACCATGTTTTGGAACATTTATCGATTTCTAACATCGCACAGTGCGCGAGGAATGAATACCACTTTTGACAATTTAAGTTGCAGAAGAGCAACTTGTGAAACTTATTTTTTTTATTTTTTTTTATTATTATTGTACCAACACCAGTGATTGCTTGGTACGAGTGGGTGTGAATTGAACCGGCAATTTCTGTACAGGCCTAACCTTGAAAACAAACTACAAAAGAATGTCTTGTTGACATATTTTGCCTACATTTTTGTCTAAATTGCAGTGGGATGAAAGAACTAATGTTTATGATGGATGGTCGAGTATAGCTAAGAGCATCGGCGCGTGTTGAAATATCGACCGCGCCGTTCCGTGGCCTCGGGGTACCGTGTGATGCGGCTTTTAGGCCCGGAGTGCTTGTCGCAATTTCCCCGTCCCGATTGATTTCGGTACAGCGAGAGGCTTCCGCCCTGCGGCAACGTGTGAGGCGGAAACATGTTACAAAATATTGCAATGATTACAGGAAACGGGCCGGAGTCAGAATAATGATTGTTCAGATGATCATGACATCAGTCGAAAAGCGGTAATCGTGTTTCACTTAAGAACATTGAGGTATCTGTGGCTATAGATTTTTGTACTTAACAAGTGTAGCATTCAAAAAACAAATAACTAAACCATTTAATGTGTTTTCCTCAATGAAATTATGTATTACATTAAAGCCTATTTCTCAACCCACACCTCAAAACCCCATTGTATTTCTGGATGTAGGAACCCAGATGGAATTGGGTAAAAAGGAGTGGATTGAGAAATAGTTAGGCTTTAATGTAATATGTAATGTTATTGAAGAAAAAAACCACGAAAATGTTTAGTAAATTGTTTTCTGAATCCTGCACTTTTTTTTTGCACACTCTGTATTTTGAAACTGGAGACTAACATTTTCAATGAAAGCGCTTCTTCTCGTATCAAATCATATTGCAGATTGTTGTTTCACTTATGTACAATGTTGGTTGTTGATTTACTTGAGCATTTCAGTGCATTCAAAAGCTACGATTTGAGGTTTAAGACTTGACTGTGCAAACTAAAGGCATTTGTCTGCCTCTTGGGTTTTCACGTGTGGTTTTCTATTTCCTCTTTAAAGGGCGTTCCAATGCAACTTTCGCCGCAAGCATTGATACGCGATAGGCCGACACGCGGCATTTTCCCGTTGGCATGTCTCAATTTCCCCTCCGAATCTGGCGCGTCCAACAAAATATTTCGCCCTCAGCCGCTATCACGAAGCGCGAATTCGGTCGCTCAAGTTTCTCTCCATAAAACAGAAGACACGGGGGCGGCGTTGGGTTTCAACCCCCTCAGAATCCGAAGCAAAGCTAACCTTGACAAAAAATTCCCGGAATATTTGTATCACTATGCCTATATGCATGACAAACGGTGGCATCGGAGACTCATGGGTCGGTTTCACATTGTGCATGTGCGATTTGTGAGGAGTAATTGTTTGAGTATTAAAGTCAGAGTGGGTTGTAAGACGTTGTAGAAGAATTTCAAACTGAGGGCCTCTGTGCTGTCGTTTTTTGAGAGGGTTACAAAAACGAAAAGGTCCTCAATTCATAAAATGGCTTGGCACTGAGAGCCTTGCTTTCAGTGATAACTTGGGATTCGTCTATTGGTAACTGAGAAAGAGGGAGACTGTGCGGATTTTCTAAACATTGGCTCCGGCTGCTGCTCCGGCTCCAACTTTGTATCCGATTGGAAAACAAAGCTTTGTGATGCTTTAAATGATTGTACCAAACAAATCTCAAGCTTTCAGTGTTGACACCAAATAATCTCCAATCGTATATGATATATAGATTTGGTGTTTTCGAAATCAAAACATAAGCTCGCATTGAGCCCAAAACAGAAATGTCAGGTCCTAGAAGTATTTGAAGGCGAATTGGGTAGGTAGTCGCGGTTTGAAAAATTTCTATGCAGTATAGTTCCCTGCCTGTTTGACGCAGCGAACTGAGTGTGCTTTTCCAAAGACTTTGGATTGAGGCAACTTGATTGATTTCATTGCAACAGCCGTTTTCCCCAGGGTCGGGGATTTCATTTCCCCCAGGGTAAGGATTGCAGTGCATCATAATCACCCTCTCATGACGTGATGTGGACTGTCATTCTGCTCGTGAATATCCAAGCTGCCTCTGTAGGATGTAATTACGCAGTGTCAGTGGGCATCGCGGTTAATGAGTATGATGCAAGATGTCATGAATTGTCGCACGACTAACCACATGAGCTTGTAAAGATCTGCGAGCTGGAGCTGTTATTGTCTTAACTTGTAGCTAAATCGCCAATCCAAATGTATCGCGTGAGAAGTCAAGATAGCTCAGAGCGCATCAATTTATATTCAGTTGAATCAGCTGATGGCGCGAAGTTCATAGAATATGCTGTAGTGGTAACGTCATGAAATGAAAAGGCCACTTTCGCTGTTTGCGTGGAGCCTTGACTTATTGCCTGCACATGTGTAATAATACTACATAAAAGAAGCGGCGCCAGACTAATGCACATATGGTGTAGATCCTATTCGCATACATGCACGCCTCGTAAAGCTGGTCGTTGAATCACCTCCGCCCGCCATTTTGATTGCTTTAGCCCGGGAATCGTGCGGCAACTCTAAAAACTCGGTCACGAGTAATATAGAGCTATTACTGCAAACACAAAGCTGTGAGTGCCTTGCATCAACCTTGATAAAGTGTGCAATAATAGGCTCCATGACGGTCACGATTTGCAGGTAAAATAGGCCATTTGCAGTCGCTACGCCACAACTTACGCCACCTTAAGTGAATGCGCAAGTTACGCCAAATTGTTTTGCGCAAGGCGCGGACTTACGCATCCACTATCAAACTTTCGTTAAATAGTCATAACTAAAATGTTGCGCAGCGTGAAATGTTTGCGCAGCTTGCGCAATAAATCGTGGCGCAAGTGGACTTATACCATTTTGTGAAGTTTCGTGAAATCTGCTGCAGTGCAAGTCGCAAGTGGCATTTAGTAATAAGTCAGCTAGAAAATGTACAAAGTAGACAGTAGGCCGGCTCTCTGGCACCAGTCCGAAAAAAGTCACATTTTCAGGTTATTATCAATCGGTTTGTAATCTGCAAGGTACCTACGATATGAGGCTCCGTGCTTCGTTTACAAAATAGCTATTTGCTTACGAAATCGTCTTGAGTTTCTGCCGCTCGCAGATACAGGGTACTCGATGGTAGACAAGTAAAAAAAAACGCAGAAAATTCTTCAAATACGTGTACACGATCACGCGCGCTGCTGCAGCACGCTCCACTCTTCTAGGAATAACAAGTCCCGTGTAAACAATTACGAGAGAGGAGAAAACCAAACTAGGTTGAAGACGGTGCGTCTTCGTAAGCAGCACGTTCCACTGGAGTGGCCTTTTCTTTAAAATAACACATGGCAAACTCATGAAGTCAGCCATTCATTGAAGTCAACAATGTGCGTTGTGGTACTAGATTCTAATTTTCAATAATGAATTTTATTTTCATTATTTTATTGTCTGTTATTGTTTGTTAGATAATTTTTCTGTAGCAACGGGAAAACAATAACGCTGTTTTAATAGTGAATATCAAACATTTTGCATCTTGTATCTTGTATTAACAAACGATAGCCAAAAAAATTACAATACCGAATTTAAATATTGTTTCTCTTAAAACAAAATGCCAATTGTTGTCGCTCAACCCGTTTCACAAACTTCGTCACAATATCAAATTCTGAAAAATGATTCACAAAAAGTTAGTCAGATTTTTTTTAAATTTTTTTTATAGAATTAACCACAAAATAATTCCATACCAACTGTTCTTTAGAATAACATTGGCCTACATTTTGTTGCCTTAGTTGACAGCGGTCGTTATCCCTAAATCCCCACGTAAGCAGATGACTTGTTCTCATCTCGTACAAAGCTTTAGCCATACAAATGCCTGACAGAAAATGTACGGCAGAACTCCTACCTACGGCAGAGATTCGTTAGCGTTTCGAGCCCCACATCACCTGTAACCTTTTCCCATCCCACTGTCAACCGTCAAAGCTCAAAAATGGCAAACGCACAAAGAAGAAGAAACTCCCACGAGGCAGCGATATCATCCGTGCAATTCAATTAAAAATTTAAGTTGGGCCTGGGGCATCCAGCGTGCGAAGGGCTTCACGAAAGCCAGCCTCTGTTCTCGTTGGAAATCGCGCACTTCTCGAACAACTGGGACAACAAATTCTGCTTGGATTGGCCACACACAAGATGTTTTAACCAGCTCGTTGTTTGGACAGGATACGTGTTAGCTGGGCTTCGATGAGACTGAAATGCTTCTTGTTTTATCATTATACGTGGTGTTGAATGTTAATTGCCCATTCATTATGAACTGAGAGCTGTGAACTTGATGTTCAGTGTGTTGTAAAAAAATACCTGCCACCCTTTGTACCCTCAAAACAACGATTATAAGCCTCGACAATATAATCGATTAGGTTCAGAGTGCGAAAATGGAGAAAATGTTAAGAAATTGAACGTATTCATTTTGCTGTGAAGATGGTTGATACAGGCCTATTACTCGCAATTTCTGTTAAACACGTGCTACATGCTAAACTTGAAAGTCACCAAGTGCCCGGTATTATTCGTTGCCCGTTACTGCTGTTGATGAAAATTGGTATGCACTCTAAGGTTAGATTTGACACGGAATCTGGATCATATTTTGACCCGGAAAAGTGTCAGGTCAAAATATGATCCAGATTCCGTGTCAAATCTAACCTTAGAGTGCATACCAATTTTCACTTTTCCGGGTTAAGATGACACATTTCCCGGGTCAAAAGGACCTTGACAATGATCCAGAGAAGCGGTTTTCGACCCGGAAAAGTCCAAAAAAAAAGACCCGGATTACGAGTAAACCAGCTCCCTTCTGGATCTAATATTCAGACAGAGGTTGCAGGGGATTCTGGTAACGTGTCGAGCTTAGTGCCTCAGAACTGAAAAAAAGTCTGTTTCCACATGATTAACAAAACATGTAATAGTTTATGATTGGATTCCTGTGGTTTTGCATTGGACTGGCAGAGGAGCACTTTAAGTTTATCATGATTTCTATGGAGCCATGGAACTATCCCTATGGAACTAAGTGTTGCCCTAACGATCCCAACCATCCAAAGGGTTTGGTGGAGTGCAGCTGCTTAGTGCACAGTTTAATAGCACACGGTGTTGGAATTTGCAAGGATGAGGCAGGTTCCTAGTAAATCATCCTAGGGAGTTATATAAAAAAAAACCTAACTCCTTCGGATGATTTACTACGAACCTTCCTCATCTTTGCAAACTCCAACACCCTGTGCTCTTAAACTGTGCACTAAACAGCCACACTCCACCAAACTCTTGTGTTGGAGTTTGGTTGGTTGGGGATTGGAAGGAAAATAACACATGTGTGGAGAGGTTTGGTGCATCAATATATGAGTGTTACGTATAGAAAGTGTATATTCCTGGGATAGGTTATTTTGGTTTATAGGGATAGGGACTTTATTAAGATGGTCGAAAGCCGGAGAAGTTTGGTACATCAATATGTGAGTGTTAAGATGCTAGAAAGCTGGAGAGGTTTGGTGCATAAGTGAGTGTTACGTGTAGAAAGAGTATCTTCCTTTTGTTTATGGGGATTGGTTATTTTGGTTTTTAGGGATATGGACTTTAATAAGATGCTAGAAGGCTGGCTGGAACGACCGGGATGAAGCTCTACTATAAGGAAGAAGTCATCCACTCAATGCTCGGGGAAACTTGGGTCAAACCACGGCCCAAGACATCTCAGATAACACGCTTTAATTGCTTGTCCGCCCAAATGCCCCGGTCTGTTGGAGAAGCAATATATTGGCCACGTCCAAATACTCCTAAAGCCTGTGCCCATTAGGCGGTTTTTTTACTCGCGTGGTAAAACTGCAAATCCTTAGAGTGTGCCCGCAACGGGCGCGTCTTACAGCGCTTGTTAGGTTGGATCAACCCCCGTGGCCTATATTCGCGTGCAGGTGCATTGTATGCCCCCATCGCGGCCTCGAAAGACGAGGAAACTGATGAAAGGGAAACACTTATATCTGTGTTGTAAAGGATGTGCCTCACGACAGCGAAATTTCTGGGCCACGTCTTGTAAATACGACGCCGTATTGGAATCCATGCAGGATCGTAATAGAAAAGGCCGTGCTGATTTAACCTCTACGTGCAAGCAACCATAATGTAAGAATACTAATTGCTTACAATCCAGTCTAGTAGCGTATCCAGCTTTTTGTGCCGGGGGGGGGGCAAGTTTCCCCCTTTCCCCCACACCCACCTCCATCCCACCCCCTCTGGATACGCCACTGTTCTAGTCGATATTTGACCTCAATTTACGTTTGCTTCTCTGTCCTTTTTGCCGCCATTTTTTTCATGATTGCATGTTGAAACAACTGTTCGTATGGTTGACCCTTGGAAGGTTCCGTGTGCAGTCTTCCAAAAATGTTTTAATTTTCAAGAGGACAAGTTTGTGGCTGTTGATGGAAGGAACAGTTAGTCATTAAAGATTCGCCCCCTCGGTTTACCTTGAACAATGTGCATATCTCTGCCCCCATAACGCAACACATTAATACACGTCGTTTTGTAAGAATCAGTTTCAATTTGATTTAAATATTACGAATGATTTCGCTTTTATTAGTCACATTTTTGGGTCGTTAATACCAGTGACTTGATTTCTACATATGTGTTCCCTAAAAACCGTGTGCGCAACTCTCTTGACTTTGCCGTCTACATAGCATGACGTGTCAAATGAACGTGTTGCGTCAAAAAAAAGATGTAAGAGACTTGTTTAAAGAAAATCATTTCATCTCGACCTGCAAAAAGTGCGCAACTGATTGGGTTTCTGGCCGATTGGACCCAGCGGTTTGGCAAAATAACGTGTACAGGAAACGTTGTGTTTTCTCAACACTGGTGCACGGAAGTCCAATTCGTACTGTATCGACTCTTGAACAACCGAAAAGTCGCGAACGAAATTTTTGTTTTGTCAGTGCGTGCATGAGGAAAAAAAAAAGCGATCGTCTTTTTCTCTTCACTTGAAGACCAAATTCAAATGGCAACAATTTTGGGACAGTGGCAGTACATAAAATAACCCTTCTATATGCAAACATACATTCTGTGCCAAATTGTCCTTCCAGTCAAAATCAATCAAGTGACTGTTTTCAACGGTTAAGAGCCGCAGCCTATGAAGCAGGATTGACTGGCTGTGACTGCCGGCTTATGTAACTTGATACAGCTATGCTGTGACTGTAGGTGATGCCTACCAGTTGTCTGCTATTGTCCGTTGACTAAATTTGACTAGTCACTGCAGCGCTTGCTCGAAATATGATCTGACTGTTGGTGACTAGCCTGTGTATAAGGCATGACAGGGGGAGAGGATTTATTTTTGACTGTCTGTGACTGGTAAGATAGCAGGAAGGTTTTAAACTGCTTTGCTGCTTCCAGCCCTACCCTCTTCAAAAAACAAAAGAAACCTAGAAAAGGTAGGCATTAATGCATTTTTAAATGTGAAACATAAATTCCACTGTGGTTTGACATGCATAGGTTACGGTAGTGCCAACATTCATTACAAAGCAATTACGTGGAATCGCTCCTAGTGATTACTGTATAATTACAAACGCACACAAAGCCTTCTCGACGGGTTAGAGTATGCTAATTAACCAATCAGTGAGGGAAATATTGGTAAACCAAGTCTGACTCGTGGCAAGGATGCACTGATCAAGTTTGTTTTTACTGCTGACGTATGTGTATATAGGAACGAGGAGCTGTGGTTGTTTTCTTTGGCCATTAAAGGCAAATTATATTGCCACCTGGCTTGAAAATAGCGTAACTTCTCCTTGGTAGTTGCCTTTGAAAATTCAAAACATATTTAGCAATGGTCTACAAAAAGGCGCAGGCCATGATTCGTTTCACAAAATGTTTCGTTTTAAAACAGTGACATTTCTGAAACCTTTTTTTTGTTTTTGCTCTGAGATTGAAGTATTTGTGTATGAAATTGTTGGTCTGGCAAAAATGGACATTTCTATTTTCCGTTTCCATTTTATTGGCGTGCAATGCCATGTCACCAAACAATTGAAAACATCAATACCTATGAAAGGGACACGAAGGAGACAAATGGTTTGGGAGTTATTTTTTTTTTAAAATAAAGACATATTCTTCCCATAATTCATTCAATTCAGCAACACAAAGCCTGTACCAAATGCAACCTTACTCTTCTACGTAGTCGTAACCTAATTAACGATGTTCGCAGCATGTGTTTATTCTTCTCCTAATCAAAATCAAAGTCTTTGCAGCTTATTAAACCAACAAAGGTACCACAATATGCAGAAATTGACTGTCAGTGCTTATCGAATGAGCAAGTCTGTCTAATTTCATCTTCGGTCGATGCAAACACAAACGGCCAGTTTGTTTTGTTCGTTGGTGGTCGGAAATTGTAATTGCCTCGTGCAGTTTGTCAAACATCGCAGTGAAGCTTTGTTGACGTCCAGCAAATATCGCAATTCGATTTTAATTGCCTACAGTGAATAAATAAAACAATCATTAACGGTATAAAGCAATGTTAAAGCTTCTTGTTATCAGCCCGAAAGAGAATAATTCAATAATTCTCTGGGGACATGCTTGAAAATTGAAGTCTTTCCCCAACTGAGCCGTACTGCCGTACACGTCTTCAGTCATTTCTTATGGATCCTTCTTTTATTATTATATTATTAACACTTGTTTTTTTACTAATTCCTATATTCATATTCTGTCGTTCAGATTACTATTATCTTCATTTTCTCCATTATTGTAAGTTTAATTTATCCACTGCTTTTAATTTTAATTTTAATTTTAACTTGCGGATTTGTTTTATTCAGATTTGTGGTTTGTTTTTTTAGTCCTTATTCTTTTATATGTCTAATCTAATTTGATTGTTGATGTTTATATATCATTGTTAATGATATATATGTCTTTTGTTTTGTTTTAATTCAAATTCTTTTACTGTTTTAATTTATATATATGTAAAATGAACCAGGACCCTTATGGAAAGCAGTTTTTTATAACTAATAAGGCCTCCCTGTATAAATATGACAGAAACACGGAGAGTGGCGTAGCTAGGATTTTTTTAGTGGGGGGAGGGGCATCAGAATAGCATGGGGCACATATCGCAAACGTCCTATTGCAGTTTTTCCCAGTTGGGCCTCATAATGCCTCGCTATATATCCATTGACATAAGAAATGTAAACAGTAATTAAGCCTTTGGCTAACTGAAAAAAATACTACTTTTAAAAGCCTTTTTTGGTTTCCGGGATGGAAAGGGGCATTATCAGTATTTTGGTGGGGGCACCTGGGGGACACGAACATTTGTGGGGGACGTGCCCCCAGGCCCCCCACCTCCCGTGGCTACGCCACTGAACACGGACACACAATTTATGCGATTGTTTTATCTAGTTGTGTTTTTTGGTACGATCCACACTTATGATAATCTCTAACACACGCTCGGGCTCCTAAGGGTTCGGTTAAATCGAAATCGGAGTGCAACACAAACATCGGACTTCAGACCGTATGATAATTGTCAAGATGAACACTGCCTGCGAAGCAGGAAGGCATTATCTTCAACGCTAATATTTCAGGAACGTGCGGTCGTCATCTGCGTGCGTTCAAACCAAGCCTTCCAGCAAAAACTAATTGCCGAACAAAATATAGCGAGATAATTTGTTTTACGAGACGGACACAACGACGAAAACGCAAGCGACGGTCTATTTAGTATGCGGCCCGTGACGCCCAAAACATGTTTTCGCGACTCGCTTTGGCTTTCTCTTAGTGAATAATTCACAAGAATAATCGATACATTCATGTCTGAGGCCGATGTTTGTGCTGAAACTTCGGTTAAAAAAAAAGAAAAGAAAAGAAAAAGTGCACACCGGTTTTCTCTCCCTCATTTCTACGGAGTGGAAACATTGGGTATTGAGCAGGCGGTTTACCTCCGCGAAGGAGTTTATGTTTTCACCGGCCTTGTCTGTTAACAAGGTACATGTTTCTCAAAAAGGTGAGGACAGGTTTTTATGAAACTTTTTTTTGAGGGGTGGTCCTTGGTACAAGTACAAATCGATTGGATTTTGGAAGTTATCCGGACCTGCGTCTGGATGCAGGATTTTTAAAAGAATTTTTTTCACCCATCATATGGACAACTTTCACCCTGTGTGACCAGCTTCGTGTGCGTGGCACTGACCTGGTGACGCTGCTATGCCTTATCACCCACCTAATCTAACCACACAGGTCAATGGACTAGACCATTTTATACAATGGGGAAGTGGAAAGGTAGACCAACACAGGCATATATACATGTAAACAACAAAATGTTCGAGTTTAAGGATTTGTTTTAGAAACCACATTTGTGCATTGGTGCTGTGTGCATTGGCGGGAAATTGTTGAGGCTTGGCAGAGGTGTGCGTTCTCTGAGTGCTTTCTAGTTGATAGGTTTTTTTTTTCTTTTCTATCTTTTATAGCTTTCTATAAAATTTGTCAAATTGTTTTGAAATGTCATGATGACGATTGTTTAAGTGGATTGTTAATGGGGAACTTTCGTCTGGAATGCGCCGTGCTGGGTTCTAAAATGCGTTCCCCACGAACTGACAATAGTTGGAAAGATCTGGAAGTGGCATATAAATAGTGTAGACAACTATACCTTGGCAAAATGCCGGTTGCGTAAGGGTAACCCAAATTTCGGAGTAGACCTATGAATAATTCTGTTCCTCAAAAACTGCGCGGTTGGATTGTTATTGTCTTGATTACAGTCGCACATGGTTTCTTGTCGAAATTGTTGCTTCAAACATACACGTGCCGTCACTGTTGTGAGACTACATTACCCAGAGTGCAGTGTCACTCGCTTGGTATGCATTATATGCGGCGCCGGTCTCATGTTGGCGGCTTTGGCTGATAATTCGATATGTCTCGTTCCACTGCCGGAAATGCATACGGCTGTCGCGTCCGATGTAAACAAACAGGCATTTTTTTGTTGAGACATTTTTGTTGATTTCTTATCACGACGACCTTTTAAACATCAAAACCCCTCGATTCAAAACCCCCATCTGTTTCTGAGTGACAACTTAAAAAAAAACAGAGGAGAAGTAATCGTTTCGATTGTAAAAGATTGACATAATGAATTACCACGTACCCTTTCTTGTTGAAACATGTACTAGCGTAATTCATCATCTGTTTTCATCTCTATCCCGATATATGTTATAGACCTGACAGATGTTTCCTTTCGTTTGGCACCACAAATCAATAATGGCATTCATTTTCACAGATGTTTGAGTTATCAAAATGTTATCGTTACCCTGAACGTACACGTGCGTAGCCTTTAGTCAAGTCCCACGCGCCTATACACGGACCATCCGGACACGTAACGCACCCTGGATGCTGGCACGTAAAAAGACTAGCACGAGCGGCGAAGCCGCGAGGGCCTTTACTATCTCGTGGAACTAATCACTTATTCATTTATTCACGTAATATAAATCAAGCAATATAAACCAATCATATAACGGTGGTTTGCGGTTACCAGCAACAGCACCCGCGCCATGGCGCGCTTGCTGTCTGGCGCCAGACGACGGCTGATTTTATACGTTAGTAATTCTGCATTTTCATTGGTCAATTCACAACGGGTAATGCATTATGCATGTCTACCAAATCGGTAGACAAATGTAAAGAGTAACATAAGCGTTCTCCACAAGATGGTAAAGGCCCACGCGGCTTCGCCGCTCGTGCTAGTCTTTTTACGTGTCAGGATCCGGGGTGCGTCACGTGTCCGGGTAAGCGCGTGGGACTTGACTAAAGGCTAACACCTACGCGGTTCAAAGCGACGAGTGAGAGGTTATACTATGGAAGTGTAGATAGGACATGGTTAAATATAAAACTAATTCGTACGTACGAATTACTAAACCATAAGTACGAAATACTAAACCGTACGTACGAAATACTAATTCGTACGTACGAATTACTAATTCGTACGTACGAATTACTAAACCGTACGTACGAAATACTAATTCGTACGTACGAATTACTAAACCGTACGTACGAATTAATAAATCGTGCGTACGAATTACTAATTATTTCGTACGTACGGTTTATTAATTCGTGCGTACGGATTATTAATTCGTACGTACGGTTTAGTAATTCGTACGTACGGTTTAGTAATTCGTACGTACGGTTTAGTAATTCGTACGTACGAATTAGTAATTCGTACGTACGGTTTAGTAATTCGTACGTACGGTTTAGTAATTCGTACGTACGGTTTAGTAATTCGTACGTACGGTTTAGATTTGTTTTTAACCATGTCCTATCTACACTTCCATATTATACACATATCTCTTGACATGTTTAAAGGCATTTATAACCATTTAGTCATGTTGTCATTAGAATGAAAACAGAGTTAAAGTTGGTGTATACGTGCTTTTTGGTTGTGGCACCCTGAAAAATAGATTTTCAAATTGATTTGACACTTTTGTGGCATTACATTAGTTATTAGCTTTCGAATGAGACATCGCACGAACAAAAATCAGCCCATGACAAGTTATCAATTAATTAATTTCAACTTTTGAATTAAGAGCGGGACGTTCCTAATTCGTTCTGAATAGTGTGCACAACTTCTGAACAGGAGCGCGCCATTTAAATTCAGTGTTTAAAACTGCACAAGAAAAAAACATCAAGCAATTTATTTGGTATGGGACATTATATTCCTTTAAATTTCGTTCGGAAAAAAATAAATCACAAGTTTGAAAAAGCTCGTATATACATGTGCCAACTTTACGATCTTGACGAATAATCTTTATAATCATTTCTTTAACCCATCTGCCCGTTTTTGCAGTTACTGCGCAAATTACACAAGTTTAACATTATTATTTCGGGCTACATTTTTTATTATAATAAGTCTTTCCAGCGCTTTCTATTTTAGTTTTGGCCTTTGTGAAAGGGTGGGCACTAAGTGCATATTGAATAACTAGCTCACTTTATGGGGGTGAAATTGAATTTGCATTGGCAATTTTGCACCTTTTGTCAAGGAAATGCATTTTTAGGGGGGGGGAAGGGGACGACTTCGCGTAATGCAAACCTTTCATGGGCAGGTTTTTTTTTCAATTTAATCAGTTTCGTCGTCGACTACGCGCTTGCGTGGGTAATGCTCGGACTCATTTGAGATATTCTGTTGGCATGGCAACGCCGCCTGATGTCCCACGTCACAACAGTCGCGTCCAAAACCGTTGCATTTCGAGCATTATTAAAGGGACACTCCGTCCGGAAAAGCGCCCAATTGGGCTTACAGAACTTGTTTTAAACGAAATGATATGAATTGGAAAGAGCACTTGAAAGTAGATTCTTAACGTCCACACAACCATCCTTTGAAAATCTGCCGTGTTTGTGTTAACCTTGCGAGAACGAATTTCGGGGGTAAACATTTTGACTCAAAGATCGAGGTGTTTAGGTGTTTGTCGTGATTCCAGTCGCACATTTTCTCACCAGTGCATCACATGCTGCGGACGTGCGGGAAACAACGTGTGTGTTTTGGTGCCGTGTGTACTTGTACACATGTGTACGCGACGTGTATCGTACATTCGTCTGACATCATGGACACAGAGGCTGGGGCAACGTCCAAGAAGGAGACTTATATTTACGACTGGAAATTTCTTATGCGTTTGCCACAAAATGTCCGCCATGTCAGAAATAAACAACCGGTTTTGTTGTTGTTTTTTTCGTCTTTTCTTGGGAACAGTGCGACATTAGCTTTTAGTTTCCTTTCAACCAGACCTTCGAAATAGGATAAGTAAACAATCTTAAACATAACAATTTGGGCGATTTCAGGACAATGTGCCCCTTTAACATGACTGCTTTGTAGTCAATCAACGGATGTTTGGCTTGGCCAAGAAGGGAAAACATGAACAAAAACATCAAACGGTCTCTGCATTATAGTGCACTTTGTTGCTCCCATTGTTATAAAGGTGTAAGGTAAGGTAATGTATCCATAATGGTAGGAACCTATCGTCCTTCATCTGGAGTGAAAAATATGTATGCACTACCATTTTTTTCTGTTTCAAATTCTTTCTTAATGTTTATTTCACTGTCTTCAAGCAAAGCTATTGTAATGTAAGCAAATCTTACATGACCTTTTTAAACATGGGCGTTTAAAATAAACATTCTAAATTAAAATATGACCGACATATGGACGCTGTCTTTCTAAGCCAGATGACGAAAGGTATATCTCTGCAAACACGGCAATACTGTTTGCCGTCGATCAGAACTTGCTATTTCTATCCGACTTAATATCCTCCCCGCGAGAGCGAAGCTGTCTAGGTTTATCAAAGGTCGACGTGAATTTTGCACGTCGCGCCTTCTGCAACAGCCTTTATGGGTTACAAAAAAATACTGCTATACTTCCCGGTGTTTCCTTGCGGGAAGGAATATCTCTCATTTCGGTGAAAGCCTTTTTATCCCCCGTTTCTAAATTTAGTCCGTGGTTCCGTAAACTCGAGTGGGAGATCTAAGAAGCAATTGCCTACTTCCGCTAGGCCAACGCAAACATTTTGCTATTGCCACTGTTTTTTAACAATTGAGCAAAGGGCCTTTTTTTTTCCTTCTCGTGCCCGCGCAGTCTGCCAAGAAGAATGACAAATCTTCCCCCATCGGGTTCGCTATTATAGCCGATGATGTATTAATACTCATAATATTGACTCAGTAACGACTGACATGATCTGCTTGATACGAACCAGTTCGTCTGTGCACAAACATCTCCGAGCAATAACTTGTGCTGCAGCGGGGATCGTATATCCTACAGTGAAAAAAAAAACCCGGGTGATCGGCTGAAACGGTTATATCAAAACCAAATCAGTTGACATGGATGAGGCCTGCATCTGCAGAATAAATCTCAGTTCCCTCAGGAATGACAATTTCGTTCTGTTGGATTGTGTGAGCACTGCTGGAATTTCGAATCAGAGCGCTCGAGGAAAACGTCACATCTGAGTCGCAAGAGGGAATCCCCAATGATATGACTTGTGAAACTGAATAGATGATGTGACATTTAACAGAGATAGTGTTCCAGACAACGGATATAAAACAAATCGGGCACTTGTGACAGGATAAAGGCATAACACATTTGGTAGCTGTACTCACGCGTGCCATATAGCCTACATCATGAGTTTCCAAAAATCCCTGCAAGCCAGGTTTGATATTAATTATTTGGACATACCGAAACACAGACATAAATTGAAAGTTGTGGTGAGGCCATTCGTAACGGGAAAAGGATAATTTGAAGAAGAAACCAGTGCGAGTGCACAATAAGCTCTGGCCGTCTTGCCTGAAAATCTTGCATGAAATCTGTCAAAATGATTCCTGTCAGGGCTGAACAAAAAATGCGACGCCCAAAAAGGCGACACCGGTACATATGGAACACCATACTTTAGACGTATAACTATATTTATAGCGATTTGTGATAAATACCACGTGACTATAATAATACTGCACATATTTTGCCCCCATTTATAAACTGTTCAAGAATATCTATCCCAATAAACCAGTTCGATATTCCAAAAAAGTCTGGTGCACAGCAAGATTCGTTCGAGTTTTTCGGGATAACTGCGGCAGAACACAAAGCTATGGGGGACGTGGTAACCAAATCTGCATTCTGTGCAATTTTCACTGAGCTATCGAAAAGAGATGGAACTTTCGTTCGCACACACATTTTGACACACAAGACACCTAAAAACACTTCGCTGTCTAAATTTTTGGTTGCAAAATGTTATACTTCAGAACACGATGATCTCTTCAATTTTGCTGGTACCCCGCTTTGCCTTTGCACGCATGCGATGAAATTTGTATCCCGAAAGAAAAATGTGCACATGCGCAGTAAGAATACCAAACTCGCTTGTTGTTACAAACAATTTTTGTTAAGCATATAATGTTTAATGTTGGCTTTTTTAAAATTAAAATTTGGTGGTTATAGTTTTTTTGTGGGAAGCTTATGGGGCCTTATTTTGTTCAATTTTCCGGGGACAGACCGACCGACCGACCGACCACCAAGTGACATGTAGAAGGTCCTGTCAGAGCTTAAAAACCGCCAGAACCGGGCCTCCCGATACTTTTTCATATACCTATTCGCTGCTTTGTTTGGAAACAAGGTTTTGTGTTTGTCTTTGGCCTGGGCATTCGAAACGTTCAACTGTATTGCCTGGCTTATAGGGGACAAACAGTTGTTAAACAAGCACTTGCTTTATCTTCTTATACGCTTTCTTCAACTGACACAAATTCTAGGCCGATTTTAAACATCTTTGGCGTCGATATCATAAAAAAAATGCGACCGAGCAAATTGTGATGGAGTGCCTGCAGTGGACAAAGTACACAGGTCTCTCCGATAGTGTTTTTGTAACCAAGTGTTGAACATGGCGATGGGATTGTACTGAGTGTCAAGAAAGAAAAAAACTTGCCTGCCCCCCGCCCCCGTCCCCCATTTAACATCAACACAACCACCCATGGGAGACCATCTCTACACTCGTTTATCCATCGATCGCTCCGGCCCAGCTACGCGCAAAGTGTCTTCAGAGTGTGAAGGAGAAAAAGGAAAGCAATGGATGCGAAGTAGCAAGCAGGCCGCACCATAATAAAGCAACCTAAAAAAGAAACTAGAAACGCGCGTCACAAAAAAGCGGGAAAATCTCTGCACGGTCGATATCACTCTGACCATTTTGGCTACACGTGTACATGTACGTCCGTATACCGCGTATGCTGTTGGTTTCCGTGAATCGTACATGTGTGCTGTGTACCCTCCGTGACCGTGCATTCTCTACGGAGCCTCGCTTCGCTCTTGCATTCGATGGACGGCTGGGGGTTTATGATTACAATATCAATTTGAGGAAGGGGGAATAGGGAGAGACTATATAGACCAGCTGTCAGGGATTCTGTGTTTGGTCTCATCCTGATGGAGGGTGGATCAGACCGGCTCGGGCAAATAGGGGACAAATACTTGCCAGTCGCATCCATATCGATAACATGTGAGAACGGTGAGATATACCAAAGGTTCAGGTAAAACGTTGGATGTCGAACGTAAAAAAACCCCTATCTATTAAGACGACAAGAACGTTTGCATCGGGCATTACAATTGAAGTGTCTTAATGTAGAACTTTTGTCAGGAGCATTATATCTAGAATTTCAGGGGAAGAGTACTATGTTGTTAGGTTCCCTTCTCAATTTTTTGCAATTTTGCGTCGGTTTAATTTGAAATGGAATCCGTAATTGCTATCTTTCTTTTATATTTAGTTAGTGTGCATTCGTGAACTTTTTGTGATGTTCCATTGTTTTATTTATTTATTTTTCTTCATTTTGTAGGATGGACAGCGTGCCCACCTAATGTGTACTTCCCGAACCGGGTGGCTGAGCCTGGTGACTGCGCATGCGCGGATAGCCCTCGACCAATGACGTCTCTTCTCGCGCGTGGGGTATGATCACCGACTTCACGACTCTTCGGTATTCAGTGGGCGACTCGCAGCTCTCGGCTCGCCTGTTACGCTGACTGCGTGTTGACGAAACACTGGATCGATACCCGGAGCTGGTTAAATTTTCCCCCGCGGAGTGCGAGGATCGATTCGGACAAAGTAGCCGGTACGGCACTCGCAGGACCTGGACTCTGGCACGCCGCTCATATTTAGTTGTGGAGAGAATTTCAAAAACCCAAGAGTAACCATCCTGGGTTAGCATCCGTCCCTTAGCTGTGGAAAAGACCTTGAAGGATTGAAGCATGGAGGAGGAAAGCAATTCCACGGTTGTACCGACTTATCTCGATGCAGATGGCGAGGAGGAAAAAGACGAGTTATACGGTCACGATGATAACACGCGGACGATAGCGATCTCCGTGATATTCGTGGTGACTGTGATCGGTAATGGATTGGTCCTCAACTGGCTGTTCGTGCATCGCCGAGAACGCACGAGAATACACGTGTATATGACTTTCCTGGCTTTGGCCGACCTGAGTGTGGCCATGATACCGTTGTTGGTATCTCTGATCATGACTCTCAAGGGTAACGTGTGGGAGGGTACGGACGCAGGGTGTCGAATCCGTATGTTGATGGAGAGTATGGCCCTGATGGCCTCCAGTAACATGGTGGTCGCCATCGCGGTGGACCGCTACCACTCCGTCATGTTCCCGCTCCGCAAACAGCTCTCGGAGTTGAGAGTCATCCCGATCGCCTTTGCCCTGGCCTTGCTCCTGTCGCTGCCGCAGCTCTACGTGTTCCGCAAGGATGATTTCAACGGCACAAGCCACTGTAAGACCATCTTCACGCCCGGCTACGACCCGTACCGCCAGGCGTACCTCATCTACATCGCTGCGGTGGTTTTCATCATCCCCTTCCTAGTCATCAGTGTAGCCTACCTCCGCATCGTGGCTAAGCTCTACAGTGATGGCAAGAATCTCTTCCAGAGCAACTGGAAAAAGTCAACGCGGTGGAGGACATTAAAAATGACCTTTGTCATAATCGCGGCCTACGTGATTTGCAACCTGCCGTATTTTACCATAGAACTGATCCGAGCCATTGCGGGCAGTGATAGCGTTAACGTGGTAGCCTACAGTATCTTCAGCGTGTTCGCTCCGTGTAGTAGCGCCTCCAATCCCTACACTTTCCTCTTCTTTAACGCGTGCCGGAAATCCAGGAATCGGAAGCAAGGCCAGGGGGCGACCACACAGACTGCCGTGTTGGAGCAGTCCACCACGCCTAGGCTGGGGCGAGAAGTCAAGGCAGTCGACTGCGCCTACAAGGCGGCCAGATCCCCAGTCAAAACGGCCATATGACAACAACAGTCCGGGTACCGCTCCTCTGAAGCGATAGAACTCATGGAACAAAGACCGAACGCGGTACCTGACTAAAACTTGGCCTTTTCTTATTCTCTCATAATAGTAGATGTGATAGACCATTGTATTCAGTGTATATTCATCTTTGTCTTGTTTTTGACAGCTTCACTGTGAACGTGTCTTAAAAGTGCTTGAATGTGTTCAACTCAACGATGCTTCAATTGCTTAATAAAAACTCATAACAAATATATGATAAAATAGTAAAACTGTTTTCCCCTATAATAATGTCGTATAATTTTGTAAAATATTCAATGAAGATATGAAAATGTTCATGCGACTCACATGTATTGTCTGAGCAAAATTTCACAGGCACATTAATGTTCACAGTGGTAGCTATACGTCAATTTTGTTTTTAATAATGTATATAGCGACAAGCGATAATGGACAAGAATAACAATGATCAAAGTGCTACAACTGAGCTTGATTTTTAAGTAACACATGGTTCTGTAATACGGTTCTGCTAGCTTCAAGTTTGGCAAGACTTTCTTTCTAACACAGCGATTGGGAAAAAAAAACATTGAACAAATGCTTAGATTATAAGAAGATGTTGATTATATCGACCGCGGTGTTTGCAATGCAAGTTTTGGCGGTAGAGCTAAACATTCTGAACGTACAATGTAGTTGTTCTGCCTTGCTGAAAAACTTAATACCATGCTGTTCCGTTGGCAAATTGTCCGAACGGCACATTATGCATAATGTACAGGGTGATTAAAAAAAAACCACCGAAACCCAAATGTCGGGACCATTGTTTTAGTGAAGTTCTAAATAAAGCACTTTCAAAATCTAGGATAGGAAAGCTCAATTCATAAGCTTTCTTTTAGTACAAGCATCATTCAAATCACTCATGTACTTTTCAAGTTACGGACTTTTAAACACAACCATCGTTTTAAAGTTCTGTCCACGGATCACAAAACGGTAAGTGTTCTTTCAGCAAAACGAAAACAAAACACATAGGGATGGGGGTGAATTGTTTTCGTTTTGCTGAAAGAACGCACACCTTTTCTGTGATCCGTGGACGGAACTTTAAAACGGGGGTTGTGTTCGAAATTCCGTAACTTAACAAGTACATAAGTGATCTGAATGATTCTTGTACTAAAAGAAAGCTTATGAATTGGGCTTTCATATCAGAACTTCACTAAAACAATGGTTCCGACATTTGGGTTTCGTTTTGTTTGACTCGCCCTGTATTTGGAAGCTGTTTACTGTTCAAAGACGGTTCGAGCAATGAGATGGCTGCTTTAATATACTCAAAGTCTCAGCCTACATGTACCATGACATGGGCAAACTGCCATCAATGTGATTATACAGACAACAGCTCACCCGCCTAAAGCACATTTTGTGCATGTGGGGCGTATTCAAACGTTGTGAATTCAACAACCACTTCACGTTGAATGCGTAATGGAAAACGCCATATGCCCGCTGGCGAAACATTCATATTAAAACACAGCGTAAAGATTCAAAGTCCACAACATGCAATAATTTCCCCTCCGACGAACAGTGGAAATATTGCATTTTTAACTTGTTTCGGAGACGGGTGTTGGCTTTCACGTCGAAACTGAGAGTCGACGTAATTTAACGTCAGTGAAATATAAATATGAATCAATGTAATGTGGTACATTTAATCATTGAGCAAAGTGAAACCTAAAACTGCGGATGTTCATAAACAATCTACTTCAGAAGAAAAAAAAGTGAACATTAACCAGGGACATTTTGAAGATGTCAAAGTGATGACTCAAAACATGTTCTCGTTAGCTCAGAAAAAAAGTCGTCATCCATGCACAACCGAAGTCGTGAAAACGCTCAGCCAATGACCAACGCCTACACATGTTTCTGGTTAGGGACGCGAGAACATGCCCCTGGGCAAGGCTAAGTTCAGACAGTTCTAGGAACACAAGAGGGCGTCTTGGAAATAAAGACGTCACAACGTGTAGCAAACCAAGTCAATAATTATGTGCACGACTTCGTGGGTCTGCTTACCGTTAGCGAACAAGCCCCGCTTACTGTATAACAGAAAATTCCGTGCTTACGGTAAGCGTATGTCACGGTTGACTTATGCGCTGCGTACATCCCGTAACTGAGGATTCTGCACTTGCAGGGTTAGTGCAGAGGGTTTTTTTCTGCTAGAGCTGTTAGCAAAGAATGGTGATCGTTAGCGCGGAAGTCCGTGGTTAGCAGAACCTTGACATTGGGCCCTGTTCAACAAAATGAAAGTACCTTTGCCACGATGTTTCAATGCGCGTTGCTGTCTTGATAACATACATGCCTTGATGGTTTTACAGACAAAACGTCGCGAGGCAGGGCGATAATTTTTTTCTGAAGTTTTCAATTGTAGTAATACCTCGAAACTGTTATTGCAATGGAAAATCCCTTACCATTTGAAGGGTCACACGTAAAAGGTAATTTGCTTTTGAAACCATCAACCCTAAGACATTGTAAATATTCTGACCGACTGATACGATCAAAAGACAAACGTGAACGACAGACACTGTACAGCTGACGTACCTTAATTCCTGTCATTGTGGTCTTGTCAAGATAAAAAAAAAGGATTGAAAGTCGTACGATTCCAGTCGCAGGTACGAATCTACTCTTGTTTCAACTTCCTTGAATGATCAGGCTCAGAAAATTAAATAATTACCCAACCTCTTTTAAAATTGACTTGCTGGGGGTAAACTGATACCCATCGCGCCTTTCATCTTAAATATTAATCTCCGTCCAACACTCTGGTCGCGGACTTAATATGCACGATCTCTCACGCGATCGCATTACCAAGGAAAATAATCGAGCAAGCCAATCACTATTGACCCCTCTCGCAGACTACGGCCCGCTGGGAATTCCTTACGAACGATGCCGCACCGCGTAGAGTTTCAGGGGCCCATTCGCTCTCGGACTATTTTTCTATTCAGTGTTGTCCTCGCCGAGCAATCTTGGCTACACTATAGTAATGTAATATGATCCTGGGCCATTCCATTTGTGCATTAAACGGACAGGCCATCAGGCCTCAGGCCATTGGCCTTTCGCCTGTTTTCTTAACAACAAATGTAAGGTGAAACATTCAATGCCAGATCATCAACCATTGACTGTGAAAGTTCCTGTACACTTATGTTTCATGGATGTCTTTTAGAGGCCTGCCTTCTTTAAGACTTGCTGTTGTCAATTCTTAAGCAATTGACATGTCGTTCTGATCCTGTCTATTCGTTGATAGCTTCCAAGTCAACAGGGAATTGTGTAGCTGCTGGAGATGACAGTCTGGCCAGCTGTCTATAATTAATGAATTACTTGACCCAATTGTCAAATATCCACTGGGGAAAAGTCCCTTGTAACATCCTTATTACACTGCAAAAACTGTAGTGTTAATTTAACACCATTCGGTATCTGTATAGGACAACACCGGTAAAATTCAACACCAGATGGTCCTATATAGATACCAATGGTGTAAATTTAACACTGCAGTTTTTGCAGTGTAACAGTGTCAAAGCCTTGAATAATTCTCTCGCTGTTTTGGCTTAGTTTTACAGTTCTTACACATCGATACTAAACTATAACCTTTAGAAAAGAAACAAATCTTATTGCTGAAACATGATCTAAATATTATTCTGCCCTTACAGATACCTCGATCTGTAAGAGATGTTCAATTCTTTCGCACGGATATAAATACTGTCTATTTGTGATTAATTACTGTTTGTAACGTAAGGACATTCGGTGGTTGTGTAGCAACGGGGAGGAATGGTAATACTCAATTTTATCCCCTGGAAAAAAGGCAAGAAAACAGAGCACAAACGAAAACAAAAAATGGCACTTCAGTTCCATCATTCGAATTGTTTCAGTATGTAAAAAGAAAGTATTAATTTCGAAATTTTTGATTTAGAAAACTTGAGGACTTATCCGGCGAATAGAACATTTCTGAGAGATTCCTTGTAAAAAAAATCCAGGGAAAAAAAGATATACTTTGATTTCGACGCCAAACTCTACGCAACATTAATGAAGACAGATGGACGGACGGACGGACAATCCGATAAGACTGTATATTTAGTTTAAAGTTTTAGTTTGAAGATTTAGTTTAATTGCTGCACGGATCTTCATACAAAATTTCACAGTTTTTTCCTGACTTTGGAATTCATTAAAAATGATTAGATATGAACAGGTGTTGGTTAAGATCAAGTGTTTTTAGATGTGTCCTGAACTATTGGAAAACGGGTGGAGAAACATGCATAAGAACTTGGATGGCCTCCCGAACTGAAGTTAATCGTCAGAGTTTCCATGGCAACAAATTGGACGCAACCATTTTTATTCGGCCTATTAAGCAACAAAACGTGCTTGAAACTACATGTAGGCCTGTCTGTGTTTTTGTGTGTGTCAGCGTGCTTTAATGTAAACATTAATTATTAAACTTTCTCTGCAAGTGAAACTAAGTCATTTATTGTAATCATTGTAAACAATAACAAAAAAATGGAATCCTATCCAAGCAATATCCATATTTGCATGACTTTAATTTTAATGATTTTAATGTGTCTAATTTAAATCCTGATATTCTCTGTCAAATTATAATAGACCATAGAACAAACGAATGTTCTTAACACGTATTTAAGGTGTATGTTGATAAACATTCATGGTATTGTATATAATTCAAATAAATTATAGACGACGTAAGTGTGAACACATGTGGAGTATGCTGGACAAGATGGGATACATTGTTACTGGCCCGTGTATATAATCGCATGATGCAGATAGAGAAGTTACAAATATATGTTCAGTTTATTTTTACACCGACGTATTATTAAGGATTGGTACGAAACGGTATTTCAACGGCGCATTTTTTACACTGTAAAAATTGCCCGGCGCATTTTTGTTACACTGTAAAAATTGCCCAATGTTGGTCAACTCATACCAACTCCCGACACTCTTGGGAAAGCCTTTCCAATAGTTGGTCATTTTTTTTTACCCAATGAGGTAACTTTCATACCAATGGGCAAATAACATTGCCCAACATGATTTCACCCAACTTGTTGTTTTTTTGTACAGTGTAGGTTATATCGTGTGTTTCATTTTCTCCCCACAAGGGGAAGATATGAAGCATTTAGTTCGCGGAACGAACTTCTGTTTTGTTAAATACCGATACCTCTGGGCAAGTGTGAAGAAAATAATGGAACACAAAACGTGTGCTTGAATGTGCGTTACTTTTTGAAAATAGAGTTGAATCCAGCTGTGTTGATATTTTTTTTTTGAGGGGTAAAAGAAAGGAATGTCCCATTTTATCCCGTGTCCCATCTTGTCTCTGTTTACCATAAGACGTAACGACAACATAATCTTAAAGCAAAGAACTGTATATTACCAATGAATGAATAAACTCTCTCGAATGAAATTGGTTGCAGTGATTATTTGTTTGTTGGGCTGTTGGGGTGTTTGTATATTTCACTCTTTTTTTTTTTGGTTGGGTTGTTTTGTTGTTGTTGTTGTTGTTGTTTTGTTGTTGTTGTTGTTGTTGTTATTGTGTTGTTTGTTGTTGTTGTTGTTGTTGTTGTTGTTGTTGTTGTTGTTGTTGTTGTTGTTTTTTTAACTGTCCCAGTTTGTCTTTCCTCAGCATGTCATTGCAACTGACTCGCATGCAAGTTTACACCAATTGTTCACGCCACGTCTCCAGGTTTGTATTTCAGATTTTTATTTTTAAAACTGGTCAGCCGTCGAATTCTATCCATACACTAGGCATGAATGTGCCTAATGCGGGTGCGAAAAGAGCACCCGCCCAATTACCACTTCAATTTCCCCCTCCTTCTGCGTGACGCGCGGGGCAGGTTGGGCCGCTGATTAGCCACGGTCGAACAGGGGAAAGTAGTGTGCCCGTACTACGATCACGCGTTCGGTGACTGGACTTCGCGCGAAAGATTTGTGAGTAATGCGCACCGCAATTCGGGCGTGCCGGGTAAAGCTAATACGAAATTTAAAAGCAGTGGGCTGGCAAGCGAACTCAGAATTAATGTCTCCCATCAGAGGCCCCACAGTGCAATATGGCTGTCGCCACAACGGCTCTGCGGACTGCTACCGTATAAACGACTACCAACAATATTTGATGAGAATAATAGATTGACCCTTGCACATACTGTCGCCATATGGAACGTGTTTTTCGTAATGAATACAAGCAAGGCATGGCAAACTTATAGTTGGTCCCATTCCCAGAGCGCACAAAATTCTTCTCAGTTGATTCAGAATAGCTATTCACTGGAAGTCTTTCCATGTACGTGTGTACACATTGGGCCTGATCAGTAGCCCATTCTCTGGCGTTACGGAGTAATCCTATACGATAGGACTGCCCAGCTTACAAGTGACAGTGAGCCAGTCAGTCAGTGAGATAGGTACAAATGTCTATTCGTGCGTATCACTATTCAACTAGGGCACTGCAACTCTCCAAGATGGCTGTTATGTTAACTTTTGTATCTTAACACAAAACAAATCTTTCTGTACCTGCAATTTCCTCCGAGAACGTCATCTTCTTCAGCAGTAAATACCAAGTGTTGAACCCGTGAGCTTGCAGTCACGTGATCCCAAGACCTGATCACAATCTCCAGATTTACTTCCTTCTCTCTCCATTGGTTAAGTCAGCAAAATATCCTGCCGGATACATCAACGCTAACTTGCATTGGACGGAACTTGTCGTTGCCGTCCTTCATTCCTATAATGACGCCGGTCACTGCTAACCTCCGAAGCACAACATCTTACGAAGGGAACTCTAGTGTCGCGAAGCATTGTGGGTGTTTCAGAAATCTTCGCAATACGAGATAATCGTATACCTGCCTCTCCTGATCTTTCCTTGAAAACAGATGTGGTAACTCTATGCAATCGTGTCCAATTCTGGTCAATCTTGTCAGTTTTAATCCATTTTTCTGTTCCAAATTATTTCTCTCTTGTATAATGACACCACGGATTCTTTAAGCGTTCACTGGCGCTGCCGCTCGCTGCTTGAAGAAATCTAGAAGAGTACGATGAAGAGACGAAGGGAAGTTCAGTTTAAAGGGTGGGAGGAAATCCGTAAGGATTTTGCATCAGCTGTTTGGTAATCTCAGGAGGCATTTCAATAAAAATACGTCCCATCGTGCTCATGATACAACGGCATGATGGGGTGTATTTCTGTTCAAATTCCCCCGGGGATTATACCCAGCACGATTATGTAACGGAGGGGTACCCCGCATGTCCCTTTTGACTATTATTATGCTGCCACCATTTCAGTCATGTCCCCTGTATCCAATAAAAGTACTGAATGATAATTGTTTTGTGCAAAAAGGAACCAGACTATTTTTCCTTCCAGCCTCGCTTTGGTTACGTTGATTTGAACGGGAAAACAAAATTCACGATGGCCGCAACATGATAATGGTCTTTACCATATACACACCCAAGACTAATACTACCTAGCACCCCCCATACCTCAAAAGAATCCGTTAGATTCTGGTAACACAATGACTAGCACTAAATAGGGGGGGGGGGGGTCCCCTCTGTCCCATATCTTGCCACATAGGCCGGAGATTACTACGTGACCACATGGATGACGGAATCCATGAAACGACTTATTGAAAACCCACGTAATGGGCCTTATTCATGAGTCGGCCATATTGAATTTAAGGTGAGGTAAAATCTCCATTTTTTTGGCACTTGCCACACAAAGTGAGGCTAGCATGTATTATGATGTATAAATAGTCTGGCACCACTCCATTCAACAGTTCACAATTAATCAAATACATTCAGGGAATACGACCAAAATGGCTTTCTCGGTCCATCGGGTAGTTCGCTAAACCCAATGCCCTTTACGGCCTGGAAGGGAACCGAACCCAATTCGCTTGGTGGTAAGCGAGGAAAGAAACCCTGTACAAACCTTATTACCAAAGTACAGTGCCCCAGTTGCACATTGTATATCCTCCATACGTCTTTCGACGTCCCTTTGATGTGCTTGAGAACGGCCAGTTTGTTCCGCTTTCTGCTCAATCAGATCGTGAAGTGTTTCCTTTGCTTAAATGCATTCTCTGATCCACTTAAGTCGTAGAAACCTCACTCTAATGTCGTGTTACTAAAAAAACACTGCCAAGATTGACAAGGACAGTTTTACTCACGAAAAGGTGCATAACCTAACGAAACTCGGAGTAGATAATGTATTCAGCACTTACTCAACTGAGGAGAATAGTACATGCCAGGCAAAACAGGCTAGACATTTCAGCGATGGCCACTTCAGGATAGACCTCGTTGAGCCGTTTATCAATGCCTTCTATAAACAATATCTGACTGGCCAAACATAAAATATTTCAAGACAAAGCGGATTTACATCTATTCAGCGCCCTGGAACTGCAGACTTCAACAAAGAACAGAATCGCAGGAATGCCCCACATCAGCGAGAGCAAAATTTGCCACTAACAACCCCCGCACTGGTGTAAATAATCAAAGTTCTGTGCACAATGACCGGGTTTACAAAATTCGATAGGAGGGGAAAATTGGAATTGTTGGAGAGCAGTACATCTTCCAATCCATTGTGCTGATGCCATGAAAAGGTCTCTTAAAATTGAACGGGCAACGTTGCTTGAGACCTAAATTAGAGACAACGAAGAAATAGTCGTTTGTTCTAAAAGAAAAGGAAAAACCAGCATGATGATAGACCCATGACACTTTGCACGGGACTGAAAACTAAATCCGATCCGGCCCGGGCAGGATCCGAACCCTTGTCACATGCACAGACATGGGCGTCGCAAGGGGGAGGGGGACAAGGGGCGGGGGCTTGCCCCCACCTCCAAAAAAGGAGAACAAAAAAACAGAGGTGCAAAGTCATATTGCTGTTAATTTAATGCACATGTAACAACATTGGCGTCCGCAGGGGTGTCGATGGGGGTGGGGTGGGCAAACGTCCCCCCGCCCACCCCCGTAAAAAAATGATAAATTGAGAATATGCTGGAGAAAGTAAAAGGATTTTTAGGAAATAATGAGCTTTGCCCCATCTAGAAAAAATCATGGCGACGCCCATGTGCACAATTTCCACACTTGTGGTACAGCATAGGGACAGAATTGCATTTTGTGATAAAGGCATGAAACGAAACTTGGCATGTGAGGTCTTCATACTATGACAACAAATTCCATATATGGAGGCATTTCATATTTGACCCCTGGTGACCTTTGAGGGGTCAATGACCTTTGAATGCTCTATTTATACATATTGTTCTTGAAAACAATGGTAATAACGACCAATTGCCGAGAAATGTCACAATAATTGACATTTTATCTAAATTTTCTTTTTTATAAGGGCAGACGCAGGCGCAATAGAATATAAAAGGCACATCGGACAAGCATCACTCTCTAACGGTGACCATTGGGCTTGGTAAAAAGGTCAAAAACGTGGTTATCCAAGTCCATCTGGATACAACATGGTGTAATAAGTACACAAGGGTGAATATTGCTTGACATAAAAAATGTACATTTTCCATAACAAAACAGACCCACAGATTTCTATTCCAATCTCATCATATTACGTCTGCCAATAAAACAAGGTGAAACGAGGTCAGAGGTCACCTCAAAATTGTTTGTTGGGTCTGAATTCATAACATGAATGTAGACTAATAGATGCATTACCGTTCTTTGGCACTATTGAGGCTTGGGTCGCGAAAAAATGGCGTTTTAACGAATAAATATGATAAATAACGGCAACTAAGATATACAGAGCTCATTGGCATCTCCAAGGGTATCACTACGTCCAATATGATGTCCCTACATCATGCAAATACTTTTCATGGCACAAAGATTTAAGTTTTAGACTTGGGTCATGAAAAAGTGGCATTTACAATTGTGTAAATCTTATTAATATCCATAGGTAGGCTATGGTTTTACAAAGTTCATGACCTCTCGTAAGGTCACCAGAGGTTGAATATGAAATGGGCTATATGCGACAATTCTCTTTATAGCATGAATACCTTTCATTTAGACGTGAATTGTGAAAAAAAGATGGGTTTAAAAAGATAAATCTTACAAATAGCTATAAACAGGTTTACAAAGGTCATTGACCTCTCAATTGTCACCAGAGGTCAGATATGAATTGTTCCGACATTTGATGATTTTTTTTCATTGTTTGAAGACCTATGACATAGACTTGGGTCATGGGAAAGTGACGTTTTGAAGAACAAACGTTATGGAGAGAGTGTATGTAAAGTTCATTGACTTTTCAAAGGTCACCACAGAGGTCAAATGTGAAATGCCTCCATATCTGAACATTTTCTCCGTGGCATGAAGAACCAACATGCGAAGTTTCATGCTTTTATCACAAATTTCACAATCTTTTGGCATTTTTGGGCTATGCCGCACCAATGTAGTGACCATTCTTTTGCACCGGAGCCAATCAATGGATGTTACAAATCCACAGAGAATAGAGCGTTCTTTTCCAACTCCGTGCAAGGTCAAGTTTGCCAAAAAGACACAAGATTCCAAATATCATTAGGTTGTTGGAAATACAAAATACACGACAAACGCTGTGAAAACTTAATCAAAATGTCTCTTTTTTACATACTGAGGGTGGCAATATTCAATTTTTACGGCTTAAATTAAAGCCCTTGTGGCAGTCCATACAAAGTGGCACTCAATGTTTACAAACAAAACAAAGGTCTTGCAGTCCTTGTTTTTTTGTTATATTATATTCGGTTAACGAAGACCTGTTCTCAGCTGTGACTTCAGTTGCAAGCGATTTATAATCCATGCCATTAAGTGAAAGGATATTACGGTCTGGAATACGCCTACAATCGGGCTACAAAATGCGTTTTAAACGGAACGATATTAAACAGAAAGAGCATTTAAAAGTAGAATATAAAGGCCCACACAACCATTTTTTTTTTCAAAATTGGGCGTTTTTGTTTTATTCTTGCGAGAACCATGCAAGAACGAATTTTGGGAGTTATAATTATTTTTTGGCCCAAAAATCGAGCTGTTCAGTGCTAGTTGTGATCCAGCCGCACAGTGGGTCGCACTCTGCGGACGTGTTCTTACACGTCAACATTTGTGTATTTGTAAGGTGTGTATTATGTACCACACACACAACGTGTACGCTGCATTGGATACACACGACTTGAAATATGTATGGGCATGCCACAAAGGGACCGTCGCGTCCGATGTAAACAACCGGTTGTTTTCGTCTTTTCTCTGGAACGGTAATTGACATTAGGTTTGTGTCCTTTCAGCCAGGCCTTTGAAATAGATAAGTAAACAATCCAAAACATACAATTTTCGGGGATTTCAGGCGGTAATCCCCTATAACTTAGCTCTTTCCATATTTGCAAATGCGCAGCATGCAATGACCAGTTTCCAACCAAAGATTCAGGGCAAATTTTTTATTTTTTTCAAACATTCCATTGTGTATCCGATTACCCTATCTCTCCGTATTGATTCAAAGCGCACACGTAACCACTCAACGTCAATGTTTGAGCAGTAGTCGTGTGCGTTCGTGACCCTTTGGGAGAGGCAACATGCATATGCTTTGTACACAAAGTGGAATTGGTTAGGATCACACAGCTGGTTGAAAGCAAGTAATATAAAATTCAGAGTTATAGTGTGACCCCCCAAAAATTGATTTTTTTTTTTTTAAACGCGATCTGTGAATTTTTTATGTTTTGGATATCACATTAAAGCTGAGAGTTAATTTGTCTTTCAAATACTGAAAACAAATCATGCAAACAGCACATTTGGTTGCTGAGAAAATACCAATTATGTATACACATCTCCTTTTCGGTCCATTCGTATGGCATTGCCACAGTTAAGAAACGTTCATTTTAATATGTCTTTAGTTTGTGCAATTCATTGAATGCTTTGACATATTAATAATGCTCAAAAGGTTAATTGTCATAATATGTGCTGTGTTCTTTGTAAGGATAAGGACACAATGCGCTACATGCATTTCATGCACAAATAGGTACAGTGTAAATTCCTTAACTGTGGTAACGCCATTTAAATGGACCAAAAAGGAATTGTGTTACATAACTGGCATTTTTTCAGTATTTGAAAGAAACAACTCTCAACTTTTATCGGATATCCGAAACATAAAATTTACAGATCAAGTTTTTGAAAAAAGGCAAATGTTTCAGGGTTGTATTTTTTTGTGGTAAATTCCTTTTATCATGTGTTTTTTTTCGTAGATTCAAACTCGGTTAATTAAACAAAAACGCTAATGTCTTTTAGCAGAACGACAAAAATAATAGTCACAAATAGCAGAAATTTCCTGCGATTCGAAACGTTCACAGTCAAAATGTTAGTATAGTTAATTCATAACGGTTTGTTCAGATTTGTTCATAACAAATGTCTTTGACGTCAACTGTCGTCCCATTGTATTCGCGGTTACCCTAACGACTTCGCCTCTCTTTAACATTCGCTGGAAGTACAAACTGACCCAGATAGGCCCACTGTCTTTGACCTTCTGTCAATGGAAAAAGGCGAACGTACAAATCGCATTCCTTCACCTCATGCAATTAATGCTCTGCCGTTCGGAATTACAAGATGGTATAAAAAAAATGTTAAGACGGTTCGGTGCTTCGGTGCCAAAAGCCAATCTGCCATTGACTTTCCACAAATTGCGCACCCGCCATTTTTGTTCAAGCAGAAACAGTCGATAATGTGGCAAATCAGAATGTCCCTACCTTTTTTCTTATACATTTATACTAACTTAATCGCTTTCCAATTTGCAACTGTTCCCGTTTCCCCTCTAGTTGCGCCAAGTTTTTTTTGTAAACGTGGTTGCCCCAAAAAGCCGATTTGAGGAAAACCATGAGGTTGGCTCAATCAGTACCGAGTCTCGCCTGAACAGCGAGCAACTTAGCGAAGGTCCACCGAGCGAATGATTCGAATCCAGGCCGGTGATTCACACACAGAGAAAAAATAATGGAAGGACGCTTTGCCGCTAACTGACCAGACCTTTGCTTTATAGACATAAACGACCTAGACCCAAATTTCATCGCAAGATTTTTCTTCAACGGAGCCCGGCCCACTTTTGGGGAGGCCGTAACCAGCAAGTCAGCCAAGACAACACTAACTGCAGAGGCAGAATTTGCTACAAAGGCGATATCACCACTGCTGATCTTCATGAAAAACAAAATGCGAATGCACAATAAGGTGTGGCCGTCTGGCATGGAAGTCTTGCATGGAATCTTTCATTGCCTGACGCGGTCTGTACTATACTAAAAAGGTAAAGGTAAAGGGGACCAACCTGTATTCACAGGAACGGAGTGCCAATCGTTAGCGATTGGGCCAGACTCGAGTCCATGAAATGCTGCTGTGGGGGGATCGCCACACCTCCTCCACAGCGAGTCTGTTACCTTCCCAGCATTGAACAATGCCGGTACCCATTTAACACCTGGGTTGAGAGGAGTAATTGAGGTAAAGTGCCTTACTCAAGGGCACAACACGCATGGCCAAGGCGGGGCTCAAACCCACAACCTCTTGATCACGAATCCTGTGCTCCACCGCTAGACCACACGTGCCCCCTATACATATGCATAGGCTACTATAGTAGCCTATGCATATGTACATGCAGTGTGAATAACGAATAAGTAACTGGCTACTTATTCAACGTTGAATGTCGAACGGGGCACCGGTCTCCTTTCCGCACCAGCAAATGACCACAATAAGACCCTAAGTTTCCAAAATAATATAGTGCGCTATATACCAAGTCACATGCCACGTGACTATAGCATTACTGCGCATAAATTATCTTGCCACCATTTACACAATTGTCATAAACAACTTCACGAATTGTTACAAACAACTTTTGTTATTAAGTATGTATGGGGGGGGGTGAGGGGGAGGGGAGATTACATTTCTGTATTTTATGGGAAACTTAGGGGGCTCGTTTTTGTTCATTTTTTTGAGGACCAACCGAACAACCACAGAGTGACATGTAGAAGCTCTGTGCCAGAGCTTAACAATCTGGATTGGCTGTCCAAAGTGAAGTCACCATCCGCCAAACTGTACCATCCCATTAACAACGGTATAACTTGTATCATGAAGGCCCCTTCAATGGTGAAAGCATTGTGCTAGCTATTGTTCAGATAAACCATCACGGGGCATTTGCTTTGTACAATACCATGCACAATGTTTTCTCCATTGAAGGGGGCCTCGTGAGCGTTCAGTGTCCACGTGCTCGGATTCATTTATACGCACGGACTAAGTTTCCTTGGTTTACTTTGATAAGACAGACTCTGCAGAATGCAACGCAGTGAACGTTCGGCTCAGATCGGTGAACGAACTTTCTGTCGTAGAATGTATACATAATACTTCATAACAATGCACTAATTGCGAAGAAAAGCTGCCGAATCTCACCAAATCCGCAACGGTGTCGGTTACTCGAATACTCGCTAAGACGAGAACTGAAACAAATTTCTCGAAGCCAAATGAGTTAATTGTTTACTTCTGACGTTACTTCAGATATATTTCCAGCGGTAAACATAAGCCCCCCTTCTTGGACGAGAAGTTTGCCCCCATTTTCCTTGTCAGTATCTTCTTTAAAGTGAATTGAATTGAATTGAAATTGAACGATTCAAAGTTCGGTACGCGTCGTGTATGTGCACATAATGTACACTAAAGTATACACAAGTTGTTTCTCGCACGTCCGCAGTATGCAATGCACTGGTGGACATGTGCGACTGGAATCACGACTAGCACCAAAACAGCTCGAATTTTAAAGTCAGAATTATGACTCTCCAAATTAGTTCTCGCAAGAATAACGCAAAAACGGCCAATTTTTCTTTAAAGGATGTTGTGTGGACGTTTATATTTCACCTCTAAAATGCTCTGTGCAGTTGATATCATTTCGTTTACAACGCGTTTTACAGCACAATTGGGTGCTTTGAAGGACGCAGTGCTCATTTAAGCACAAGGAGTTTGCTGAACGCACAAACAAGTTCGAAGTAAAACAGCTTATTCCAGCCAAAAGTGTTATCTATTTTTGTTTGCTAATATACCTTAATCATGCTGCAACCAGTTTAGTCATGTTCCCTGCATCCAATAACAGTACTGAATGATAATTTTTCTGCGCAAAAAGGAACCAGACTATTTTTCCTTCCAGCCTCGCTTTAGGTACGCTGATTTGAATGGGGAAAAAATCATGATGGCCACAACAGGATAATGGTCTATGAATGCCCCTCAGGTGATAGTAACATTCGCAAAGTAATGCTTGTTTGCTCTGCCACTCGATCAAATTGGGCGTCGAGATGGTTCATGTTAAAAGACAAATCTCCTTATTACATTCTGTTTTATAACATTACCCCTACCCGCCAGCATATTCATAAAATAAATTTAAAAAAAACACACACACCACATCAACTGTTCTCTTTTCAAGAGTAAATTCCAGGCACTTTATTTTACTGATGCCTGGAACTGGTATACGTGACGGCAATACCGTGTTTGCAGAGTGTGGCCAGAACATAATCTTACATGCCCCGTTTCCTAAAAGGGTACCGCAATTGCCGACACGTACTGGCGGAATGGAGTGTTGACGTAAGTCACTTCGGTGTATTAGCTCTTGCTACGGCCTCGTTCATCAGCTATCGTCCTGCTATCTATCGGCACGACGCCTTGCTGCAAAACCCGCTGATCTAAAAGGTGTCGAAAATTAACGAGAAACGTGATCTAAACCATGTTCTACTTGTGTGAGAACCCCTGGGGTAAAACAAAAAATCACGTTTTTTCCCCCTGAGCGCATTTAAAAAGGATACACGCTTCAAAAAATGGTGTTGAATTAGAACATCGTGATATTCATCGTAAACAAATAGTCGGATACAGATGCTAGCAAACTGAAACGCTTCGGGTGTCGTGACTGTCACACCTTGCCCTTTGCAGAGAACTAACTATACATTTTGGTGGTATTTGTTGAATGTATTTGATTGTCCATCTGAGATAGGACCCCAGCATTGTTAAATTTCCAAAACTTTTTCTTTTGGTCCTATACGAAATTATTTACAAATACGGCCATGTCGTCTACGTTATACCATTCTAAAAATGTCTTCGAAGATCAAATGTTATACATCAGCTCACCTGAAAACGAAATAACACGTGGCCATATGTTAGGAACGAACTAAGGCCGAGGGGGAAAATAATATACTTTGTAATTTGTCATACTAATGTTTTTCTGCGTGTCCGTATTTATACTGACTTTGTTTACTTTAGTACCTTTAACAGTGTTTTGTTTAATTAACCTGTTTGCTTGTTTAATTGATCAATATTATAAAACAAAAACCTGGCCATTTATTTTAAAAAAAATACGTCATTTTTAGATTTTTGTCCAAATAGTCCATCGCATTAAAAAGTTTGAGGTCGGCAATTTGGCCTAAAAACAATACAGGTAGGTCGGGTAACCCTAAACACATACTTGTTACGCGCAAAAGAAATCGATTGCAGTTTTATTATATACAGGGTGAGTCAAAAAGAAAACCAAACCCAAATGCCGGGACCATTGTTTTAGTGAATTTCTGCATGTAGCACTTTCAAATTCTAGTATATAAAAGCCCAATTCATAAGCTTTCGTTTAGTACAAGAATCATACAAAGCACTCATGTAATTTTCAAGTTACGGAATTTTAAACACAACCACCGTTTTAAAGTTCTGCCCACGGATCACAGAAAGGTAACTGTTCTTTCAGCAAAATGAAAACAAATCACATAAGGATGTGTGTGAATATTGTTTTCGTTTTGCTGAAGGAACGCACACTTTTTTGTGATCCGGATCCGTGGAAAGAACTTTAAAACGGTGGTTGTGTTCAAAATTCTTTCTTTTTTGACTCACCCTGCAGTCTAAAAAGCACCCTAAGTTACAGGTTTTAGATCTCTTTTGATGAATGACATTTTTGAGCTTTTCAGTAACAATTTTCAGGAGAAAACCTGCGTAGTATACTTTTTCATTGAAATCGTAATCATAATGGAAAAACGTAATTTTGTAAACGCAGTCAACGAAGACTTGTCTAAAATGCGTTGGTCCTGCAACATTGCCACAGTAGTTACAGCAGGCCCACGTTAATACAATGATCAATTTGTTTTGTTCTCCAGTTCAGCACACAATTGTAATTACGGCCTAGTACAATCATCAACAAGGAGTTTCAATTGAGGGCTAAGCATAAGCGAATCATCAGAAAGCCTTCCCTGTAACGTGTACTATGATGTCGTTCCTGATTGAAAATTCCAATGACGGTTTTGAATTGAATCAGCTCAGCGTATTCGCTCGATTGAGGATAAGAGAAATTCAATCTCAAGTCTATATATTACGTTGTAATATCAGTCCTTTTTTATAATGTTGGACATGAGGATTAAGGTTTCGACCCTTTGTTGATAGAATCTTGTAGTTCAGATAGTATACTTGGAATCCATCTTGTTTGCCCCGATGTTGTGTGTGTGTGTGTGTGTGCATGTTTATGATGCAAATCGAGGACACGCTTGTGAAGCATCATCGAGTAATTGAGGATAGGAGTCAAATCGAGTACGACCTCAATTACAAAACGTATACAAAACCAATGGGAGCTGTTGCAAAAAAAGTATATAATAAAAGATCGACGATGAGGAACAAAAGAAAATCGTTCGATTACACCATAAACTAACGTGTGTGCGTGTTTATTGAGTAAATCGAGGACACACACGTGCAACATCTTGATGAATTGAGGACAGGAACCAAACCGAGGACGACCTCGACTAGAAAACGTGTACATAACCAATGAGAGCTGTTTCAAATAAGTTAGGAGTATAAACACAGGAAAAGGGCAGACAATCCTCGATTTACACCATAAACACACCTGTGTGTGGGTAAGTTTGTTTCTGCATTCAATAGGGGACGTTGAACAATAGAGGATAATAGGGTCCCAAATTCCCGAGAGGTCCCCAATTTGGATTCGTGTACAAAACATATGGGAGGTCTTCCTAAAAAGTTAAAGTACAAACAAAAGAGGGACAATAGGGGGTCCCCGATTGCCTACAAGTGCAACAGGTCTATTGACACAAAATTTAATTGAATTTCTAAATCCATATTGCTTCCTTCGTGTTTTATATTAATATCCGCAATAATCATTGTTTTTAATATTTATATTTTTTTTGTGAATGAATAAAAAAGGGTTGACTTGAAACGTACTTTTTGGGTTTATGTTTTTATTTATTTTGTTAGTTTCGTTTAGCGTTTTCTATCATGAAACTAAAATACAAAGCCTCGATATTTCAGGCAACGTATATGTATGAATAGTTTTAAAATGTCTGTAAGATGACATTATGAAAGGAGGCATTCTCATTGATTATACATTTGGCTGCTCTCCTTTGAATAGCGCCACCAACCGTCCGATTGACCCCTGCTAGTAAAAACATGTCGTAGTAGAAAGTTTAGATGAATTGTTTTGATTGTTTTTAAGACACTTTGAAGAAATATTTCTCATAGCACTACCTGAAACCACCTGCACAACTAAAAAAGTCACGGTCGTTATTTTCTTGTTCAAACACGTCACATCTCGCATTCACGGATGCAGAATGTTATCCAAACTGGCATCAGTAAGTATGGCGCTGAAAAATATTGTGATGGAAATTACAATTAGTTTTGCTTCATTCAAAGTATGCCGCTCTAACATCGGACCTTAATATTCTTCAGGCCTGTTACCTGTTGGAACTTGACTTTGAAATTCAGTCGGAATCTTCCTGTGCGTTGATATGGAAGTGGCTCTGACAAGATGTAGTGGCATCGGTTGACTGAATTGGGAATTGTGTTAACAAGAGCCGGGCTTTGGGGTGACACCTGGCTGTAAGGATGCCTTTATTGTCCCGCCGTACGCGGCGGTTATGTCACGGCGCTCTTCAAGGGACCACTGACCGCAGGATTCACCTGCTTCATGTGAGTGTCGCCCCCGCAACAGAAACCCAAGACACGCTGGTCATTTTGTTAACCCACTTCACCCGTTTTTCTTCGACGTTTTCTTGATAAAAATACTTCCGTCCAGACTTGTTCAGTTTCATTTGTATAAGCAACTGCAGGAAATGCCTTTAATAAATTCAGTCGAATAAAGTGGTCATTTGCATGATGAATAATTTACAAAATAATCCTTGCATTCTTTAAAGCACTTTCAATTCAATTCAAGAAAACATTTATTTCATACTCCTTTAGCGAAATACATCATTAAATAAAAACTGGTACACAGCAAGATAACACATTCGGTAAATATATGCCGCAAAAAATGTAATAAAGTAAAATACGTTATGAACAAAATAATGATAAACTAACTTTGGTTTATGTACAGGAGAAAATAGCAGTACGGGCCTGTTAGAGTAAGCCGAGGCTTGTAAGGAACAGCCCTTACAGACAACAATAACAATCGACAATCAAAACTATAACGAGACACGGACAAAACAGACTAGACAAAAGTGACACAACGAAAGCTGACATGGCATGAAAGTACAAAGTGAATGAATAATTGGAAGAGCAATGATTGTTAGAGAGAAGGAGCTATAATAAAATTTTGACTTGAAATTATTTCAGGCTTATCGAGAAACGTGGGCGCATGATTTTGTCCCAGACCAGACAATTCCTGAGATGGCAGCACCTCGGTTGTTATCAATCACCGTCACTGACAGAGTGAGCTACACTTTTTTTTTAACGGCGTGAAATTGGTGCCGTCCCCGTCCGGTTAAAATTGTCACGCGCTAGTCACAGCCCACGGCACGCTACACTGTTACCCCCACATGTCTCTTATTAATAAATCTCATTTAGACCGTTGCATGAGTCCGTGATTGAAATACACAATCAAGACATAAAAAAGAGGGTTTTTTTCATGGGAAAGGAAATGGACAAGTGTTGTTCAGCCTGTGGCAATCTGAGTCTGAGATTTCTCAGGAAATATTGGCTGGCTTTTAGGGGGTTGAATACAGTACTGCCCGAATCAAACAGGCACGTACCGAGCCTTTTCAGTGCCTCCCGTGCAAATGTTTGTCGTGTTCGCTGCATCAACTACGAACACTCATCTGTATACATGGTCACGCGCTCTGCGGCTATAGTCATACCTACTTCAGTGCGAATTAGCTTGCATGGCAGCTAAGTAGTTTTAAGGGCGAAATTCTGATCCAGGGATGGAGATAGTTTGACACCCGAGGTGCACTTTTGGTTGTTAGGTACAGCAGAAACTGTTGCACAGGCAACACGTTATAAATGAAATTAGAGTCATATAAAATGTTGCAAAAAACAAGTAAGTGCACTGCAGACGTGTTGTCTGCTTATTAGATAATATGACCAGAGCATCCTGGACAAAAGTGGACATGCTCCTGAAACATAAAGAAATCCTTAGTTACACATCTACTCCTATATACAGGGTGAACCCCCTCCCCCCAAAAAAATAAAGCAACCCTCACTCCTATATACAGGGTGCCCCTCCCCCCCCCACCCCCCAAAAAACCCTGATCGGGGAATGTTTATATTTTGCATATCAGATTGAAGCTGAGAGCTTTTTCTTTCAAATACTGGGGCAAAAAATCATGAAAACAGCACATTGGGTTGCTGCCGTTCCAGTGGCATTACCACAGTTAAGGGATTTGCACTGTGTGCATGAAATGCATGTAGCGCATTGTGTCCTAATCCTTACAAACATAATATGACAAGAGTAAAACAAATTGATTTGATGGGAATACCTTTTATTTTCCATCTGAACAAGTACCTTATCCTATTAGTCTTATTTTTAACCCTTTTCAGCATCATAAATATGCTAAAATATGAAAGAAATTGCACAAGTGAAAGACAATTGCACAGTGGGCTTACATGTTTCACTGCTTGAACACTTTTGGAACGGATGGAAAATCACTTCTTATACATTTTCTCAACAACCCAATGTGCTATTTTCATGATTTTTTTTCAGTATTTGAAAGAAAAAGCTCCAAGCTTTAATCTGATACCCAAAACATAACAATTCACACTTCACGATTTTGAAAAAAAAAAGGTAGATGTTTCTGGGTTGCATTTTTTTCTGGTCACTTGTAAAGTACGAGGATGTCCGGGCACGAAACCTCACTTTAAGAAGTAATGGAGTGATGTGGCCTAGTGGTTAAGGGCACTTGATTCCTGGTCTGTGGGTAAAGCTGCGGGTTGGGGTGTGGGTTCAGAGTCAGGTGCGGGTGCCCTTGAGCAAGGCACTTGAGCAGGCACTTTGTCACTCATCTCCTCTCTCCCAGGCCTGTGTGTACTGTAGGGCAGAGAGGGATTTGGGTTAGATTGAAAAAGCGCGCTTGCGCCTAACAGGCAGCATCGAGCATATACCATGGAGGAGCTGAGATGGTATTGGAATTTTTATGTGGCCCAATGATCAGGGGTCATAATAATACTGTGAGCGTTGTGATTTAGTTTACTAATAGTAAGAAGAGCTAATATATTTTTATTATATTATTATGTCACAACTCTTCTCTCTTTTTCTTGCCAATCTGTGACGTATACGTGATCATTATTCATGATGAATATACGCATGCGCACATAACAAACCACGTTCCGCCTGCTTGATTCGAGTTGGAAACTCAGGTTTTTAGAGGTGATCACAAATAATTGAGACGGATTTGTTTTGGTTTGATGTCCAATTTAAAAGCGAATAAATTAAATAACACTAATAAGTCACGCGTATAATTAGTACCCACATATCTTTAAAATAAAGTGGACCTTAAAGGGAATGTACATCATTGGCAATTGTTGTAATTTTCAGAAATGAACTATTTTAGGGGTTAGTATAATATATCAAATATTGTTACACTGACATGTTTGAATTTTTGTGTTCGAAAATGCTGGAAAAACTAAAAAAAAAAAATGTTCGAAGAGTCTTCGTTCCTGACTCCACTGAAACACTAAAGATGAATAGATCAATTTACAGAAAACAGAAAATTGTAAGGTGATGAACCACTGCCTGCACCCGTTCATGAACATGAACATAAACAAAAACAAAATTTGACTGAACAAACATGGTAAATTGGAGAGAGCAGCAGAAGATTGAGTCCTTCGGTTTTTCCTCAGGCCGACCACCGTTGGAAATGGAACAAAATACAAAATACTTTTCATACTTCACTCTGGTTCCCATATTTTACGGGATGCTTTACACTGTCATTTACATTACACTGTCATCACATAACATCAACGGGGGGGGGGGGGGGGCAGACGGGGGTGCCTAGTAAGCGCCAAAAGGTAAAAAGGTAAAGGTAGTTTTGTTTTGTTTTGTTTGCCTGCATTGTATATTCCTGCCCTGTTCTTATAGCCCTGTTGGGGTGAAGGGTAGATACAAATGCACCGTCCATCAAATGTAAAGTTTTTTTTTTCTCTTTTCATGGTACACTCTAAACGTTAGTATAGGTCATTGTTTTTAGAAGTCTGCACATCTTGGTTGATGTTCTAAAGAAGTAGGCATTATTGCCTTATGCTATTTCTGCATACAAATGAATTATTTTGGATGAAATCGTGTCTCAGAAATCGTGTTGTTTGTGCTTTCAATAACAAACTAAAGAGCAAAAGAAAATTGCAAAATCTAAGCATATTGTTGGACAAATAAGATTAGTAAAATATATTAGTCTAGAAGTTGTTTTAATCCGAAATAATTTACCTTTTCAAGGTCAATATCTGACCGCTGTAAAGACCTTTCCGCACTAAATCTAAGAAATATGCTCTCCTTTTTCCCAATAAAACAAGGACAAAGTACAGCACAAAAAAAGAGAGAAACACACAATTTGAAATATGAGAAGTCGTGTTAATTTTCAAACTGTCTTTGCTTCCTGAACTGAATATGGGATGATCGATGAGAGCGACTTGAAGCCTTGCGTTTACACAAAATGCTTGAAATTTAATAACTGTCCGACGCGCTTTGTTAATTTGAAATGCGATTCCAAAGGCCGGTGATTTTTTTTTTGCGAAGCGACAGCAATGGTTGCCTCACCGTGCTTATGGAGTGTTCGCCCCGTGCTGATCCGGCGATATCTCGTGCTCGTACTAACCCACGTAGAATCGTGGGCGGAAATGGAATATTGGACCACTTGACCCGCAATTTGTCGTCTTAACAGCGCTTTAAGCGCATGAATGTAGTTCAGTGGAATAATGGATGTGCCATTTTGACGAATTGCGGGTAAACACGACTCCACTGCATTCGTGTGAAGTGGTCGACATGTGCGGCCTTTTCAGGCTATTTGACTTACATGATTTTCCTGAGAATGGCTTAGGTCATTTTCTTTAATCTGAATTCGTACATCAGAAATGGAGTTACTTTGCAGTTCAGTGAAATAGAACGCACACTTTACAGAGTATAATTACAGTTGTGATTTGGTGAAAAGAAGACGACACAACTCGTCCCAGGTTAAAGAGTGTAGTAAATGGCAAAATTGGCAGGTGGTGATTTATATTACTGTTTGACTTTAATTAGAGAACAAGAAGAGAACAGACATACAACTCCACCCACGCACATTATTACTTGTTTATTTGGTATCAAGTGATGCGAAGTTGACCTGGTTTAGCTTCTTCTTCATTATCTCGTCCAGTTAAATGGAATATACAGCATTTGCAAACATCGAAAAACAGAACTACCAAATTTTTACGAAATACCTTAAGTTACTAGGATGTTGGTAAAATGACAGTCTTAAGCAGGCCCGGATTAAGTGTTTCGTAGGCCCTAGGCACCAGTGTTCCGAAGAATGGAGAAGGAAGGGGAAAGGAAGAGGGAACAAGAACAGAGTGGATAATGTAAATAATAAACACCGCTGCTCAAAACTAAAATCAGGTTCTGCAACCCATGGTAAAAGATACATTCTTTCATGTCGGCACAAGCTGCCGCGCCAAGTCGCTTCATATACGGGGGTTGACAGCTACAGCCGTGCAAAACACAAGCACGTGCTCGCTCGCAGGCGTTTGCGAATTGAGCTGATTCTTATTAGTGACTACTCAAAATAACGAGGGCATATTTCGATAGAGAGTCAACCTATAATTTTGATATTTGCGCCACAGAGCATCTGCTATCCAAAAAATTTCCGGGACTCTTAAACGTGGGATTTAAATTAAAGACCCCCCTCCCTGCAGTCTGGGATTAGGGAACAGGCGTGAACAAGGTTTGCGCAAAGGTACTTAGCATGTACATGCAGTTTTGCAACAATGAAATAAAAACATTATAGCTGCATTGAATTTTGTATTTTCGAGAAATTTTAAAATTAATTTTGAACGATTACAGCATAATTGCAAGCTTTCAATATAACAAATTAATCATTCTTGCAAATATTTTCCTCAGATAGAAAAGAAAGAAAAAACAAAAAGTTATGTGGCGATGGCCAAGTCTTCAGGAGTCGGACTTATGACCCTAACTCAATGAGCCCCTTACCGACTTCCATATAGAACTCTTCTGGGTCTCGGTACCCGGCCCACCACACCTCCTTCCCTGTCCATCCATGTAACTCGAAAGTCAGGCACCATAAAGGGAGGAAACGAGGTGGCACCCTAAGCCTTGCTGCCGAGTCAGCAAAAGAACCCCGTACCTATACGCAGATGCCAACCTGGACTTCGCAGACAGTCCCAACTTGTGAGTCAGCTTACCGACCGACCGAGCTAACTGCTGTTGGTAAATGACTACGGGAAATTAATACTCTTAAATGACAGAACTGCGGGCATCGAAAACCAAAAAATGCCACCAAGCGGGTTCGAACCCTTAACCCCGGGGTCCGCTGTCAGACAGCTTAACAACTAGGCTGTTTCAGTAATTGCTTTTCTCTTTGCGTTTAAAACATAATCTTTATTTCCGCCGTGGGAGAGTTATTTTGTGTATAGCTGCACGAAAGATGCATCAACATCGCGCTATACACATGAATGCTGTTACGTAACTCTTTTCTATAATCATTCTTATGTACCGAGCAGATGGCTATTCAGAGTCACTACGAGCAATTAACCTCACCAAGCTCGTCCTTATTCTGTCTCATCAATTGTTTCGCGTTGCGCATCTTTCGGCCGGCACTGACATGTCGCGCTGATTGAGAGAAATTCTAGCAAGTTTCCCTTACCTCACTATATTTATATCAAACTAATATTTACGAGGAAGGTTTGTTTGTCTGAGTTTGTCATAGCTGCACGAAAGATCCATCAGCATCGCGATATACATTAAAGTCAAGAATGCTGTTACGTAACTCTTTTCTTATCATTCTTCTGTACCGAGCAGTTGACTATTCAGAGTCACTACGAGCAATTAACCTTACCAAGCTCGTCTTTATTCTGTCTTATTGTTTCGCGTCGCGCTGCCTTCGGCCGCGGATCGCGCTGATTGAGTGAAACTCTAGCAAGTTTCCCTAATACCTCATTATATTTATATCAAACTACTGACCAATTTATAAATATTTACGAGGGAATTTTATTTGTCTGATTCTAATTCAGCTCCCTTAGCTAGCTTGGGGAAGTTCATCTTTTCTTGTACTAACGGTAAGTCTACGGAATGATGCCATTATAATACAATGTCACATTAACGTCAGCCGGTGGCACGATTAGAATCGTGAACACGCGAGTGCAATGACGGCCAGTGGCGTCTGGGTGTGCCGGCGAGTGTGGGTGGGTGTGTGTGTGGGGGGGGGGGGGTAAATGACATTCGAAAAAGCTTCTCAAAAGTGGGGTGGTACATACATCAGTACTAATTATATGCGAGTGCGAAGCCTAAATGGCGTGGGGTTCGGGGCCTGCTTAAAGGGACACTGGGTCCTAGAACAGGCCAATTGGGCTACAAAACGCGCTTTGAACGAAATTATGTTTATCTGAAAGAACATTTAAAAGTAGGATATAAACATCCACACAACTATCCTTTCATAACTGGGCGTTTTTGTGTTATTCCTGTATTATGCGTGCGTGAACGAATTTCGGGGTCCACTTTTGCGACCCCAAAAATTCGAGCTGTTTTGATGCTAGTTGTGATTTCATCCGTAAAGTGTTCGCCTTTTGCAAACGTGTAAGAAACCATATTTTGTGCGTTGGTGATTGGTCACCGCGCGCTGTTCGCGAGCACGGTGCTGTGCATATACATATCGTACGTACATTGACTGAAAGTGAAAACGACAGGAAAAGCGTATTCGTACTCCGTTGAGTCCAATGTAAACAAACGAGGTTCATTTTCGTCTTTTCTCGGGAACGGTAAATCATTAGGTTGGTTTCCTTTGAACCAGATGTTTGAAATAGGATAAGTAAACATCCAAAACATGGAATTGTTGAGGATTTCAGGACCTAGTGCCACTTTAAGGGCCCCTGTGGTGCGATCTGAGGCAATTTCTGACGACTGCCAAAGTTTTAGCACAAGATCATCATTTAACGTCTTTTTCGAGTTTGGAGTCATTAAATCAGCTGTTCTGAGCTATAGAATCAAATGTAGGCTACATTTTTATTTATTAAGGGATGAAAATCGTTGGGGAACGACATGTCCCCTCGTTCCCCACCGATCGACGCCCATGGTCAACACCGTGCTTCAGAACGACAGACTTTACACGTACATTTTATACGTAGGGCCTATGCATAAATGCTGTAAATATACAGCGTCAGTTGGTGAACTCGAAAATTCTGAGAGAGACCCTAAAACTTTTGTAAAAACTTTTCTCTGCACTTGGATGTGTGGGTGGGTAGGCCTATGTGTTTCATGGCACACTGCGGTATTTTCGTAGGCTCCCCCCCCCCAAGTTTTCGTAGGCCCCCTAATTTTTCGTAGGCCATAGGCACAGTGCCTACTGTGCCTATTGGTTAATCCGGGCCTGGGCTTAAGCATCCTGTAAAATTATGGCACCTGGTGTGAAGTCATTTTCAAGAAAAGTGGTATTTTTGTACAAATTTCTAACGGTGGTCGGCCGACCACCGTTGGAAAAACCTTACTTTTTTCAACTACTGCTCCGAATTTATCATTGTTTTTGTCAGTCCAAATGTTGTTTGCTATTGTTACATGTTCATGAACGGGTGCAGGCCAGCTAGACTGGTTCCCTTACCTTAAAATTTTCTGACATCTATGAATTTATCCATTTCATCCTTAGTGGAGTCAGGGAACCAGACTACTTGAGCATTTTTTGTTTTTCTTGGTTTTCCAGCATTTCGAACACAAAGCCTCAAACATGTCAGTGTAACAATATTTGATCTATTATACTTACCCCTCAAATAGTAATTTCTGAAACTTACAGCAAAAGCCAATGATGGACATTCCCTTTAAAGTAGGGTTGTGGATACTGGATGATTCGGTGACTGTAAATCAAAATCTGTTCAGTGATTTTACGATCGGTGAAAATATGAGCATATATTTACAACTTACTTTCATGCGTCCAGTTTAAAACACCTATTTCAGCTCCATCGCTTATTGGTAACTTGAATACATATTTTTTTTTTTGCAAGTTGTTTTAAATTTCTCTTATCATTTTATTCCTTCGATTTTTTGTTCACACTTCTATAAATAAACCAATAAAATGTCAAATGCTGATTTTTGTATTTGCATTGTACGGGCAAAAAAAACGACTCGCTTTCCTTTGACGTCACACGGGTTGCAAAACAATGTCAACATCATTTTGCACACGTTGATATAAACGGTCAAACATTTTGCAATGACACCCCCCAGCTGAATTTTACGATTCCCCAACTTCAACTTGTTCATATTTGCTTTACACAAACGAGAATTGAACGGCCAACTTTAATGGACAGCGCAATGTATTTCTTTTTCTCCCCTTCATTTTATGGAGTAGTTATTGATGATAGGTATTTGCATGGAGGTGGGTCCGTACACATGTGTAAGGTGTTTGCTCGAGAGTTCGTGACCGTCGAAAGCGCGTCAATGCCCCATCGATCGGACTGTGTCTATTTGCCGTTCAAATTTCCGATGGAAAAATATCCGACATTTACAATCACACCAATGGTGTTTTTGTGGAGTAAGATCTCACACACAGACCCACATGTGTGAAGCAGTTTGTAATATCTGTTAAGTAAGAATGCGAAGTGAAAGGGAAAATTACCTTTAAAAGGATCCAGTATTTCCCACAATTTGGGTTTAGGTATTCGTTGGCTGTGTATACGTGTTGTCATATTTTTTACTGCTTGTTCTCATCTTACTGGGATTGACTATATAGTAAATGCCTTTCGGTGGTGTTGTGAAATTACAGTTTACAAGTTATTACAAACTATTACATGTCGAAGAGAAATAAGAAGGGACGATGAAGTGACATCAACTCTAAGATCGAATCAACTACAATCCACACTATTGGGCACAGACGAAATGGGACAGCGTCCAAAATTCTTGGCTACGACCGGCGGTAGCACGAGCGTCAATGAAAGGTGGCTTCAGTCGCTTCCAATAGTGGAAATGTTAGGGCTAGGCCTTAAGCCGGCCTAAGCCAATCATTTAGGAGAGGTTTGAGATGATAGGTGGCAAAGGTGTACAGTTAAATGCCTCGATATCGGTAGAATAGTTTGGTCAACAGAAACAATAAGCCATGCACCTTGCTGCCTGGTGAGATTCGCCCCGGCATCGGTCTGCCGCTTTAAGGGCTTAACAACATACAGGTTCAAAACCCGAGGCGATCACCGTATTGGTAAAAATCACATATACGCCAAGTGTGTCTCCGGGGAAACTGTGGGGTTAAAGAGATCACTCTAAAATCTATGTTTAGAAACTAAACACAATCTTGCTATCACTTTGTAAATGTGTTTAGAAGCTAAACACAACGTGTCCAATTCCTAAACATCAGTGTTTAATGGCTAAACAATAGCCATCCTTACTCTAAACATGTTTAGTATTTAAACATGTTTACACTCTGATAGCAAGAAAGTGTTTAAAAAGTGTTTAATTGTTAAACACACTTCTTGCAGGGATTGTCTTGGAAATTTGGCTGCAGTCGACGCCGCGCCATTCGACAACCAAATGTAAATTTCAAAAATCGGTTCTCAAAATCGCTGACGTTTCGTGTTAATTAATAATATACCAATATTTGGTGTTTGAGGTATACTTAATCTGGTGTGAGAAACATCAAACAGATGGCGAATAAACATTTTATGAGCCGATCAAATATCTCCAGGATATTAGCACAGAACATAAGACGGTCGCGAACGTCTAATTCAATGTCACATCTGTTTTCCCGATTTCAACGACAGTTACAGGACATAACAAAACAACTACAAACATTACATCATTTAGATTTCTTAAAACACAACATAATTATTAATAGACAACACATTGACTGAGGTGTTACGGAGTTTGGATTTTGGTGAGTGGGCCTAATTTGTTCAATATCTGTAATATTGTTTTAAGAAAAAAAGACAATTTTAAGTCCTGCATAGTAAAGTCTCTGCGCCACTAAGACAAGGTTTTTAATGAATTTTTCTTGATAAAATTGTCTCAAAAATTGCATGTGGTGGATTGACAACATTTCCTACTCACATTACATGTCAATTTTGAAGGAGTGACATAAGTCTTCTTTCCTGTATATCCGTTGAGTGCTTATTAAATATAGGAGAGCAATTTAGATTGTCCTGAAAACTTTTAAAGGTAAACAAATTGGAGAGAAAAAAATTAATTCCCAGAACCGACATTCTATATAAAGGTATGCCTCTGGCAACACATTACAAGGACGGAAGTCGACTTGAATGATTCACAGAGATAACGCATGTAATCTGAGGCATAAATGTTACCATATCCTTCCGACGGGGTTTTGTACAACTCATCTTCAGTCATCAAGGACATATGAGCACAATTACAAAGACTCGTTTTAAGTTTCAAAAAGGAGCGTTTAGACTTAAATTCATTTAGAGTTGTTTTAGTGCCCATAAGATGAGAAGCTTTTACATATCTGACGAACGGGTACATGTTTTCCCGGCTATTTTCAAACGTTTTCCTTTCCAATTCATCAATTCTAATATTCAAATTCGTCCAGCAAAATCGATTTAGTGCACTTCCATGTTGAATTTTGTCCTTTTCACACATTTTCAATTGTTGTTCAAGCAACTTAAAACGATGAGTTCACAATTCGCCCAAGAGTATTCGACTCCGACTCGTCAACACCGAACCGTGTTATTCAGCAAACAACTTCGTCTTACGCCAAACAATTTAATGCTAATTTTGTAATTTGTGTCATACTTCACTATGAAATTTCAGTATAAGAATACGTGTCCTGAGCACTTGTTCATGAACCAATTAATGTTCGCTATAAGACAGGATTCTTCTTCTCTGAGAACTTAAAAGCACGGCAAGCAGACATAACATTTATGAGGATAAATCCCTACTTTTCAGGATATTTTTTGCTTATGTTTGCGGGAGAAAAGGTCAGTTGGTCTTGGCGATATTTCGGCGCAGCATAGTTGTAAATTGGCCATTGAATGATGGATCTCAATATAATTGAAAGAGAAAAGTGAGAGGATATTCGAACCGCGATTAAACACTCATCTTGGATGCGAAGCAAAACAATGTGTGGATGGAGACATAACGAGTAGTTGGGGCCAACTAAAGACCTTTGCATCATGGGTTGGAGTGAGGCCCGCAACACTGTTGAGATGATTCTTGGCCCCAACGCTCGATTTAAAATCGCATGGCCTTAAAACGGAAATTACATGTTTTAAAACGGACAAGAATCCGTAAGGATTTCAATGGAGTGACTGCACGGAGCATTAGTTTTGGGTTATAACAATATCAGACTCAGAATCTTAGAAACAGTTTTTTTCCCCAGCAATTTTGATAAACGTTACCTCTGTAGAGTGACCCTTGGCACTTAATCAGTTGCTTTCGAAAATCAATATGGAAAACTTCACTAAAACACGAACAAAAACAAATTAGAGTGTTGCATTCTCTAGAAGGGCGCCACCTATGCATAGTGTTAGCATATGGCTCCTTTAGGTCATCATGCGTAACGCACACTAATCCGGTCACGTGATCACTGCATGAGAGATTTGGGGCGCTAGATCTACGTCATTTGGGGTATAAATCGACGTAAATTCAAGGTTATCAAAGTTAATCAACTTGATGCTAAAATTTAAAATAAAATTTGAAAATGAATTAAACTACTGCAAACTGCTAACTGACTGTATTGACCTTAAATATACAAATTTAAAAAAACAACAACGAGTAATCTACTATTTTAGATGGAAGTGCAGTTACTTAAAACATTTTTTTGAAAGTATGTATCCAGAAAATGGCGCCGAAATAGCGCCCCCATCCGTTCAGGAAAATTGCCGGTTGCTCGCAGCATGGTGTCAACCCTTGTTCAAAATAGTCACAACTTTATATAACAAAAAGCGCACCACTGTATTGTCTCAAGATTGCGCTCAGTCATTAAGGGCGAGTCATGTATAATAGCCGACCTCTTCAGAGTAACCCCCATTACCTGAATAAATAAGAAGACATTTTCCACCTCATTGTCGACTGCAGTACGTGTGCAGAGCCTGAAGGGGCTCCCATCTAACGGTCGCGCCGGGTCGCACAGGAACTCCATCAGAACGATCCTTAAACATCCGAAATATTTGTCCACCTTCCTGTGTAAACGGAAAGCTCAATATTTGTTCAGTATCGACTCCATGTCTTCGATTATATTCCGTTTGTTTGGATGGTCTCGGCTCATCGATAACTCTCTGGCGAAGTTAACACGTTATCTTCACGGCTATAGGACAAGGGAGGAGTGGTGATCCATTACCACGCCAACAATACAGGGTGAGTAAAAAAAAAAAAGAAGGAAACCTAAAATGGCAGGACCAATTATTTAATGAAGTTCTGCATGTGGCACTTTCAAAATCTAGGACATGAAAGCCCCATTTATAAGCTTTCTTTTAGTAGAAGAAACAGTCAAATCACTCATGTGCGTTTCAAGTTACGGAGTTTTGAACACAAACAGTTGAAAGTTTTGTCCACAGATCAAAAAAAAAGGAACTGACATTTGGGGTTGTTGTTTTTTACTCACCCTGTATGGCAGCTGGTGAAGGAGAACGGCAAATAACTTACGTAGGTGTTGAATGTATTGCTCAAGCGGATGCCTCGTCGACTAAAATGGCGCCCACAATAAAATTGGTCTACAAGAAACATGTGTACTGGGTAGGATAATCTATCCGATAGAGAGCTCTGAAATTCTTTGTCAGATGTACTCACAAACTAAGCTACTTGACAACATAACTTCACATTCTTTCCGTCATTAATCTGTTTGCACAGGGCAGTCAGTCCAAATATTCTTTCCCCATGGTATTTCTACGGCATCCCGACCATTCTGTACCCCAAGAGCAATGACAAAATGGTTCTCCAAAGTCATCCCTAAGATTTCTAAAAGAACTTTGTGGATTATACCCGTCGCAGATGTCGGCAATATCAAATCTCAATAAGGGCTTCATGTACCGCATCTGACATTCCAACATTTCTTTAATGATGTTTTCTTTCTATCACAATTTTTCCTTTTAGATTTGCATCTCTGTCGCCCATTATATTGCATTAGCACACGTCCCCGCATTCCTATAACTGTCTGTATAAATACAGTTCTGATGGCCGACACAATTTAAACTCCATCCTCGGCTTTTTGATAACACTGATTTCCTTTGATGCTTCCCGCCGCTCCGGAACAATTAGATTTGCCGATTGTTGAACATGTTGTACCCATCCTCAAATCAGAGTCCATTTTGGGAGCCTGTTCCGTTTTCGTCTTCGTCCCAAACCAATGCTAAACAAGCTAAATCCCCCCCCCCCCCCCAAAAAAAAAAGGATCCCGCAAAAAAAAAAAGGTTCAGACAATAACATAAATGGGTCACACCTGAATATAGTTTGCGAAACCTACTATTTCTATAGAGCAAACGACAGCAGCGAGTCACGCGCCCCGCCAACGTAATTTGCTCGGGAAAGTGGCCACGTGACCGGTTAAATTAGCTAAACAAATCACGCACGGCGTAACGTATCCTGAACAAAAGAGAAGGAAAAAAAAGAAAGAAAAGGATCTTTAAGGGAAAATGACTATTTTGGGGAACGGCAAATTGCGAGTCACGATTCTCAAGTACATGAGATGGATATGTGAATGTTTGAGGTAAAAACTCTGTCAATCATAATTTCTTTTTTCGACTCGGACTTTTTTCCCGTCGTTTTTCTATTTAGATATTCGTTCTAATCACAAAGGCCTGAGCTGTCCAATACGAAAAAAAATATATCGCTCAAAAATATAAGTGACAGACAATCCACATGATTTTTTGGAAATTGGACTTTTCCATGAAGGTGACAAAAGAAAGACTGTTATTTTAAATAATACAACATTTTTTCTTAAGAAAATACAGCTAAAAAGTACCATTGTATTTTACGTCAGTGCATGCCAAACTGGCTCATCAAATTGTAAACCAGAACTTTTTAATATCGATTTAGTAATGTACATCAAAATACATTTAATAAAAAAACACCAGGCCTTGCGCAAAAACAAGTTCTGAAAATTGGACAGAAATGTGTCTCTTTATTTACTACCTATCCCTGCAAATTTAAACACTAAGTCGATTTAAATTATGTGTGATAAAAAAGAAACTCTTTAAATCCTTGCAGTTGTATTTCAGTGACATTTCTGAGAAGAACAAAATCGTCTAAGATTTCAAGTGAGCGTTATTCCGGGACTGACGTTATTCCGGTGTCGTAGACAAATTGTGACAGCGGTGCTGAATACAAGTACGGCTTATCCTTAGGGTATACAGTTAGCGTGAAATCCCTAGGGGACCGGAGACCAGACTAATTTGATATCAAAACCGTGTGGGGGAAGTCTCATAGGTCTTTATAAATTTTGACGTCACACCAGTCGCAGTGCCACAGGCGAAACGCGAACGAAATGCCAAACTTGGGACGTGCACCAGAGTTTCCACCCAATTGCCTCTTACACAATCACGAGGGGACCGGAGACCAGACTAATTTGAAAAACCAACTGCGTGGAGAAGTCTCATATATAGTTTTTTTTTATACATTTTGACGTCACACCAGTCGCAGTGCCTCAGGCGAAACGCGAACGAAATGCCAAACTTGGGAAGTGCACCAGAGTTTCCACCCAATTGCCTCTTACACAATCACGAGGGGACTGGAGACCAGACTAATTTGAAAAACCATCTGCGTGGAGAAGTCTCATATATAGTTTTTTTAATACATTTTGACGTCACACCAGTCGCAGTCCCGCAGGCGAAACGCGAACGAAATGCCAAACTTTTGGGACGTGCAACAGTGTTACCGTGAACAAAGTGTTTCCATAAAATTGCCTCTTACACAAAAACGAGGGGACTGGAGACCAGACTAATTTGAAAAACCATCTGCGTGGAGAAGTCTCATATATAGTTTTTTTTTAAATACATTTGACGTCACACCAGTCGCAGTGCCTCAGGCGAAACGCGAACGAAATGCCAAACTTATGGGACGTACAACAGTGTTACCATAATCAAAGTGTTTCCACAAAATTGCCTCTTACACAAACGGCACACTGACATATGGCCTTTTACGGTTTGGTAACGGAGTACTTCTCTTCGAAGCAAAAAAAAGAACCCAGACCACACTGTCTTAGAAAAATGTCTCAATTAAAACAATCCGGTGGTCCATTAATTTGTGCCTCCTTAAAAAAGGCTGTGTATAACGGTCCCGATTCATAAAAAAAGATTCAAATATGTGCTTTGATGGTAATTTAATGAGTGCTTCGTTAGCGCAGTCGGCAGCTCGTCAGTCTCATAATTTGAAGGTCGTGAGTTCGAACCTAGGGGCATTTTGTAAGGTCTCATTTTTTGTATATGATGTCAACATTTTATGGTTCTGCGTATAAAAGGTAATTTTGTCAATATTTTGTCGAGTAGGCACTTTTGTCTTTCATTTTTTTTTTAATTTAAATGGAATACTGCCCACTGGTGATTGTTTTAATGTCAAAATAAAATTAACACAAGCAGATTCACCGTATATTTCCAAACTTAAGGTAATATTAATATTTTAAATAGATTTTCTGTGTTTGGCCATGTTTTTGCAAAAGCAAAAATTTTGGTCAGCAGAACGCTCGGACGAAATTGACAGATAGCTTGTGTAATTTGCTATCTTTTTTTTTGCTTTGTAACTTCAAACAAAGACACTCAACATTTTCTGGTGATTTCAGCCGTTTGTATGCTGGAGAGTAAAAACAAAAATTGCCCCGTGTGAGGCTCGAACTCACGACCTTCAGATTATGAGACTGACGCGCTGCCGACTGCGCCAACGAGGCAGTTAACGTACACAAAGTTAATGTTATAATGTTTTTCAATCCAACTATGTGACGTCAGTAAAAGTATAAGTTTCGCTGTTAATTTTTGTCAATCAGAAACAAAATGCATTAAGGCAATTTCAGAGGTAAATCTCTGAGCACTTTTAAAGAAGAAAAAGCTAAAAAAAAAGAAGGAAAAAAAGGTTGCAAACAATTCACACGCAGTCTTGAAAATTTGATTTTTTCAATTAAGGCAAGTGACAAAAGAAAGGTTGTTATTTTTGAAAAATAACACAATTTTTTTTTTTTAAGAAAACAAAGCTAAAAATGACCATTGTATCACGTCTCGGCTCATCAGATTGCAAACCAAAACGTTGTAATATGTACATCAAAATACATTAAAGCTCTGAAAATTAAACAGAAATGTGTCTCTGTGTTCTTTACTTTTAATATCAATGCAAATTTAAACCGCCAAGTCGCCCTCAATAAATTCTGTGTGATAAAGAGAAAACTATTTAAATCTTTCCAGTCGTATTTAAGTTAAATTTCTTTTTAAAAAGTCGTCTAGAAGTTTCTTGGAAATTGTGAAAGCGGTGTTGAAAAAATTGACATCAATTTGACATAAAAACTGCGCGGGAAAAGTCTCATAGGTCTTAATAAATTATTACGTCACACCAGTGATAGTGCCATAGGCAAAACGCCAACGAAATGTCCAATTCAAGGGACGTGCAACAGCATGCGATTTCTCCTTTTAATAAAGTGTTTCCAGAAAATAGGAGGGTAAAAAAAAAACACATTGCCCCGTGTGAGGCTCGAACTCACGACCTTCAGATTATGAGACTGACGCGCTGCCGACTGCGCCAACGAGGCAGTTAATGTGCAAAGGACATTTTATAATCTCATTCCCTCTATATGACGTCAGGAAAGCGTTAGTTTCGCTTTTATTTTAGTCCATCAGAAAAAAATGCATCAAGGCAATTTCCGAGGTAAATCTCTGAGCACCTTTTAAAGATTATGAGGATCTTTTAACAAATTATGAAACTAACGCGATGCCGATTGGGCCAACGACGCGGTCGAAACGTTGTAATGTCACCACTAACTATAAAACTCGACTTTTTAAAGTGATGACCCCGGTCAAAAAGAAACTAAAGTACAAAGACAGAAAGAACTGACGACGAGAAACAAGGAAATAATTCACCAATTACTTATATTCATAAACTCAAACTATTTACAATATTTACAAAGATCCGGACTCGGGATCAAACTTCTCATATTCAATCTCAGTTAGGAGTTTTACTTTCTACTCCAACAACTCAGTCTACAAATTCAATTTTCTTAAGCTTAACTCGGAAATTTCTAAAAATCACAAATCTCTAATTGGGTGTACAACGACACAATCCAAAATCAAATCCAACTGTAGAATATGGCTATAAAATTCAGCCGTAACTCTTGTTTAAATTCAGCCTTAGCTCCAAAATTCAATTCAAAATTCAGTCAAATCAAATATCAACAATTGGGATCTAAAATCCAACCGTGACTTTATCACAATTCAAAATTCACTTCTGTCAAATATCAATACTTCTGTTTGGTTCTGATAAACTGGGTATATCAAAGTAATCAACCTTTCGGATTAGAACGCTCAATTCGACAATTTCAAATATCAATACTTCTGTTCACACTTAATTCCTTCAAACAGCTAAATCAACTTATATTTGTTATGATTATTCCAAAACCAAAATCTCAGCTTTCTGCAAATTTAAAACTTTACATTTCTAACTGCGTGGCACGTTTCCAGCTGATAGGACACGGTCAACCGGCACGGGACACACTATGTACAGACTGACATCGTAGTTGTTCTGCAGTCGTTTCTACATGCATTCATCATGAAAGGTTTCCGGCCATCTACAATATAAAACAGTTACCGAAACCCATCCAGTATTTTGTTCTAAAATTACAGTATATCCATAAATCTCAAGATGTCACGTATAGTGAGGATCTTTTAACAAATTATGAAACTAACGCGATGCCGATTGGGCCAACGACGCGGTCGAAACGTTGTAAATCATTTTTTTTTTGGGAAGCACAAGAATGTGGTTTCAGAAACTTTGCATGCTCTCAAAACGTTTTGATAAAATTTGCACTATCATGAAAAACAAGATATGTACAGAGAATCATAAAGAAACAGTGTAAGTATAGTAATACGCATCTGAAACAGAACTCAGTTTTATACGTATGTTAAAATTCTGAAATAAAAGGGAAAGGCATCCTTTTATTGTTTTCTTCAAAATGACAGCATGCCAGAAAGATTAATTTCACAGGGAGTTGCTATCTTTGAGCTAAGTAAGCTCTTCAACAGAAATTTTGTCAGTTACTGACATTGAATAAGCAGCCGAAGTTGAATTCAACTTAAATATGTAAATTTACTTCAGTCTCATTTTTGTTTTAAATCTGGAGGTCATTAGCTAGAACTTCCGACGGCAGTTCACTGTGTTTATCCCATCAATGTGATGCCATTTCATCAATGCAGATGGTTGCAAAGAATGCGGTAGTCTGGCGCACAAAGGTCTGCAGGGATTCATAAAAATGTTAAGCGAATATTTTGCGAAATGCTAAATGCCCTCAGCACCGATTGTTTTACTTTTTCCCATAATGTAACAAGAAAGTTGCAATTGCAGAGTTACAATGTACTTGCAACAAACAATTCCTTATTACATTGTCAGTCACACTGAATCCTGATATTTACATTACTGTAATAGCAGAGATAACCAGCGGTAACGACTGTAAATGTTACAAAGAATCTTACTTTTCACAACTGCCTCGTTGGCGCAGTCGGCAGCGCGTCAGTCTCATAATCTGAAGGTCGTGAGTTCGAGCCTCACACGGGGCAATATGCCTTTTTATAATTCAATATTTTGACTTAAACACAAACAACATCATTGATTCACTTCTAGTGATACTATGGGCACTCGATAAATGCTTTTGATGGAATGGTTTTTGATCACTTAGTCATTCCAACCATTATAAGACAACACATCTGCTGTCGAAATAATGGGGATGGGAATTGAAACTTACATTTTTTTTTCAGTATGGAATATTGGAGACGAACGCACCTATTTTACATACACCTAATTTCGGTGTCACATTTATATTCCAAAATATTTGCAGTACGGAAATTCAGATATGAAATTCAGTGAAGAAACTCCTTCATTATGCAAATTTGAAAATAACTAAAAATATTCACGACGAACAGTGAATATCATTTTATATAAAACCTGTTTTATGTTCTTGAAAATAATTGCCCCGTGTGAGGCTCGAACTCACGACCTTCAGATTATGAGACTGACGCGCTGCCGACTGCGCCAACGAGGCACGTGGTGATTTGTTGCAAAAGTCGAATTCAGTGTCAGTGTCTATGAAAAAAACTAAAGAAAACAAATTGTATGACAACATGAATTGTTTTATTTTTGTCATTTGCAATTTGCCTTGACGTAAGAATGACAAAATGCGATTAAAGACATTGACATACGCATACAGTAAAATTTTCCAATATTTTTAGAAATGCTCATGGAATGGAAAATATGCTTGGGTTTTATGATTAAATAACTGAAACTGCTTGTTTTTTTGTTTTTGAATTCTTATAAAGAGGAACAATTTAAATTCAATAGTAGAAATCAAAATCATTCATAAACAAGGTCAAATCTTCTAAATTAAAACGTGACTTACCCCTGTCAATTTAGGCCTACCTGATGCGTGATTTCGAATTTGCTTCTGACAAAATAATTGTATGCACTTCCTTATAAATTCTAATCCAAAACAAGCTGCATATTTTTCTTTGCTAGAAGTTCTCAAATCCAAACATTTCCCGGATTGTGTTATGCAAACAGTACTCAGTGGCAGTGCAGTTAATTACTCGTATATCATGTTAAGTCTGTGACAAATTGGCGTTTTGATTACATTTACGGATCGTGTCATGGCGATTATCCGGCGGATTGTCGTCAGCAATCAAAGAGATCCTCTGCTTTTCCTTTTGAGATCTGCCGACAGTTACGTGTTCCGTAAATTTGACAATTCATTTTCCGCGAGGAATTTAATCAAAGTCTGGTGTCGATCTTTCTCGTATCAATGTTTTTCATGGATAACGTTGGCGGCGTAAATAAAGATAACATTTTTTTCATAGGAACGAAATCAGCTATTTGTAGTTAAAGGGACATTAAGGCCTGGACTACGCCCTCAGGGCTACAAAACGCTTTTCAAACGAGATGATGTTAAACGGAAAGAGCATTTTAAAGTAGAATATAAACGTCCACACAACAATCCTTTAAAACTTGGCTTTGTGTTATTCTTGCGAGAACCATGCAAGAACGAATTTCGGGGGTTTCAATTTTGTTCCGAAATATCGAGCTGTTCAGTTCAGTGCTAGTTGTGATTGCAGCCGAAAAGTGCTTGCCTTCTGCGGACGTGTAAGAAACTACATTTCTGTATTGGTACTGTGGGTGATTTATGTGACACACACAACGTGTTTCGTACATTGCATGAAAACGTATGCGTACTCCGTCGTGTCCGATGTAAACAACCAGGTTTTGGGCGGTCTTTTCTCAAGAATGGTAAGACATTAGGTTAGTTTCCTTTGAACTAGACCTTTTAAATAGTATGAGTAAACAATCCCAAACATGACATTTTGTGGGATTTCAGGCCATAATAATGCCCCTTTAAGATTTTCACTGAGACGCTTCGTGCAGTCGAAATTTGGCTTAGCGAATTCTTTTTGCACACATGCATTTAGTGTAGTATCACGTACACGTATTTGTTATTGAGCTTATCTTGTCTCACTGACTGACCCTCCATCAAAACCCTTTTTTATGATAAACGACGCTCTTTGAAACAAATTGGCTTCCTTAAAGGAGAGACAAGTCGATTTGGCAGACCATGACAGTTGGCTGTCGTAGGCAATTAGGTGTCTCGCTCATCAGCTATCAGGGGCTGCTTGGGTAGAAGTGCATCATTGCGGGATGGCATGTGTAGAATCAAAGCGAGACTGACGTTTTGACAGAGACAAATGGCCAGATCAGGATGAATGTTTAAGCGTCTAGTTTGAAATTTAATTGTCGTAAATATCTTCATGGAGATGATGTTACTGACATTCGGAGAAGTTTATATCAACATAAAAATATACACAGTAGTCAGAGAGCACCAAGATCTAAGCAAAAACAAATAATAGAAATGTATTGTGTTTTACTTTGGAAAATATTTTTATTTTGGAAAATAAAATTGATGTGACTTTTCTTAGGCCAAAAAAAGTCTTCGGTTTCTGCTATGGAGCTTGCCCAAAAAGTGGTGTGGCGACGCGGCTTTTTTTTTCTACCGTTTTTTTTTTCAAATGTCGGCTGATGAGTGCAAATGGTGCCCGTCTAAACTTAGTGCAAATATATGGGAGTCCAGAGAAGCTTATTCTCGATCGTAACTCCACCTAAAACACGTTAAAATTATGCAACAGCAGGTTTCCAGTCAAACCAGTGAGTTTGGCGGCTTTGAGACATCATCTTTTATTGAAAAAACTTGTTCATTTTGCCGACGCGCATGGCTACGGCGACCCGCGCACTTACCAGAAACCAGAGACCTTTTTGGGCCTTATTTCAAGTAAAAACGGAATGTACAAATAGAATTGCTTTTAATACCAAAGCCAAGTATATAAAGTGATGAATTATTTTTTAGTTATTTCTATCTCTACAAAACTGAGCTAGGAATTATTTTAAAAACTTCCTTGAACCTTCTATTAAAACTTGAGCTTCACTCAACCAAAAAAGAAAGTCCCCCTTAATACTTGTTTGTCTAACTCAAAAACTACTGGGCACATTTTGCCCAAATTATGACTTATCAGTACAGAAGTACCTTAGCAATACAGCCATACTCCTTGTTTGGCCCAAAACAGTGATAATGTGTACAAAATTCTGCAATTTGTGACAAATGGTATTAAACAAAGTTGCACTTTTGTACACGTGCAAGGTGAGAGTGAACCACAACTTGCACGTATACAAATGTCCAACTGTTTCGGTATCATTTGTCATAAATTGCATAATAAATTCGTACACATTATCACTGTTTTGGGCCAAATAAAGGGTACGGCTGGATTGCTAAGGAATTTCTGTACCAAATGAGCGAGAGGTGCTCAGTAGTTTTTGAGTAAGACAAAAAAGTATTGGAAGGGGGACTTTCTTTTTTGGTTGAGTGTATTATAAACCCAGACATTTCAGGGACCGCATTATTTTGCAGTCGGGTGCAGTGTAGGCAAAAGTCTTCGTGTCATGCCATTCCCCGTGCAGCAGTTACAATGTAAATTCGTCTTCATATCAGATGCAACGTAGCAATAAATATTGATATCTTTGGTAAGTTAACGGTGACTTTATAACTGGGAAGTACTACTCCTCGAGCCTCCTACTCCCCCGTAGCTGTGAAAAGGAGCTTTTGATTATCTCGAGCCCTCCCACTTATATACTTCATCATTTCCCATTTATCAGCGACTACAGACGCGATCTTCTCCGCGGCGACCATCGAGATTAAGAAAACACACTCAAGGGCTGAGATTTATCACTCCTTCCGCCGTCTCATCACTTCTTGCTTCGGTCTCATCTTAGGTTGTCTTCCGTTTCCTGGGTATCAGCCGGATCGGGGCATCCACACAGGGAGAAGATGGCTAAGGAAGGGGGCGGTAAAGGTAACGTCGAGGGTGACAGTATAATTTTTTTTCCGACAACCTAGTATAGTCAGTGAGTATATAATATGCCTGTGTTGCTTCCTGTTACAACTGATAATGGAATAACCAACAGAATAACTAGCGGATCACTACCCAATAATTTAACACCAATTGACGGATTTTGTAATAGATTGTTGTTACGTTATCACAGTCCTATCCGATAATGTGACACAAATTGACTGACAGTGTAGCAAGATTCCCTACACTGTCAGTCAAATGTGTGTTACATTATCGGCTAGTGACACATTGTACGGTGACAGTATCGGTCAATTGTTGCTACATTATCGGTTGGTGATACGTTATCCGTTGGTTAGCACTTTATCAGTTGTAACACTTCCCTTTAAAACTACTCCACGGTCATGTAGGCCTACACACTTCACTCAGAAGTAGGATTTAATGAAACACGATAGAAGAGCACAATTACCGTCTGGAGGATAAGTAAAAGGGGACACAATCGTTGTGATTCGAATCACAATCATAAATGAATGTAAACAAATCACTAGGGCACAATTTCATGGTTCTGCTAACCACAGAATCCCGTGCTTGTGATCACATCAGTTTTCGTGCTTACCGCGGTACCAGCAAAAACAATATGTGATAACCTTGTAAGCAGTGACTTACCGTAAGCACGCAATTTTCTGCCACAGTATGCAGGGTAAGCCGAGCCATGAATTTGGGCTCAGAAGAAATAGGTTGCCACGATACTCACTGGAGAATTAAACCTTATACAGTCATCTCAAGTCACGTGATGTATTATTTCAATCACGTGTTTTGTTTCACGCACGTGTGACTATTATCAGTTGCAGAGGCAAAAAGGAATAGCTTAAGCTTGAGTAGTCTCTTCATGATGTGCTATGAAAAAGAGAAGTCTAACAGATTTGATGGCAATGATTTGGTGCGAAAATCACCGCCTTGGGTAGTACTCAACGTGAACGCACTATACGGGATATATGCACGGGGGACGTCTTTCACCCCTTTGCGTAAAGCATATCCGTCCCTCATATCAAATACCAACATCAGTGTCGCAATCGCAGTTTTGTTTAGCCCTGGGCCTGTGCGCTCAATTCTTGACATCGTTACCGGGGAAAAAATCACCCGGGCAGGCCGTGTTATTATAAAAGTAGAGTTTTATCTCTCACTCCCCCCCCCCCCCGACTCTATAGGCATAGATAGATGGAGCTGATCGGAAACATCCTTCATTTCCATACTGACGCATGGTCGATAGCCATGGGGTATGTGAATCGCACTTGGGAAAACTTACATAAAACAAGATCGAATCAAACAATCACACAAAATAAGCAGATACATTTTCAGGTAGTTTCTAAACGTCATCATCTGCGCGTATTTAGATTTTACCAAATCATTGCACTACTGGCAAATTCGGCCTACCTGTCTGCGTTTTTGTTGGATTGTTTGTTAGGTTGTTGGGGTGTTTGTTTGGTTGTTCGTTTGGTTGTTTGTTTGTTTATTTGTTGGGCTGTTGGGGGTGTTTGTTTGTTTGTTTGTTTGTTTGGGTTTTTGAGGGGGGTTTGTTTGTTTGTTTGTTATTTAATATGCAACCTCACCTCCACATATTTTGGCAAAGTAAAACTATACCAATCCTTTGAAAGTCGTGTGGTAACTATCCGCAAATTTGGATTTCTTTTTGTTTTCTTCCTTTTCTTTTTTTGTTTTAGAAAAAGGAACACCCAAAAGAAAAAAAAATATTTCAAAACTTTATAAATTTTCCCCAAGTTTAGATGCAAATTGTTGGTTTAGCCATGAAAGTGGATATTACAAACACACTGATAAAATTGTGTTTTGATTAAAGGGACTTACAGCGATTTACAATTCAAACAAAGATGACTGTATCTACTCTGCCCTTATCAAAACCTAATTTCATTCAGGCAATCTGTTTGGATTACTGTACTTTTGGATGTTTATGGATGGGCATTATGAACGATACACATGGTTATTCCTCTAAAACAGGCACGTGAAATCATTTTGGTTATGAAAACATTGAACCGAAGATAAAAAGGCTCTGACTGTGATGGGGAACATAAGTTACTGACTGTGGCGAACCGACAGGCAATTAATTATTTTGTTTTCAGCCACGTTGTAGTTACTGACCACAATAAGCATTTTACCTAAATGGTTCTTCGACTACAAAAGTTCCCTTTAAAAGCCATGTAACATAAACAAAGGGAAAAATTTCACTGAGAAGTAGGAATTTAGTAACCCCACCCCCCCCCCCAACACGGTATACAGGGTGAGTCAAAAAGAAAGTGACCGAATAAGAAGAAAAAAAGGATTTAAAAAAAATGTGTGGCTCGCTCCATTTTATAAAAATACCAAAGTGCATGTTATTGATAGTAACTGTGAAACTGTTGGGTAATATAGTGCATTAGCAAATTATGTTTATTTTATTTGTAAAAGATCACAACATTCAGATGTCCACCACTGACCATTTGCCGTTCTACGAACTCATAAATACAGTAAAACATGGACGTTTTTCCACCACCTCCATGAATGAACGAAAACTTGCGAAGGAAAACAGACGAAAATCGCCATCAATATTTAAAGAGTTGACTTGTTCCTCATTTTGAAAACACAAATTCTGACAGTAAAATTAATGTTTCAGTCTTGACTCAAATTATTAAAATCTCTTTTGTATTCGAATGACTGTGTGTAATCTGTAATCTTCACTCAGCTCAAAAGCTTCCATTTGCATTTTATGGACGACTATAACGATAGTATTTTAGTAAAACATGCATAACTACTGATAGCATGGATCAATTTCAGGATTTTTTTTTTACTGATGAATGGAAGAACATGCTGTTCTAATAAATAATTCATTGGCTATCAAATTTTACTGCTATCTAAGAGAAACAAAAATTATTAATCCAGGGGCCAATTTCATAGAGCTGCTTAAGCACAAAATTTGCTTAAGCACAAAAACGTCTTGCTTAATAAAATCAGGTTACCAGCCAAAATCCATGCGATTGTTATGCTAAGTAAACAACAGCTAAATACCAGTCACAAGCTAGGTACATCACGTGGAGTTTTGGCCGGTAGCCTAATTCTACTAAGCAATGTTTGTTCGTGCTTAAGCAAATTTTCTGCTTAAGCAGCTCTATGAAATTGGGCCCAGCTGGTCACTTTCTTTTTGACTCACGTTGTAGAAATGTTTTTTTTTTTTTGGGGGGGGGGGGGAAATGGAATAGGACACAAGCTTTTCCCACTAAGCTGTAGCTTTGATTTTTATCTCAAATCACGTGATACAATATCTTAATCACGTGATGTGATTCAGCATGCATTTTTATGGTCAGTGACTATAATCGGTTGTAGAAAAAAAGAGCGACCGGGAGGGTCCACTCGGTAAAAATGGAAAGTTGCTGATGGAGTTTTATCAGACATTCCCAACGGGAGCCACGAAAATTAGAACGCGACGACCGAGCCTCTGCTTTGAAGACCAACCGACCGTTTCGTTTATTTTCCCATCAAAGATTCTTCCAATAGATGCAGGCTGTAGCTTTAAGGCTTGAGTTAAATAAGCAGAAGATAATGTTTCGGTTGGAAACAAAATTGGGGAATTTGGGATCACTTCTTGGCTTTGGGGGAAATAAACATCCAGCGATTGATAAAATACGGCTGGGTAAAAAACGTCAAAGCAGCCTGTACTCTCCTTTTGTTAGATTAGTCATACCATCATTAGATTATTGCAGTGTTGTATATATGGGGAGGACGGTACATATCTCGACGACAATATTCTCAACAAATGTATGAAAAGAGCCACGCGGATAATCCTGAAGTGTGCCTTATTAGCTCCCTCAGCCAATATGTTTGCTATACTTAATTGGATTTCGTTGTCTGACTGAGTTGAGTATAAAAAGGCTATTCTTGTTTACAAATGTATAAACAAAATTACTCCTTACATGACAAATCTATTCACACCACTTATTCAGATTCGTGAAACGAGACAATCCCCTGACATGACACTGAAGATTCCTTTGGCGAAAAAAAAATGTTATGCCACAAGCTTTGCTGTAACAGGTTACAATATAATATGGAGTAATTTGAATGTACGGTTGAGAACCATCGTCTTTGTGTTCACTACACCTTTAATAGTAAAGCCTGCTCAGCGATATTGTTTAACAATTGTAATAGTTTTATAATAGTTATAAGAGTTGTTTAATAGAATAGTTATGCATTAATTCTATGTGTTTATATTTTACTGCACATGTATTGCAGTTGTAGTCATGTGTAATGTATGCAGGGCCCCAATGGAAACCAGATTTAAATTGTTTGGGCATACCCTGGTAAAAAAATGTAATAAATAAATAAACGGAGATGAAGATTTATAAAGTAGAGTAAAGGTTATTCTTCTATTGTGGTGGAGGTTTATTATTTCTAAACTTGCCTTGTGTCCTGTTTATAGGCTATATCTTGATGTCCAACACTTCTTTAGCAGAGTTACAGTGACTAAAGGCACTATCTTTAGAATTTTTATCAGCCCGTGTTTGTGCGTAGGATCACGTATGGATGTGAGGTCGTATTATTGACATTTTCTAAGCAAACTCAGCAAGACGAGTCGTCAAAATGCTTCATACCTTCCCGCCTTTAAACTAATAAGTAAGCTTTTAGTTTAGTTGCCAAAGCTTTTACATATCATTCCCCTGTAGTGTTTCCCCCCTTTTAAGTGCTTTTAATTGGCTTTTTGAGGTCTACCGAAACAGTGTGGCCAATCTAATCAACGGAATATTGTGCGGAAGAAAAGGTCGAGTCTGTAGGGTATAACAAACCAAATGAAGAAGACTTGGGAGCAGCTATACACTGTCTAAGAGGATCCTCGTACGGTAGCTTAACCGCTCACTCAATTCAGAGACGTTTCTGGGGAAAAAAAGAAGGGGAATGCACTCGAGAATCGACGACACTTCATGCTTCCGACAGCCCATTACACACGTCCAACGGTAACACGTAAACCCCGGTGTCACCTTTTTTTGCGCTCTTCTTCTTCCCCGACGGTAATTGCGTCGCACCTTTCAGCCTCACTCTCGAGTCGCTGGGATCGATAAAGCTATTCACTCAGGCTCCTCTAACCCGATGGGTTCTGGGTTTTTTATTTCCATCGGCAAAAAGACAGCCCAAGCAGTACAGGCGCGAGACCTCAACAAGTATACTATAGACCGGCTGCCCTCTAAAATGCACTTACAGTATCTGGCGCGTGAACCAGACTCGATTTGCAGCTCAAAACTTCGCGGCTTTAATGCACCACGATGAAAGCATTTCTCGGCGCGGGGGAGAATGATGTCGGCTCGCCGCCGGTACATTTCCTCAGCGAGATCAATACAAACACGGGGGGAAACACGGGGTGAAGTCGCTACTAAGAGTTGTCAATTCAAGGGCTTGGGGATTTTGGAAAGTTTCTGGGAGGAAATTGGATCTCGGAGGAGTACAGAGCAGGCGTAGCTGTGGGTGTCCACATACTGTCACAGTGGATATACCCTTGATATGGACATCGGGGTATGGGAGCCTCCAACGACCCCCCCCCCCCAAAAAAAATGCACCGGGGAGTAAAAAATTGTATTCAATTGATTCAGAATAGCTATTCACTAGCAAGTATTTTCATGTACACCTGATGTTCACAGTGACTTTAGCACATTACAGGTTTAGCAGACTACGGGCTACGAACAACTGTGGCGGACGAGGTGGGACCAAATCGACGTCCCGCAAAAATGTTCCTGGTTACCGATCCTAGCATCCAGCTCCCGGGAAAGGACCTACCACGCGGCCAGTGGTGTCTACACAACATATTTCGTACTGACGTTGGGCAGTGCCGCAGCAGCCTATACAAGTGGGGCTATGCCGCATCACCACTCTGTGATTGCGGTGAGCGTCAAACGATGCACCACATAGAGTGGTCCGCTCACCTGCCTGGATATGGGGGCATGGCAGTCCTACACCAAGCTGAGGAAAAGGCCATTAAATGGCTGACGGACATTAGGGATCAGAAATAGCATACGACATCATCATCACAATACGGGGTATTTATATACAATAGGACTGCCCGGATCTCTTCACCAGTCTACAACCATCTAAACCACACAAATATATTTACAAACTATGAGGACACTGAGTTGGCCTTCTTAGCACAGCAAAACAAGTACAGAGTTGCCAAATGTATGCGGTGACCATTTTAAAAAGTGGCGTCAACACCTGAAAAAAGAGACATTTTGCCGTTGCTTTGCTATCCAAAACACCGAGAGTTGTAAAGTCAGATATATTATGGGGGTTTTATCCTAAAGTATGCTGATTTTTATATGTGTCTTTTAAACTTTTTTTTCACTATTATTTTTTTTCTTTTTTCGTTGGCATGTTTCGAGTAAAAAACAAACATGGCTCAGACCAATATTTGCTCCCCAGCATTCTTTCATAGCGTGACGTGACAGACGCCACATGCTCCCACGCTAATGTTGCAGCCGTTTATGCATATAGATAGTCTGTCGCCTTCCGCATTTGTTGTTAAACGTACATATGTACCAAGCACCAAATGAAGAAAAAAAACCGAGTGGCCAAATGTGGTTGACATTTCGTCAAACTTTCGGTTAAAAAAAAAAATCCACTCCAGATTTATTGACCGTCCTCTGGAGTATTTGAGCAGCTCTCTATTGCCGGGGCAGACAGCCCGTGAGTGGTCGCCCTGTTTCAATTTATCTTTCGCAATTTTAAGAGTTGGACAATATTTGATCAAACGCTTTGGGTATACACTTCATAATTCTGCCAGACAACACAAAAGGTCACCCCTTACTTGTTGTCTGAAAAAGAATTTAAAACAAAAATAGTGACAACAAAAGTATGACAAATTGGGTGAGAATGAAATGAATTTTGTCATGTCTATCGCTGACTTCGTTTGTCTTGATGTGGTTTCCCTAAGTTCGCTACATTTAGCAATAACTATGCTAGACAGGCAGAACCCGCGCCACTGACCCTTCAGACGCTTGTTCTTGATTTTGAACGAATTGGGGTGCTTCGACCTTGCTGTTTTTGTAGTATACATGTAAGTACAAAGAAAATGGTGCCGTAAACATAGCAGATATCCTTTAATTTCTCAAAGCTACTTTCACAAGAATATTGCATCTTGATGGCGCATATTATAATAATAATAATAATAATATTTTGGGAGGATAATCATCCTTACTCGCAGCTTTTGTTTGTTTTGTATTGTTTTTATTTTTCCATTTGTCACAAATTAATATACATGTAATGCAAATGCAACAGATTATTTACTACAACAATAACTAAACTTAATAGTATGATAATACATGTACAACACTTTGATCAACTAAACATAAATGGTGACAGATGGGGGAATCAGGAAAAAAACCTAAGCTTATACAGAGCCTGGTCCCGTTTGTGAAAAACTTAAGAAATAAACAACAATTTTAGCTATAATTTAAAACAGCTGGTATGCTGAATTGCGAAGGACGCGGCTACAATATAAATAATACTCTTGTGAATGATCAATGAAAATGCCATGGAAATCCGTTCATGCAAACCAGAGATCTAACAGATTGTAAAAGGCTATGGGTTTTTCAACCGTTCCAATGGGATTTACGCAGTTAGTGATATCAGTACATCATATTGTCATGGGCCTTTTCACTCTGATGCAAATGAAGTTAACGGTGAAAAACCCATAGCCTTTTATAATATGTTAGATTCCTGGTTTGCAAGAACAAATTTCCATGACATTTTTACTAAATATCCACAAGAGTATAATTAATATGCTCCATCAAGATGAAACACTAACATGTTAAGTACAGTTGGAGAAATTAAAGGATATCTACTTGCTATTTACTATCTAACTTTTTGGGGGACCCTGTAGTTGTCAATGGCACGAATTGCAAAACCTAAGACACATTGAACCGTCGCAGACAATCATTACTGACTGTCTGCGATCTCACATCTATACTACTAGTCTAGTCGAAAGATAGGGTTCCCATGCACCCCCTGGATATAGCTTCTAAACCTCCACACTCAAGCAACTCTCGGTGACGTCACAACTCCCTGTGCAAAAACAATCGATTAATTTTGACTGGAATCGAAGCAGTTCCTGTGCCCTTCCCTTTATATTTCCCATCTCATTTTATTCGATCGTCTGTCTGAATGTGGGAGACATTTTCCTTATTAATGTGTCCCGGCCACTGACCCTGGTATCTTCATTACTTTACCATTGATCATGCAACATGACACAGCGTCTCTCATTGTTATGTCAATACCTAATATACCAGGCGTGGAAAAGGTCCACACGAATCACGCACGCACGACCTTTTCCTATTAACGATGTTAAAACTCCTCTCGCCAATTCGTACGTTTCGATCGATATTACGAACGAATTGATTAGGCACGACAGGTGTTAATGTGTTGACGAGTTTGTCTAGAACAAAGCGGGCGTGTTTTTAAAAGAGCAACGGTAAATTTGACCTGTACTTGCCTTTGGACAGGCAATAAAAAAGACGAAACAGTATACCATACCATACGACAACTTAAAAGCATGTAGGATCATTTTCATTTACACTGAAATCAACCTAGCAAAGGCAAACAGCTTTTTTTTGGGGGGGGGGGGAGGGAGGGGGATTACAGATCATTCTGGTACAAAACACCCCTTGAAGTTATTAGGCCTGGCTTGCTGTCATTTAGAAGGATTAACAGACATGTAGCCTAGGTAATTTTCAACAATTGACTGATCATTGGAAATAAAGAGTTCTATAGACAAAATCGTGTTTCGTGATCAAAAAGTTCTGCATGGTTTTTCGCTGTGATACCAACCTTCGAGAATGAACAGACCTTTAGATCATTCTTCTTTGGATTTCGAGTAGTCTTATTATTGGAAGCTAACAAAATGCACGAAAAGCCAAAGATGTAATGACTTTAAAAAGTTTATGTATAAGGTTTACATGGAGGTCTCAACAGTAGGTATTTTTTGGGAGGACGAGTGAAGGCGCTATGTACGTCGCCATTTTGAGTGTACAGACACGCGAATCGTTGACGTAAGTTTACATTTCGCTATCATTAAACTACGACATTTGTGGATTTTCTTTTTATTTACACTAGATTAGTTATATAGACCTATTGTTTCAACAAACGTGACATATCTACCGTTTGTATTTGAAGTATGGCGTCGTTATACAGCGCCCTCAGGCGTTCACACAATTTAAGTTATGGTGACAATTATGTGGAGATTAATTTTTGTTGCCATTTTGGTTGGTCCTGTGAAGAGTATGAGAAAAAAAAACACTCAAAGTTTCGGATAGTATTCTCTGCCAGTCTCCAGAAAATTGTCTTCAGGTTCTCCAGACGAGAACACAATCAAATAATCCCCGTTTTATACGGGTATACACACCCATGCATGTACCGACACACCTATCTTCCGACACCCCTATATGTTCCGACCGCTAAGCCTATGTTCCGACACCCTTTGTTCCGACCTCCCTATGTTCCGACATCCCTACAAAATGTATGTTCCGACACTATATATACACATGGGATTGAGTGACTAATGCACAATTTGTTTGTCATCTCACACAGATACTGTGATATGGCTTGTGCAGAAACATAGGGGTGTCGGAACAAAGGGGTGTCGGAAGATAGGTTGAGCAGTCGGAACATAAGATTTTCAGAACATAAGGTCGTCGGATCATAGATGTGTATGTTTGTCGGAACATAGGTTGAGCAATCGGAACATAGGGGTGTGGGAACATAGTTTGTCGGAACATAGAGCAGTCACCATTTTATACCAGCAGCCAAACATCTTTCTACAAAAAAGTCGACAGCTAAATCAAACCAACGATATGTTTCCCCGCCTATGTCAGAGAACTTCGTTATCCTGCTACTCTCAAACCTGGATTTCCTTGCCCTCTCTCGAAAGAACATAATTATCTACATCTCCGTGAACATTCCACCACATTTAGCCTAAATTCCTGAAACGCGTAGAGCGAAAAGAAAAAGGTAACAGGTCTTAGTGCTTTTGAGAAGTAATCCATTTATCAAATCTAAGAAGCGTCCCATGCTTTTAGTCTATGACACTTTCAAACACCGCACATTTAAGAAGATGAATGGGAGCAAGTATTGGCACAGACCCGCCTATCATTCAAAATAAAAGGCTTCCAGACCATACAACTCGGCCAATGCATTACAATAATGTGCTCATTTATAATCCCCGTATTTGTTATCAGGTATGCCTACCACGAGCCATCCAACATACACCCATTTATCTTTGTGCAATAAATGTTCCACCAAAATTGAAGACCCTGGATTATTCTACCGATAATTCCAGTATTACGCAAGTCAGATCTGTCACAGTTGATATAAGATTGATGTTCAAAGCAATCTAGAAATCTTTGGTTGCTTGTTATCTAATACTTGATGACGTCATCGTGACGACATAACAAGAAAGCTGTCATCTGTGCTATTTGAATCAAAAATGTTATGTAGATTATATCTCTCGCGGTTGATTTTTTAACAATTTGTTAATTGATTTTTCATTGTAACTTCCGGTCTGGTGACGTCATCAATCTTTCTCCCCTGACGTTGTTCTAAACATGAAGCTGATTATATACGTCCATTATAAAGTGATTTTAGCAAACTCCGCCACAAACATCAACGGATTATTCAAACATTTGTTCAGCATGCCGCTAGAGGGCGCTGTAACGTGTTATGACGTCCTCAGTATATTTTTGTGAAAGTACAACCTAGCCAGAGACTAAAATCGTTGAAAGCAAGTTCACATCCCCCCATCCCGAGCCCCAGAGGTACAGCTATCTACCGGCCTGTTACATAGCCAGTCACGCATTCTTTGATCCGTGGAAATCAAAGCCAAACTGATAGTTTCAATCAAGAAGGAAGACACTGCATGCGTGTGTGTGTATGTGTGTTTGGTTAGGTGCCAATGAAACATGATGTCGTATGATACGGGTTCGGGTGTCGTCGTTCTTGGGTTAGTTACGTCAATGATTTGGTTTCAGTTAATTAGGTAGATAACATTTCAGCATTTCAATTACCAACTTGTATATATGTACTTGCAGAGTTCACAGTTATATTTAAACTAATAAGCTTTCACATGTACTAGACTGCCTTAAAACAATCATAATGATGCATTTGTGACATAATACTTCAAACAACAGCGTTACCTTTTCCTCAACAACTTTTAACAACCGCGTGCCTCGTTGGCGCAGTCGGCAGCGCGTCAGTCTCATAATCTGAAGGTCGTGAGTTCGAGCCTCACACGGGGCATTTATTTTCATTATTACACACTTTAATTTTATTAAATTATCTTTATTTTATTACACACTTTAATTTTGTATGTACATTTTTTAGTATTTGTTTACGATTGTCTATTGAGCATGTTCTCAACTTGTCTTGCCGTGAATTACAAATGAAGAAATAATGAAATGATTAAAAACGAATCTCATAGGCCTATCCAAAATCTTCCCACGCACGTTTACGCGAGACCTTGACGTCACAAATCACACAATGCATACCTTTTGAGTGCTCTAGTCTTTACCGCCAAGGATAGGTTACATATTTCCCTAAAAGGTCCAAATTCTTTCTCGTGAAGATTCTTTGCTGGCTTGGCTCTGTTTCAATACATATGCTTTTGTTTCTGCTCAAGGACATGTTTTTCAATGACAGGAAATGCGCACAGTGTAGGAGGAAAAGCTTCGCATCGTAAGAGCAAAATCAAGGCTATTTATAAGCCGTCATGATAGATTGTCCGTTGCTTTACACGCTTTTCAAGCAGTAGTAAATAATTTAGTGCATTTTGCGTAGGTGATGAGTTTCATCATCTACCCAACGACATAACCTTAGACATGAACCTCATACTACCCAAGCAGCGTACTTGCCCTACTGTGTTTTAATGATAGTTTCATTGGCATTTGAGGGTTTTAGCTCGGGTTTGGACCAACTGTCTGAAATATCATATTACATGCGATATGAAAGCGTGAATGGTTAAAATCAATCGTGGTCGCATGTGATTTATTATAGCTGACCGTGCAAGAGTCTTCGGTGCTCGGTACTTCTTGGCGAATTGGTCATAAAACAAATTAATGATCGCCAAGTCGTCAGTTTTCATGCAGAAGGCCGGTTTAAATCGAGATTTCTTACTTCATACAAAACGTTATGGTTTGTTTTAAAGCTCTGCCAGGGGCTTCTATATGTCACTTGGTGGTCGGTTAATTGGTCGGTCGGTCTGTCTGTCTTTCCCCGAAAAGTTACCAAAAATAATTGACAAATTGACCAAATGCCATGCTGTGGTCATAAAATGCACCTTTGCTGACGGTTTACGGAACAGCATTTTTGTTTCGATAGATGCGCATACGCGTTTATTTTGCATATGTCTGTCCCTGAAAATTGACCAAAATAAGCCCCACAAGTTTCCCACAAAATATATCTACCACATTTTAGTTTTCAAAACAATCAAAATAAATTGAATACTTCACAAAAATATTGTGTAACAATTTAGAAAGTTGTTTATGGAAATTAGTTTGTAAATGGAGGCAAAATATGTGCAGTAGTGTTATAGTCACGTGGTATTTTATCAAAAATCGCTATAAATCTAGGTATAGGCCTACATCTAAAGTATGGTGCTCCATATGTTGCATCGGCGTCGCGTTTTTGGGCGTCGCATTTTTAAAGCTCCGGCAGGGATCATTTGGAAAGATTTCATGCAAGACTTTCATGCAAGACGACCAGAGATAAATGTGCACTCGCACTTGTTAACCAAGGAAGGGCGGGGTCATCAAACAGATGTTGCCATAACAACTTGTTATTAGATTTTGTATAATGATGTTAAACACGTACATGCTAGGCATCATCGTATAAATTTGAATCCAATCGTAGGATACAAGACTCATCACTCTATCAGGCTGCGTATTAGGAATTGAGTATGTTTCCAAGTGCCTGTCAGTATCTCTCCTAATAAGAAACACTTAAGTTGATTGGTTGTTTTTATGTTACAAGTGGAACTAAACACGTCTGAGTTTGTGGTACAAATCATTCCTTCTTACTGTGTCTGTTTCATAGTCATTTCTCTTGACAATTGTTTTAACGAGATGACCAAACGGCCACGTTTTGTTTTCAATACGGCACGATTCAACCGGCGCATTTGTTGATTCCAGGCCCCTCCATGCAGCAATCTACAGCCGACTCGACTGGAAATTTCAACGTGCCACATGTCAATTTCATTCACTCTGAGTTTCCGACTTGTGTGAAGCAGTTCCGCACCAGTTATTTTTCATCAATTTAATCACTGTCTTGAGTGCGATTCTTTTTAGCCTTATGCCTTATTCTAATCTTCACAGGGACGCCTTCATCGAACTAACGTGCAAAACAAAAACGGTGCGGAGAAGCGTCTCTTTCTTCTGCAGGCTAGTAAAGTCATTTACCTCAATACGCATGCGTAAAACATATCACGGGATTGCATACATTATGTACAGCGACGTGAAATAACTTCATATAGTTTAGATTCAACGGCGAAACTGTGGCATCACTGTGGCCTGCTCGTTGCGCTATCATAGTTGGTGGTCAGAATGCTGCAAATTATGTACATTTTCTTTCTTTTATTGTGTTTAATTAAGTCTTATCGACGATATGAATTTCACCTTTATTCTGATTCATTGCTGTGGATACTTTTAAGGAGAGATTAGTCCAGCAATTATTCCGTATATACCATCTGTCGCCTACGCATTTTGGTAATTCATTATACTTGGTTGCAGACAAAAATGGGCTGCCGAGAAGTCATAACCCATGGTCTATTGGGTCAAGTACAGTGGCCTCATTTGTTTCGATAGAAGTACTGGAGATCGCGTAATCACCAATGCTTACGCTCGTTTGCATCACAGACTATAGGATGCAACCGGTGGCGGCGCCAGACTCTATTTGGGGGGGGGGGCAATTAAATATTTAGGGGGAAGTCAATGGTCCGGAAATAAGTCAGTAGAGCAACTTAGAAGTGTAGTCGTTTTGATAAATGAGAAATATTTAAAGCCGACTTCATTTGTGCAGATCGTGATCCCCGTTGAATACCGTTGGTGACCAGTATTTGTGTAGCGCGCCCTCTTTCGGAAGAAATTGATGTTGGTTAAAATGTACGGGAGTGCGCTTACATACTGTAGTTTTGTTTTTATTGTATTATTTTTTTTCTTGAACGGTTTCTGTCTAAGTTCAAATGTATTGTGTCATATATCACGATCAATTATTGGACGCAAAATCAATTCAGTGCAATGTGTTTTTCTTGAGTTAACATCTCCACAATAAAAGTGACTCGAATCGTTCAATAAAAGTGACTCGGCTTGAATTTTTCGCGATTAGTACACTGTATATTTCTTCAAATCATATTAAATTTATTTTCTAAGGGTTCCCGTCGATTTACAACAGGTGTGGGTCGTAATTATTGGACACAATTTTAACTCACTGCAATGTGTTTTTCTTGAGTTGTCGTCTCCACAAAGTGTGTTTTATTTTGTTCACTTAAAGCCGACTGCATTTGTGCAGATCGTGAAAGTGCTTTCGGAAGAAATTGATGTTGGTTAATTAAATTATATTACATTCATTCTTTGGCGGTCCTGTCAAGTTTCTAGAATTTCGTGTCAAATGCCATGACAAAATATTACGGAAAATTTCATTGCAATACAATGTGTTTATCTTGAGTTCCCAATTTCACAAAAAAACTGTCTTTACATCTCGAACGGCCAGACGTCGGCCGCGGAATGCAGTGAGCAGTGTTTGTGTAGCGCGCCATCTTTTGTACGAAATTGTTGCATGAGAATAATATACGGAGTGTCCTTCTTACTGCAATTTCCTTAAATTATATTACATTCATTCGTTGGCGGTTCCTGCCAAGTGTCTATAATTTCGTGTCAAATACCATAACAAAATAATACAGAATATCTCATTGCAATACAATGTGTTTATCTTGTGTTCCCAATTTCACAATAAATGTGTTGACATGACGAGAAAATACGGAGTGTCCTTCATACTGCAATTTCCTTAACTTATATAACATTCATTCTTTGGCCGTTCCTGTCAAGTTTCTAGAATCTCGTGTCAAATACCGTGACAAATTATTACAGAAAAATTCATTGCAATGCAATATGCTTATCTTGTGTTCCGAATTTCACAAGAACTGTGTTGACATGACGAGAAAATACGGAGTGTCCTTCATACTGCAATTTCCTTAAATTATAATACATTTATTCTGCGGCGGTTCCTGTCAAGTTTCTAGAATTTCGTGTCAAATGCCATGACAAAATATTACAGAAAATTTCATTGCAATACAATGTGTTTATCTTGAGTTCCCAATTTCACAAAAAAACTGTCTTTACATCTCGAACGGCCAGACGTCGGCCGCGGTGCGCGGTGAGCAGTGTTTGTGTAGCGCGCCCTCTTTTGTAAGAAATTGTTGCATGAGGATAAAATACGGAGTGTCCTTCTCACTGCAATTTCCTTAAACTATATTACATTCATTCTTTGGCCGTTCCTGTCAAGTTTCTAGAATTTCGTGTCAAATACCATGACAAAATATTACAGAAAAATTCATTGCAATACAATGTGTTTATCTTTTGTTCCCAATTTCACAATAACTGTGTTGACATGACGATAAAATACGGAGTGTCCTACATACTGCAATTTCCTTAAATTATATTACATTCATTCTTTGGCCGTTCCTGTGAAGTTTCTAATTTCACAATAACTGTCTTTACATCTCGAACGGCCAGACGTCGGCCGCGGTGCGCAGTGAGCAGTGTTTGTGTAGCGCGCCCTCTTTTGTAAGAAATTGTTGCATGAGGATAAAATACGGAGAGTCTTTCATACTGCAATTTCCTTAAATTATGTTACATTCATTTTTCGGCGGTTCCTGTCAAATTTCTAGAATTTCGTGTCAAAAACCATGACAAAATATTACAGAAAAATTCATTGCAATACAATGTGTTTATCTTGAGTTCCCAATTTCACAATAACTGTGTTGACATGACGAGAAAATACGGAGTGTCCTTCATACTGCAATTTCCTTAAAATGTACGGGAGTGCGCTTACATACAGTAGTTTTTGTTTTTGTTGTATTATTTTTTTCTTGAACGGTTTCTGTCACATTTCAAAGGTATTGTGTCATGTATCAAGATCAATTATTGGACGCAATTTCAATTCAGTGCAATGTGGTTTTTCTTGAGTTAACGTCTCCACAAAGAGTACTTTATTTTGTTCAATTTAAAGTGATCGAATTCGGATTTAATTTTTCGCGATTAGTACACTGTATTTCATTAAATCACATTAAATTTATTTTCTAAGGGTTACCGTCAATTTTGAAAAGGTTTAAGTCCTATATCCCGAACAATTATTGGACGAAATTTCAATTCAGTGCAATTTCTTTTTCTTGAGTTATCGTCTCCACGAAGAGATGCTTTATTTTGTTCAATTAAAAGTGACTCGAATTCGGATTCAATTTTTCGGGATTGGCACACTGTATTTCATTAAATCATATTAAATTTATTCTTCAAGGGTTTCCGTTGATTTTCATACCATTTGTGTCCTATATCCTGAACAATTATTGGACGAAATTTTAATACAGTGCAATGTGTTTTTCTTGAGTTATTGTCTCCACAAAGAGTGCTTTATTTTGTTCAATTAAAAGTGACTCGAATTCGGATTCAATTTTTCGCGATTTGTACACTGTATTTCATTAAATAACATTAAATTTATTTTCGAAGGGTTCCCGTCGACTTTCAAGAGGTTTGTGTCCTATATTCCGAACAATTATTGGCCGAAATTTCAACTCAGTGCAATGTGTTTTTCTTGAGTTGTCGTCTCCACAAAGTGTGTTTTATTTTGTTCACTTGAAGCCGACTTCATTTGTGCAGATCGTGATCCCCGTACGGTGGTGACCAGTATTTGTGTAGCGCGCCCTCTTTCGAAAGAAATTGATGTTGGTTAAATGTACGGGAGTGCGCTGACATACTGTAGTTTTTGTTTTTATCGTATTAATTTTTTTCTTAATTAAACGGGTTCTGTCAAATTTCAAATGTATTGTGTCATGTATCACGATCAATTATTGGACGCAATTTCAATTCAGTGCAATGTGGTTTTTCTTGAGTTAACGTCTCCACAAAGAGTACTTTATTTTGTTCAATTTAAAGTGATCGAATTTGGATTGAATTTTTCGCGATTAGTACACTGTATTTCATTAAATCATATAAAATTTATTTTCTAAGGGTTACCGTCAATTTTCAACAGGTTTAAGTCCTATATCTCGAACAATTATTGGACGAAATTTCAATTCAGTGCAATGTGTTTTTCTTGAGTTATCGTCTCCACGAAGAGATGCTTTATTTTGTTCAATTAAAAGTGACTCGAATTCGGATTTAATTTTTCGCGATTTGTACACTGTATTTCATTAAGTCATATTAAATTTATTTTCGAAGAGTTCCCGTCGACTTTCAAGAGGTTTGTGTCCTATATCCCGAACAATTATTGGACTAAATTTCATCTCAGTGCAATGTGTTTTTCTTGAGTTGTCGTCTCCACAAAGTGTGTTTTATCTTTGTTCACTTGAAGCAAACTTCGTTTAAGCAGATCGTAAACAGGCCCGAAATTGCCTACGCCGGCCCAATCACGATTTGCATGACCTCCAATTCTTCCATATTAGAGCATTTTGTTTGGCCATCAACTTGAGGGTTTGTAAAAAACAGAATGGTGGAAGCCGTGCATACGGATGTGAGTTTGTATTTCTGTGAAATTTTGATTCAGGTGGGCCCTAAAAGCGCTATATTTTGCAATGGAGTGTATATGCATCGGTTTTCAAAATGGCGATGGGCTTCAGGACTATTCAAGGGGCGATCACCTTCGGATGCAAATTTCTCCCAAAAGTCATCGGATTACTCCCCAAAAATGAAAGAAAATGAAATAAGCTTTGATTTGATGTGTGTTTCGAACACCTCGGAGAGTTGTGAGTATTTTTCCTGAGTTTCTGCAGTCTGAAGTGGGAGTATTTATTATTGTGGTGCCTATAGGGCCTACGGAACACTGGTGCCGAGCAGGCCCTAGTTTGTCGGGATGCATTTCGGATGCAGTTGGGTCCGAAAGTGGCGCTTTTTTCATGTTGTGGAGTGGTCCTTTTTCAAAATGGCAAATTTTCCAGTTTAGGAAATATCGTTCGTTTTATTTAGGGGTGGTTTTCTTTGGGTGAGAATATCTCAAAGAGTCATTGGTCAACCGACCAAACATTGAACGGAAAATGAAAGACGACATGTTGATCATCGTATTTCTTTGTAGTCTAAACACCTGATGTGAGAGTTTTTATAATTTAAAAAGAATGTCGAAGTATATAGGAACTGGTCTTTACGGGAATATAATTTGCTTGGGTGCACCGGACCTTTCGGTGCAGGCCTTTTAATCGCCCTCCCATAGACCTCAGTGATAATCACGCATACTATCAAAATTATTAAAATTACTCACAACTCTCCAAGGTGTTTGAGGCAGGCATCAAATTATAGCTTAATTCATCATCTTTCATTTTCAGTTCATTTCTGTTCAATGCCGTGTAATTCAAGGACATTTAGAAGAAAGTTCCATCCAAAGATGATCACTCCCCTAAAAGTGGTCCATCGCCTTTTTGAAAATGATTCCTGTGCTCTATTGCAAACAGATAAGCAAGTTTAAAGGCCCAATTTCATCGAAGTTTCACAGTAATACGAACTTAGAGGCCCTGTGCACGGCTTCCACTTTTCTTTTTTACAAACCTTCCAGTTCACGGCCCACAAAATGATCTAAATAGCAAAGAAAGTGAGGGCGTGCAAGTCGTGATTTTGCCCGCGTAGACACTTCTGGGCCTATTTACACCTAAACAGTGGGGTGGTTAGCTGGGGAAATGTTCAACCCCCCCCCCCCCGCCCCGCCTCCCCCCGAACACAAAGAAGTTGCATATCTTGGAACACTGATTGAATAAAGAAAATTATAAAACGTACGGGACAGAATGTAATTCTTTTTGTTTGCCTCGGAATTGCATAGTCCCCATCCACTCAATACAGTTATGAGGCCATCACACTGTGTGTATTTCCCGTATAGATGTGAATCAAAGATGTGAAATGCGACCCAGTTGTCATTTCGGTCAGCGCTTCGCGTTTCGATTCCTGGAAACACGCCGTCACGGGATCCGGTGATGTTTTCGATGTTCATTTTCACTCACTGAGCATCACGGTTGAACTTGAACAAGGAAACTGTGTGTGCTTGTACCATATAATCGCTGGGAAAAAAACTAAAGTCCGTTGGAAAACAACATTCTTGACACAAAAAGCAGCAACAGAACCGATGATTTCATTGCCTTCGAAACGAAGACAGCTTTGAAACAACCTCCAGTGATAAACTAATCCAAGAGCACACGAGGGCGCCCTCCTTTCTAATGCTTTCTATCTTTAGACTGTATAGCCAGGACTAATACCGAATTTAAGGATGTTTTGTTTGAGCTATTGAAAAAAAAAAGCTTTTTGTGTCAATTGATATTCTCCCAGCAATAACAAAGTTATTCACTTTCGAATGAGACATTGCACAATAGCAAATCCACTGACGTTTAGTTATTGAGTTATTTCTTCACAAAATTTGAATTATTGGCTACCAGACAAAGTAGGGGCTTTTAAGTTAAAACTGGAATACACACTGAAAATTCGTTAGGAGATTTGAACAAAGCCATATCTTGAAGAGCATGGAATAATGCATCATTGATTCGACACAACTCAGCTTATTTTTGAGCTTTTTATCAGAACTAGTGACTTCTGAACTCAATATTTAGTTTTGCCCTTCACAGACGTTTTTTTTTATAAACACTGTATACTCAGTGTTGCCCCCAACTTGAACTTCCAGTTTCAAGAAAATTTTCCTTATTTTTTTGAAATGCTAACGTCCTAAGAAAATTTCTGAGGAAATGAAAAATGTAAGGAAATTTTAAGGAAATTCAAAATCTGAACGACAATTCAAAGAAATTAAAAAAAAATATGGTAATCACTTAAAAAGACAATAAATCTGTGTGCCAACGAATACTTGGGCCATTTTGGGGGGCCTCTACGGAACAACTGTGGCTTTCGAAACTGAGAAACTAAACCTGTAAGAATTATCCATTTTTTGTTGTCATTACCATGGTGACTTTTAAGTTAACATTATTGAATGGAAAAAAATCAGGAAATTTAATTTAAAAACAAATCTAAGGAAATCTAAGCGAACAAAAAATATTCCAATCTCAGGAAATTCAAATTTGGAAGTGGAAGCACTGGTTGCCCCCGAGTGATCATTGTGAGAAAAATTGTAGATTGTAGTGCGACTTCAACGCTTATTATCAATAAGCATACTTGAACACTGTATACCGGCCAAGCATGCTCACCGTGATACAACCTTGAAGCTACTGGTGGAATATGGGGGGAAATCCAATGATTTCAATTCATATTTCTGGCTTCATTTTTGTTCGGATATGAAGCGTGGATAGTTCAATGGCCCGCCGGAAGTGCAAGGCTTAATAGTGGAGTCACGGTTCATATCGCATGACGATTGGCAATAGTCCAAGTGTCAAATTCATTGATGAAAAAGAAAATCACATGATTCATCTTACTACCTGCCAGATTGTCCGGTTCTGGTGAAATTTTGAGGACGGAAGGGGCAGAATAGAGATTTTATTTTAATAATCCAATATTTCCATTCAGAAAAATGACATCAGCTAGGCGATCAACAACGTAATTACGCATGCGCACTGTGTTATAATCAGATTCTTTAAAGCAAAACTGCAGTACGCGGTGAAATCCCAAAAATTCTGAATGTATATATTATGATGACAAAAATACGAATGATTACAATGAAAAAGGAGAAACTGATTTAATTGAAAAATAGGGAACTGGTTTACAGAGTATACATCCTCAGGGGAATAAGGAGAGATTCCGGATTAAAAGCAAAACAGAAACCAAAACAAACCGGGTTCATGTATTTTGCGCGTGTCATTCAGTGAGTTGCAAAATGCATAGAGATGTGTAAAGATTTATTGGGCAGGTGCCAAACAGGATCATGACATTATAACCGGTATTTGCACTTTTCATTCTTCCAGGATTTCCTTCTTTAACTGTGGGCGGATCCTGATTTCGCGAGTAGGGGGGGGGAAGTGTTAATGACTTTTTGAGAAATAAATACTTTAGACTTCAAATACATGTACCGTACATAGTTTTGAGTTAATACCATACGCGCGCCCAGGCAAAACGGAAGTGGATACAAGTTCTGTGAAGTGCTGGGCGATTTAGCGTAGCATAATTCGGGTCGCAACTAAGTTGACCCTCCCTGTGTAGCTATAATACTGATGCAATCACACGGACAGAGTCCACTGACCATATGGGTAATCAAAATAAGCATTCGCGCTAAACCCCTTGAACTATTTGCATCATATACTGCAAATAGCGGCTTCAAATGCCAAATTGCGTACTTGTCGCACAATTTGTGTACAAACTATACTGATGTTATTATTTACTGCGATATTTTTTGCCGGAAATTCCTACTTGACGCTCTCGTTTACAAAAAAGGACTCCCCCACTTTTAAATGGAACATGCGATTTTTCAATGAATGAACGCCGGCACCAGAATGTAAACACAAGCAACCCGGCATTTTTACTACGATTCGCGCCACAAGATCACTGATACGCTATTCCACGTGAATTCGAGCACGGAAAAAACATAAATTTTATCTCATTTTCATGCTTTGTATGCGTCACAAGTGGAGAATGTCGATTGAAGACCTCAATTGAAGCAGCGAAATTCCAGTGTGGACGACCGACAGCAGATACGCGACAAAAGCCGGTAAGTTATTCCCCCCTCTGAACAGCTATAATGTTTTGGATGTTACGCCTGACTACATATTTGGAATGCAGAAAAAGAAAAGAGAAAAAAACTGGGTGTAACCGTACGTTGACAGTGCTGCATGTATGGCTATTTTGTAGTTTTGGATGGTTAACAATTTCGTGTAAACTTCACCCATTGTTTCCAAGTCAATTTTTTTTAATTGACAGGTCCTTTTTTATTTGAGTTTATTTTCCCATGAAAAATTCCCCCTTCGGCGTTTTCATAGCAACAATCACAACATTATTTGTACGAATACGTCTCCCGCGTAGATTTTTTTTAATTCAATAATACAGAAAAGCAGAAAATATGGCAGTAAAATATAATTACAATGTTCATGTTTGTCTGTCTATAGGTCAGGCTCCATATTGTGCCGATCTGCCGACCAGTATTTTTCTGGAGAAAAAACACGTGGGAGTAAACCTGGGCTGAGGTTACTCTGCCGATCAGCTTCAGTTTATCATCATGGGGCATTTACTGGAATGGCTAGGCTTATTACAAGTCTTAATTCTGATCATCTTCACAACTCTAACCAAAGGTAGGTAGTAATGATTTAAGCATGATACATCATTTTTTTTTAATCCATTTTTTGTTTGTTACGAGTCTCCTTGTAACACCGTTTTAAAATGAATGGATCTTTGTGTATTTTATATTCTATGTATAACGAAAAAATGCTATAATTAACTTGAGTACATATATTGTATATCATAATGCTTGAGATCTATCATTAAGGCCTCTGGTAAATTTATTTTAGAAATAAGAGTGTGCGTGTAAATCATTATTTGTGGCTGTAAAAAGGTGCCCACAATCACTTTGCATCCCCCTCTCAAAATATATAAACCTTTAACCAAAATAAAGGAAATGAAAACTACAGTTAGACAAAAACACACGAAATATCATAAACTGCCTGGAAGACACATTTCTTTATGTCACAATATCTTACTTCACCATCAAAACACTGGCGCCGTCAAAACAAGCAAACTCATTATAATATTAATTCCTCTCCGTAGACGTATACCTCCCCGGTTTCCCGCCCACGCTTGACGTTATTAATAAGTAAAAAAAAAACCACGCAGGCTCATCAATATTTCCCGCCACAGTACGGCGCACAATATCGCCAAGCTGGGCGATCTTGAAACCGCAAGTGCGCAGCAGACGACAGAATGCATGATCTCTAACCGCAAAAAGCGGCGTGCTTGCATCATCTTTTTTGGGGGGAGGGGGAAGAAAATATTTTTTCCCCGGGAGGATCGCAATTTTACGGGGACATATCTTCCTCTTATGACTTGATTCCTTTGCATTTTGGAATGACATCAAATGACGGATATGAACACCAATCACATCCAAATCTAATTCTTTTTCGGCTGTTGACCTGAATAAAAGTTGTTTTCATGAAATATGCATCAGCCCGAATACGTTTCTGTTTGTAAACAAACCCCCGATTTCGTCGCGCATGTACGTTGCTACAGTGTGTCATTTTTCCCTCCCAAGGACCAATAACAAAGCGCGTTACTTACGCTTGATAAGACAGGAGCGCTGAGAGCCATTTCATTTGTTGGTTCTCTAGGTTGGTTCCTGTACATGATCATGGAGCTATTATCAATCGATGTGTGTTTACATCTGTAGACGGATACCAGTTTTACAAAAACGAAACTAAAAACCAGGAAAAAATCCCAAAAGTAAATAAAATATGAACATATGAAAAAAATATAAAATAAATAAATAGAAAAATGATTAAAGCCCGAAGTGTCGTAAATTTAACGCCAATTAAAAAAAAATGTAAATAAACACTCGCGTTGTGTATTCTACAATAGTATTGATTGTAGTTCTTCTGTCAGTAAACATGTTCATATTTTTAATATTATTTTGTTACAAAATCGCGCCAAAATAATTACTATCTTTTCTCTCTCCTTAAAAAAGAATCTCCATAAATATTCTGATTTAAAAAAATGCGACAGATATAAATATTTTGGAATAAATTACTATATTTCTCTCATACACTGATTGTTGTTTTTAACATTTGGACAAACGCAGACATTACACGATTTCAGTTATGTGCACAAAAGCCGTCTTAATTCATGTGGTTTTCTTCGATTGCTGTATATCCATTTAGAATTTAAAAATGTGCACTGTCACACCCGGAATAAAATTAATAACAACGGCAAACATTCCTTGAATAGTAACAGAAACGGGATTGTTTCTTTGCCTCACAAAAGACCACATTTCTCGACAATAAGAGTACACACGTAGCATCCGGGTTAACTGGTAAATGTGTAGGTATAGGCAATGGACCAAATCTCTTGGCACATACTTTCTTATGGATCTAAAGTATATATACATGTACCGTACACTTTGTAATACGCAAACACGGGCCATTGGCGTCGCCAGGATTTTTAGGGGGAGGGGGGGCAAAGCACTTTTCCCCAAAAAAATCCTTGTACTTTTTTAACATATTCTCAATGTATCATTTTTTTCAGGGTGCCAGTGGGCGGGGGACATTTACCAACCCCACTGCAGGCGCCCATTTTGATGATGTGCATTAAATTAACAGCAAATGACTTCGCACCTCGTCTTTTTTCTCCTTTTTTTCATTTTTTTGTTTTGCTTCTCCAGGGGGAGGGGGCAAGCGTCCCCCCCCCCCTTGCCCAATCCTGGCGACGCCCATGACAAGGGCGGACAATGTCCTATAATCAAGATACAAGATAACATATAAGTAAGATTTGAGGCTTTGCATGGTGGAGATACTAAATAATGAAAGGTTTGCGGAAACACCATGTGCGAATAATTTCTCAACTAAGAGAATGGTTCTGAAAAGAACCAGAGGTATAAACTCGACGTTCCGGTCAGTATGCTCTGACACTCTCCTGAAGACGGTCAGAGTATACTGACCGGAACGTCGAGTTTATACCTCTGGTCTTTTCAGATCCATTCTCTTAGTTGAGAAATTATTCGCACATGGTGTTTCCGCAAACCTTTCATTATTTAAGATAACATATATTATATTAAGTCACTACTTAAAACAGTGACAATTGTTTTCCTGGTGTTACATAATTTTACATTACAATGCTCACAATACAAATAATTAAAATGTCCCGACTGAACAGGAGTTCCACGATGAGCTTGCAGATCTGAACCTGTCCAGTTATGACTTGGAAGTTTAGGGTAAAATATAATGTCATTTGTTGATTTCAAATATCTAAATCCAGAATTTGTAGTGTTAGGGTCAGGGTTATGGTTAGTGTTTGGGCTCGGTAAAGAATTTAAAGGGAATTCGTTTGGATGCGTTTCATTTCTTGAGCTTTGAGGAGTCTGAGCCGCTTATAACATAATTTATACTATATTAATTATTACGTAGGGGGGTATTGTGTTATCCAGGTGAATAATATGAGGATTTTGTTTGATGTTTATATGATTATCCACGCATGTTACGTATTCGTACTGAAATTCGGTCACTGGAATTCCACTACAATCGATACGTCTACGTCAAAATTCTATATTCGCATATTTTACGAAGATCAAATCGATCAGTTGTACCCTTGATACTGAAACGTTCTGCGCCCTTGCGTATTAATAAAAGATATTTCTTTCTTTACCACGGTCGTTTAGCAGCTGTACGTGTATCCATTACCAAGCCTTTGATGTTATGCCGCTAATCACTCTAAACACCGTCCTTCAACCCATGTTATTTATAGCCGCTTCCGCTGGCCTTATTAAAACAGAAAAGCGAGTCCTTTTTACGTCAATGAAGCATTCCAGTGTTTGCTATTTAAGACACATCAATATTATTCTTTTCACAAGCTAGACCTGCAAAAAAAAAAGGGAAATTCCCACAACTATTGACCAAATGAAATCGGAATTATAAAAAACAAATAAGATAATCTAACTGATCTGAATTGAACAACTGATCATTGAACAAACATATTTTAAACGAAAAAAAAAACGCTTGCAAAGAAACTGTGCATGGAATTTCTATTTTCTTGCCAGGTTTGTCTTCGGGTAAGATATTCCCGTTTCAGGGTGAGTCCAAACAAGCGGAACCCAAACACCAAAAATTATATTTCACATTCATATAAAAAATTAGTAAAAAAATGCGATTTCAAGAATCGTCGTTACAATTGTCTTCAAACATTACCAGCGATAAAATCTCAGTTTAAAAGTAAAAAATATTCAACAAAGTCCTTTTGAAGGCCCTCCTTAAAAAAAGAGAGGATTTTATAAATCATATTGTTTGCCTGACCAGGGTTGTTAATAAAGGGTTTGTGCACTACAGGTGTTGACAGTTAATGTGAAAACAAGTATTCTGTGTCATTTTCTTTATTGTTCCAAACAATCAGAATACACACTAAAACTGTTTCTTTTCTTTTCTTTTTTGACGAAAGGGATTTAGGGTCATTGTGTTTAAATGGCGATATTCTTTGAACGGCTTGAGCAATTTCAGTATTTTTTTTCATCTAAAAGTAGCCAATCTTTTCCGACAAAAAAGTCATCACATTTCCCTCTCCTTCTTTTTCCATAGCTGATGACGTGCAATCCCAGTGCATTGCGGGTACCTACATGAAGTCGTCCTACCCCGACGAGGGCCACCGGTGCGTTGCGGACTGCGACCCGGGGCAGTACGGGGATGACTCCACAAGATCCTGCCAGTTGTGCGGCTCCCCCTGCCTGACCTGCGCCGGGACAGCGGACAACTGCACCAGTTGCTCTGAACCGCAGTTTCTCCTTCGCAACAGGTGTGTATCTTTAAATTGATTCATCCTTAACCTTACCCAACCCAAAGACTTATCTTTTTAAAGAGCAATAATTTCACATTTGGTATATATAGGTGTTTTTTTCCAAATTTCGATTTTCTTTTCCCGAACGAAATTTAAAGGTAATGTCCTGTAACAAATAATTTTGCTTGTTTGTTTTTGCAGGCCTTATACAGTTTTATAAATTGGTTTAAATGGCGCGCTCCAGTTCAGATATTGCACACACTATTCGGAACAAGTTAGGAGCGTCACTCTCTTAATTCAAAAGTTGAAATGTATTAATTGATTACTTGTCATGAGCCGTTTTTTTGTTGGTGCGATGTCTCATTGGAAAGCTAAAATAATGTAATGCTCAAAGAAATGTCAATTCAAATTGAAAAAGTGCCACACCCAAAAGTCACGTATACACCAACTTTAACCGTCGCTTACATAATTATTGTCAAATGGAAAAGTACGGTAGCACATTACATGACCAGCAATTATAATTATTATATCGACCGTCACAAATCTGGCGCGTTCAAATTGGGTGTGGAAATCTTCAACCGTGGACATCTATTATACACGCGATTTACTTTTGTTGGCATTGTCAGTCAACTTTTAGAGGTCAACCTCACACAAAATTCAACACCTTCACAGAATTCAACACTTTGACGAAACCGACTGTTAAGGTGTGGTGTCATAAAATGCCGCGGATTCACAGAGCATAATCATATTTCAAGTCGAAGAACGACCAGCGCGTCGTTGGCGGATGATTGACCTGTAAAGTATAGGGTCAACTGAAATTAGACATCCACATGCTTTATATTGATTAGACAATAGAGCGTGTAAGTCTCACCAGTCCACGTTTAATTTTTACGAGAACGTCTTGGTACCAGACACTGACCAGGCTAGTAGTAGACTCCCGTGTTTGAATTTACCCAATTGTAATAGGCCTACCAGCGTGATCGAATGAAAAGAAGTTGAGCTCAACAATTTTAATTTGATAACAGTCGTCATTTCGCTATGTTTTCAATATATTGTAAACTTTAGTGTTTGCTTTTCTTTCGAGATAGCCATTTTATTGCCCTTGATTGAAAAAAAAAAATAAGGGTTCGCACTAATGGCTATATAAAATGGAAAATTTTTCAAATCTTTACCTTCAAAATATACAGTTTATTTTTAATTGCCGACGCAATATGCACAGTGCATTATACAGCGTTGGCAATATTAGCTCGCCTTCCCCGTATAAAATAACGAATTCTTGTTTCGAGACAGTACACAATGCATTTTTAGTATGATGTCTGTGTTTAATTCATTGAAATAAATTTGCTTGAGGTCTCTCAGAGGCCAAAAATAGATCAATGCTGTTTTCCGTTAAAGACACCGACTACAATTTATCCACAGCTAATTGCAATACCGCACACTAATTGAAGGTAAATTTCAATTAAGGTTGCATTGAAAGCCAAATTCTCAACCAGCCATGATGAGTGTTGAAGGCACACTGGGCCAGCCAAGCCAAATTCAATAAAGACGTCTTGACGTAGAGACTATATATTTTACGCATGCCCGGACGTCCCCGCCTCGCTCTTTTTTATTTCCAAAGAAACTCCAGAGCTACGTGCTGAACGAGTCGGCGCAAGAGATGTGACGCCATCTTAGACAGGTGGTGTTTCCAAACGACGTCTGACCAACACAAAATATGATGTGGATGTCAGTTCGACATCCTGTTATTTATTCCAACTTTTCGAATGCCGCTGCCCGTCAAAGACTTGTCATTTTTTGGTCACCTCGTCATCATCTTACAGTGTGTCCGCGTATACTGAGAGAAAAAAAACTAATCTCGAGAAACTAGAGTTGATGATATGCATTTCATTATGGGCAAAACAAATGTGATGCTGAATGTGTTTGAAGTATTTGCCAAAGAAGGAGACAGGTTATCCGGGTGTGAGTGTTTTTCCAAATATCTTGTACCAGTGTCAGTCGTGTATCAACTAAAGCACTCGTTCAACCCATCCTCAGTGATATAGGTTTGCTTTATACAAAACTTACTATACAGGTGGACATAGAGTATACAACTATACCTCAGAGCATATATCATTTCCCTTTCCTTATTCAGTATTTTACACTGATAATATATATGTACATGTTTCAATACAAAGTGAAGACAGTAGTGACGCTGCGAACGTCCTTCACAAATTCCACCGTAATCCTTTCTCATAATACTGCATAATCTCTAAAGATCGTAGTATGCAATTGGCGTGATTGAGGCACTCTATGGCCACAAGATGGTCTACTTCCGCCGATTATGTTTGGTATCTTAATATTGCTCTAAAGGCTTGTAGGTTTCAAGAAGGAGACAGGGCAGTAATCCCCCTCTGCAAGGACGAGTAGTGCACGCGTGGGAGGACTTGGCGCTACGGCTCAAGTCTGCTATCTACTGAAGATAGCACGTGCGTTTTTGCACGTAAGACCTACCGTCTAACACACCAAAGACGGAGGTTGACTAAAAGCAGGTTATGGGTATACACCCGGCGTTTGATTAATTATTGATCGCGTAGTATTGAGATGTATACATTTTGTGGGCGGGGATGGTCGGGGAGACGTGACACTGTGTAAGTCGAAGCTTTCTCCTCGTGATCATGACGTCATGGAGAAATCTCTAGTACACTGCCTCCTAATGTACCGGTAATTCACAAGACGAGGCAGACTCAGTCTGGCTTATGACGTCAATATCCCCCCCCACGGGTACAGTTACAGTTCTTTGTCAAAAGGATGTTAGCCAACCATTAAGATATACAAGGAGGAGACGAGCTACTTTGCGATTATATTCAAACAACGGGCTATCTTTAATTACTTATACATGCAGGAAAAGTCACATCAATTGGCTTAATTTCCGATTCGTTGCAAGTTTTGGATGCCAAAAAAAAAGAGTGTTGTCTGTTGGTGAATGTTAATGTGTAAATTAATGCCAACCACTAATTTGATTCTGGCTAATTGAATATTGAGAAACATGTTTCGTGCGAAAGGGTTCTCAGGGAATTCACACTCACACAAAATCCTTGGAATGCCGACATGAATAAAGATGGACAGAAGCGAGGCGACTACAAAATACATGCAACTCAACCTCTGCATCTGCGTTACACCCCCTATTGATTCAATGTGATTCAAACTCTTTACATGCTAGACTGACGTCATGAAAAGAAAGACATCATAGCATGTCTGTCTGTGACGTAGCTGATGCACTGACGTCATCATTGTAAAATAATGGCAGCATCGTCGTGAACGTCTTATTACAACACGTCAAATTAACCTCGGACAAATAATGTTTGAAAAGGGGCTTAGTGTTTTAAAGACAATGGAAAAGCGTCTTCATGTATGCCTACATTATTTTGTTTATTTATATCTCTAAAGTGTTTTCTCCATTATACGGTATTTACCTCTGATATCTTTTTTTTAAGAGATCATTAAAATGCAATCCTTGAAATGCATTTCATGTGTCTAATTTAAGTTTATTTTCAATTTCATATTCCTAGGTTTGAATGTTTTCATGGGCCTTGTTCTGGGAGGCTTTTGCGTTATTTCCATTTTCGTGAGCAAAACTGTGTTGATGTGTATTAGCTTTAGTGTTACAACTGTTTTTTTAGCGTCCAAAAAGTGTTTATCACGCCTAAAACACCATTATTTTTGGGGTGTTTCAAGGCGGAACTTTGTGCCAAACTGTGCCAGCGGTACACTGTAAAAAACTGTTTTTAGCAAAATAAACACAATCTTGCTATCACTTTGTAACGTGTTTACAAGCTGAACATTACGTGTCCAATTCCTAATCAATGTTCAATTGCTAAACGCTACCAATCCTTACTCTAAACATGAATTGTTTAGTATTTAAACATGTTTACAGAGTGTTAGCAAGAAAGCGTTTAGGAAAGTGCTTAATTGCCCAACAAAGGTTTGCGGTGTATCGGTCCAAATTATATCATTGCCCAAAATTGTCTTTTGTAAACATATTGCGAAATGTTTTGACGTGAATGAAATAACAACCAAGATACCCACTTGAATTGTGAAAGTTTTGTTGGTTTGACTATTAGATGTGTAATGGACTGTGGGAATATGTACTCGCGGGGACCGGCCCGCAGCAGACTAAGACTCCGAGGGGGCACCAACGCGTTTGAAGGCCGGGTGGAGATCCTGCATGAGGGGGTCTGGGGATCCATATGCAACGACGAATGGGACATCCGAGACGCACAGGTCGTCTGCGGCGAACTTCAACTTGGTGAGCCAACGATATCCAGATGCTTGTCCTTCGTTCACTGTAGGCCTTCCTTCGCCGTATTAGTTTCTGTATTTTTGGATGATTTGTATTGGTTTTACTTGCATCTGAAATGTACTTTTGTGGACTTGTCAACTTGAATTCTCAGGTTCTGCAGTTGACGCTCTAAGCGTGTCTGATGATTTTGAATCGGCATCACCGCGCATGCCCATTCACCTCGATGACCTCGAGTGCAGCGGGACGGAGTCCAAGCTCGAGTTCTGTCCTCATTTGGAGTGGGGCAGACACAACTGTGCGCACGATGAAGATGCAGGTACAAAAAAAAGAATCGATTATCTCGGCTATTTCTGGTGGTCCGTGATGTCACAACTTAGTCCTTTCAGATAGTCGATCGAACAAGAAATATCGTGCTTTTGTTTTCAGGAACGCATGCGGGATTTAGATTAAATATAACAAAACTCGTGGATGTTCTTCCTTCTTCAATAATATATACATTTAAATTTAGATACCTGTGCTTTTTGTTTCTTTGGTGTAATACCCCTAAAAATAAATGTTCAAACTAATGGCTAATTCTTTAGCATTACAGTGGCCCACGCGTCGTGCTAAAGTAAAAAGTCAAATTTTAGGATCGAGCAACTGAACATTCGGCCCTGTATCAATCTGCGCGCGCGAGTAGCGCAAAAGTAGTGCAAACAAATGTTTAGATATTTTCAAAAATCAAATCTAGGCCTACTTTTTAAAATACTTATTTCGTTTCATAACCACAAGTTTTTTTTTGTCAATTGTTTGTTGGCATTTGAAAATCCATTTTTGGCACTGACAACTGTTTTCAAATTTGTTTTGTAAGCGATACGTATTTGCTGCGAGTTTTTTTTCTCCAAAAAAAGTTCAACTTTGATGGAGTTCCTTTTTCATCATCATCATCATCTTCAAAAATAGAGGTTCCTTTCCTTTCGTGATTAAAGGGGAACAATTACAATATCTTTTAACAGCTGTGCGATGTTCCGGACCCGATGTCTCCCGTCTTTGCGTTGCTTCGTGCGGGGATGGGTACTACCGCGTGTCCGGTACAAATCGCTGTGAGCTATGCTCCTCGGAATGCCGGACCTGCACCGACCGGCCGGACCACTGTCTCGCTTGCGAGGCCCCGAGATTCTTGCTCAACGACCGGTGCGTGCTCAACTGCGGCTCGGGGAGCCACGGGAACACCCAGGGCCGAACCTGCGAGGCTTGCCACGAGAACTGCAACAATTGCTTTGACGGACCGACCAACTCGAAGTGCTCCAGCTGTAAAGATCACCTGTATCTCGATGGAGACATTTGTGTGGAATCTTGCGATCCCCAACTATCTAAGAATCTGGCTATCAGGCTGGCTGGAGGAATGACGGCGTATGAAGGTCGCGTGGAGGTAAATATTATATTTCTTTTCCATTGAATGTATTTTTTTAAGGGGAACGCCCATCCCCCCCACCCCCCCTTCATCCCCCCCCCCCTGGGCTATGCCGCCCTCCCATCCACTTTGAACAATGATGGCAAAGCAAAACTTTCGCTTGTTTTTACTCTTGACGGCTGTTTTATGTTAATCGATTTGCAATGCATGAAATGTATTCCGAGTTTGAAGACAAGAAATTCAAGATGGCAGCGCCCTGTTGACGATGACTGCTACTTTTCGCCAGGCAATTTATTTCAGATTTCTGTACTCGTAGTCGTTGTTACAGTGATCAGACTTGGTAAGCAACAATATTTCAAATGTGTTAACCGTGTGGACTGGGAATAATATAATCGGATAAGTTTGGACCTGGTAATTGGTGAGGATATGCAAGAAACGAATTCAACTTCTCGTTCGTTCACGAGAACGTTGTGCATGTTGTGTGTACTGTAGTACGTGTACGCACGTTGCATAATGCAGGGAAGTTGTAAGTTGTAGTACTAGTAGGTAGGAAAAGATGCATTGCGGTGTGTGGGGCAACAGTGCTGATGATACAATGGTACAGTGCCTGGATAACTTGAAAACACTTTGATGTTTTGGGACATACCTACATGTAAACACTTGGTGGTGATATTATTATATTACAACTACTATTTTACCATGATTATAATATTACAAACATGACAAGCAGGAAAGGTTAATTTCTGTGTTTGGAATCATGTAAATAGTTCGCTAATAAAAATACCATGTTGAATATTAGGTAGCTTAATGATGCTACATCATCAGATCAACCAATGAAAAATACAGCTGGGGTTGGCCCAAATTGGATTTGATGTAAATTAAGACAGTGAGAACATGACTACTGTCATGACTGTTTTAACAACGGAGTTACATGTAGCCTACTGTAGACATCTTTACAAGAATAAAATTACATCTTGTTTTTAATGTGTGGAATCAAACCCCAAACACTACAAATTGGGTTCTGACGCTAAATTTCATTTCATTGTATTCATTTTCATTTCAGATACATTTATTTCATGTCAACATCAAATTGAAAAATGTGATAACAATGCTCATCATACACTGCAACTTGTTCAAAAGAAATGTTTTGTCTATAGCAATAAATAATGAAGTGATGTTAACATAAACTGTCAAGAGTTTCAGGAAAAGTCTCTCTGTTTTATTTGTTGTCTGTCTTAGGTGTACATTGACGGTGAATGGGGGACTGTGTGTGATGATGATTGGGATATCAATGATGCACAAGTGGTTTGCAGGGAGCTGGGATACGGGTCGGCAATGGCCGCCGTGTCGGCCCCTGCATATGGAGCAGGAACAGGTAAAATCACTAATCAGTGTCTTGTTAAACTATGTTCAAAAATGTAGTTCCCTCAATAATGTCCACTTATAATTAGGCGGGGTCCGCTCATAAGTCCGACGCCTCATAGGTCCGACGCCTCATAAGTCCGACAAAATCGCATCCCCTAACCAAATAAAGGCCCATTAGTCTGACGCCTCAAAGGTCCTACGCCTCATAAGTCCGACGCCTCATAGGTCCGACGCCTCATAAGTCCGACGCCTCATTAGTCCGACAACGTAAAAACGAGGCGTTTAATTTGTCGGACTTATGAGGCGTCGGACTTATGAGGCGTCGGATCTATGAAGCGGAATTAATAAATTGTATGGCTCATAAGTCCGACGCCTCATAAGTCCGAAATTTCGGACTTATGAGGCGTCGGACCTATGAGGCGTCGGACTTATGATACGGCCCCAATTAGGCATACTGTTATTCACATGTGTCCCAAGCCGGGGGAGGGGGGGGGGGATGCTATATTTTTCTGATATCACTCACCATGTAATCACTGCAAATTTGTTTTTGGGCTGACTGTTTTTGTAGACTATTGTCTCGCATATAATCTGATGCCAATTTAATAAAAAATGATGCAGGAGATTTTCAAGACAGTGCACTGAAAAACCTTTTGTTTTCCATTGACCGTGTTTAAAAAATGCACTCATTCATATACATGTAGCGTAGAATACGATTGAAATGGTTTGTCAAATAGGAGACTTTTGAGGCACTCAGTGGTACCCGGTCCTTTTCGGTTGTTTGTGTCATGTTTCAATTGTTTGCGGCATGCTCAAGAATGATGCAAACGATAGAAAAGGACTGTTGTTTTTGTTTTTGCATACCAAGTTTCAAGTTTGAGATCAGAAGGGTACATGTACATGTGGAACCCCATTGTAATGTTCAGTATTGTCATGATTTGTTGCACAGGTCCTGTGGTGATGAATCATGTTCAATGCGAGGGTACAGAGGCAGAGTTGGTCCACTGTCAACAAAGCCGATGGAGGGACAACCAGTGCAGGCATACGGAAGATGCTGGCGTGCGCTGCGAAGGAGAAATGAGAACCGGTAAGTAGTTCAGGAGAAAAGTAAAAAAAATTATAATAAAATCAAATAAATTCATCAATACATTTTTAAAATGGTACCTCCCTGTAATCTAAAATACATAGGCCTACACTCTGATTTGATTCAAAATGGGTTTTGTAGCTATGGTCTTTGGGTTGTACAGGTAAAACAATGTGAACTGTGTTTATGTTGCAGACTACATTTTAAGAAGACTTCAACAACAAAATTGCAAGAAATGTTTCTGGTTTTTGTTTTCAAAAAGTGGATGAATGGGACCTCATATCCCAAGGTTGTTGTATAGCTGGTTTGATTTAGCTTGATCAAATACTTAAAAGCATGTGAGAGGTCAAAGTAGCCTCATAACACATAGGCCTACATTTTGTAACTTATGTAAAGTCAGTGTCGGTGGAATTGCCCATTTACGTAATCAATTTTAGTTTCAGACAGAAAATGACACTCCTAACCACTTTACCAAATATTTTGCTGTACATAACAAACTTTGTATCAGAAATTTAGTGTATATATCGGGAGTTAGCAACTCCAAAGTACAACAAAATGACCACTGCATGTGTATAACCTAATGAATTAAAAGCAAAATTTAGTGTGTTTTTGATTTAGAAGTTTCAATGTACCGGTACCTGCATTTAAACCTCACTAAAAACAGTAGTTTGTCCCCGAAAAAAAAACACCAATTCACAAATCAAAAACAACAAACACAATTTCCCATCATAAAAAGTAGTGATGAAAAAAAATACTACATCATGGTATACAAATGCCCTAGAAACATTTCAGTGGTATGCAAGAAAGAGCGGACTACCAGCAGCTGTACTTTGTGGTCGTGGTCATTCTCATTTGGAGGCCCTGCGTTTCTTTTTTTAACTGGTAACCTCTGGTTGAACCCAAACCACTTCCTGGGCCAATTGTTTGTAAATAAACGCTGCCAGCTTTGCTATCAGCAGGGGTGTGGGTTCACATTGCAAGGCTGCTTGTCTAAATATTGATGCAGTTGTTAGTTGTCATGGTTGAATTAATTTTGATCAATAGACAAAATCAATTTATATGCATGAAGCGTAGAAAACATCCCACTCACCCCCTGCCAATGCCTGCATAATACATGCATATAAATTTGTGTATTCACTATATTCAGGAACAATTTTAATTTTATTTGACACCTGTGTTTTTTTTTAAAAGATGCATTTATATACTGCATATGTGTACTTGTAATTTAAATTTTATTTAGGTTGTACAAATAAATTGATTGCAGCGGGGTTTGGACCTTTGACCTCCAGGAACCATATCGACACTTTACCAACTGATGCGCTGTCCAGCCCTATCATGCCTATGTTGGACAGCTCCATTTTACGCTGTAGTCGGACACCTGCACACACTGTACATGCTTCACCATGTTCACCGGTATACATACAAAAGTACATACATGTGCCAAATAGCCATAATTGCAACCAGATTTATAATATGCTAGCAATTTAGGCACTGCTGCAAAAAAACAATAAAACAAAATATAAAATAAAATAAATACACAAAAACATGTAGGCTACATGAACATCAAAAAAACAAAACATACTAACAATTTAAGAACCATTTACAAAATGTATTTAAAGGGACACTACATGTAGGTCTTGAAATCCCCGAATATTTCATGTTTTGGATTGTTTACTCATCTAATTTCAAACATCTGGTTGTAAGGAAACCAACCTAATGTCTTACCGTTCCCGAGGAAAGATGAAAAATCCCTGGTTGTTTACATAAGGTGGACATGACTGAGTAGGAATACATTTTTCCTGTCATTTTCATTCAATGTACGATAGGCCTACACGTTGCGTATGTCTAATATTGCACACGTACACAGCGGTGTGCTTATGAACAGCGGTGACCAATCACCAATGCACAAAATGTGATTTCTTACACATCAGGAAAAGGCAAACCCTTATGGCTGGAATCCTACATGTACATGTAGCACGAACAGCCCGACTTTTTGGGGCCCCAAAAGTGGACCCCGAATGTCAATCTGCCTCCCCCCCCTAAGATCTCGGCCATCGAGTGACGAAAAGTTTTGAAACTTTGTGCATGCATAGAGCAACTCATCATAAACATACCCAAGAAATTTCATGACTATAGGTAAAAGGATTTTGGAATAATGGCTAATTAATTATTCATATGTACGAATGGTAATTGTGCCGTGTGTACGCGATGTGTATGGGACAATTCAGTTTCCACGGCGCATTTTCACCGGTCGCGAAAAAAAAAATTCGAGGCTCTCGCGGAAAAAGTTGACGGGGGGGAGGGGGCCGGCCCTTTTAGAGTTGAATGTTCTTTCCGATTAACTTCATTTCGTTCAAAACGCATTTTGCAGCCCAATGTGGTGTGTTCCAGGATGCGATGCCCCTTTAAGCAAGCAACCCAGATTACTGGAAAGTTGAAATCACACGACCTTGAAAGTTGTGTTTGACAAAAAAACTATTCATTTTTTAGCTATTATAGTAATTTTTGAGTTTGTAATGGTTCTGTTGTAAATTGTGTTTGCAGAGATTGAAATATAAAAAATTGATCAGAGGTCAAAGAAAGGTTAATACCCTTAACAATAATTTAGAAAAACATTATCACAGAAAGCTTAACGTGCCGTGTTCATCTGCAACCAACCAAAAAACTCTCTTGTTAATCTTTGCATTGAGTATTACAGTCAGCAATTCCTAGTTCCGCTTGTACATGGATTTTTAGACTTTGCCTGGGGATATAAAACTATCATACATGTCCAATAAATATAGACTTTGAAAAGGAGAATCACTCCATAAATCCGGCTTAGGTTATAAAGTGTACTATGAAGGCTATGTAAAGAGGAAAATACAGTAATCATTTCCTGAAATATTCACTGGACAGATTTCAGTGATAATTCACATCTGATGGATCTCCTATTAGTGACTAATCTGTGATCAAGCCTTATGACGGCACCATGTTGCGAAGGTGTTTGATTTGTGTGCTCCTTTTTTGTTATAAATAAAGTGTCAATCATCTTTTCAATTGCATGAAGAAAAAAAATACAAGATGTTAATTTGAGTTCCAAGACTCCTTTGTTAGGCCAAAAAAAAAAGTCTCCGGTTTCTGGTATGGAGCTTGCCCAAAAAGTGGTGCGGCGACGCGTTTTTATTTATTTTATTTTACCTGATTTTTTTGCTTCAAATGTCGGCTGATGACTGCAAATGGTGCCTGACTAAACTTAGTGCAAATATATGGAAGTCCAGAGAGAAATTCTCGACCACAACCCAATCTAAAAACACGTTAAATTTGTGCAGCAGCAGGATTTGAGTCAAACCAGTGAGTTTGGCGGTTTTGACACATCATCTTTCATTGAAAAAAAAAACTTTTTCATTATGCCGACGCGCATGGCTACGGCGACGCGCGCGCATACCAGAAACCGGAGACTTTTTGGGGGGGCCTTAGTGAAAGCTAACTTTCACTGCGTGTAGCTCATATTTCATTTTTGTGGATAAATTTGTATTATATTATAAACTTGATATTGTACTTGTGTCAGCTTTACTATTTGTAGTAAGGTTCTGTCAAAAGAAAATCCAATTGCTTTGCCACACACATGAACACGTGCCGATACATGAACCGCACTACTTACACTTAAGTGTGCTTTTGTGTGGCCCAGACATTTGAACTGTGGTTAGTAAGTGAACAGCGTGAACAAAATCACTATTTTTTCGGCTATCTCCAGAGAAATGTGCACCGTTAAGGCAACAATGCACAAGTTGTGTATGTTATGTATCATACAAAAATAAAGTATGCATGAGCTGATTTGTCTTTCAATCATCAGAAAACTTTTTTTACGGTTCACATAATTGTTTTTTTTTTGGTCAAATGTTTTTTTTCTTCTCAAATTGGCATCCAAACTACATTTGTTTGGAATTATACACTCTCCTTGCTTTTCTTGAGTTTCACCTCGAGTGTGTTTTCTCAATTGTTATTTTCCTAGAAAAACGGAAGTTATACACTTTTGCATGAGACATCATACAAAATAAAATCACCTACGTTTAGTTAGTGAATTATGTCTTCACAAAAATTTGAAATATTGGATGCCAGACAATTGACAGGGCGGGTTCATTTGTGCTCACAACAATTTTCAGAGGGTTACATATACCCAAAATTGGAATAAAGTAGTTTTTTTTTTTTACAAAATGTACAATTTTTAAAGTTGTTAAGACCAAGTACCGGTACAAAATCCAATTTTTGAAGAGCAAGGGGCATGCATCTTTAAAGGTAAACTTAATCAGCAATCGATTTTGCAGAGAAAAGATTGATGCTGAGTTGTGTACATACAGAAAAGACTGTTGTGTGTTGCTGAACTTGGCTGATAAAAAATAATAATAATAACTTAGTAGAATGGTAATCAAATTATTCTGTATTCCTCCCACCCCCATTCTGTTTACTCCGCCCCTTACCGACCCCTTGTTACATCCCGCATGCCGCTTGCTGGTTTCTGCTCAAATCTTCCCGTTACCATGGTGTCTGTTTCCCGGGGCAACCTATCTTCCAGCCACCAATTGGGGTGCTCTGGTGTCCACCCTGACCCATCCCGGTAAGTGCTAAATGGAACAAAACGTCTCGAACCGTAGCTACATGTAGTCTTTTTGTTGAGGCTGGATTTGTTTTTGTTCTGTTTCATTCAACGGCAGCCCTCGCAATCCTTAGTCTATATCATTTATAAATCGAATTCAGGGAACACGATCAAAAATGGCTTCAGCGCTAGGCCATGACACTGTGGAGTGTCATGGTCTAGCGGTTAAAAGCACCGGACTCATGCTCTGATGTTTCAGAGGCAACAGTGGCGTGGGTTCGAGCCCGCCGGCGGACACTTGTGCCCTTAAGCAAGGCACTTAACCATTCTTGCTTCGTCCTTCGGATGGGACGTAAAGTGTGTTGTGTAATGCAGAACCTACATGTAGTAACACTTGTCGCTAAGAGAAGGGGTTCGCCCCGGTGTCCTGGCAGTGGCCGCAGCACCTTGTAAAACCCTTATAAGGTGCTACATAATGGGTCTCATATTTCTCATGTACTTCATTCATCTAATAATAGACATAACTCCCAGTGCCTTGAGTACCTATACTCCGTTGCGATAATGCCTGAATAGGTTTCTGCAACCAAACCATACAAATACAGATACAGACAGATCTTGAATACGGTCTATAGTATAGGGGATGATAAGGTCAACCCAAATAGATGTTGGTTTCAGACTAAGCAGACAGAATTAATTTTCCATTGACTAGAGTCGTTCTAACAGCTGCAACATACAGTCGATCTTTCAACACAGTTGAAAGATTGAGCCAAGCGTCTGTCGTGGGTGAACAACCCATGTTTCCTGCACTTTTAATCCCAAAGGCAACCGAACCGAAATGCCAAGTGGGATTTGATCATTCTGTTGGGTAGCAGCCAGTATATTGAAAGACCATTGATCGATCAATGAACTAGCTTTTTCCCACACAGAGAGTTCATTTAAGAATTGATTTTTTTTTTTGGGGGTGCAATCGGAGAAAGAACCGCAGTAACCTCAAGTGCCTCAATCCTTCAGGCACTAAGCTTCATTGAGCTCTATATTATGTTGTCACAGGAAGCAGGAATGTGTAAAGTGCTAAAGACCTACCAGTAATGTTATTGTCCACTAGCTGAAAGAGCTGCAAATAAGTAACCATTGTTATCTAACACTTTACTTGACAAAAGGAACAAAGAGTTTTTTGTTTGCCCTTGTGGAATTTCAAGAGCTCACATCCAGCAGGCTCTCAATAATCATCTCCTGGAAAAGGGGATTAGGGTTTATTGAGGGATTGAAGGCATCAGAGATTTTGGCGGGATGTGATGGAGGGGGAATGGGAGTTAGAACTCAAACAACATGTGTGGCAAACTTTCATTTTAGGGTAACTCGTTGAGTGTGAACATGATCAGTTTTGAATATTTTCATTCCACTCAAGTCTTGATATTGTTTTAATATTTGTATTCACTTTGAACACTTTAAAATTGTCTTGAGAATTTGTTGAAATGTTCTTTAAAATTCTGAGAAAATTTTCCTTGCCTGTTTCCATTTTGTCTTTAAATTTGCCTTGCGTTGGATAAATCTCCCTTTTTTATTTTGTGTCAATTTTCGTGTAGTTTTAGCCCCAGACACCCCCAGTCCTAGCAAAGTAACGTGGAAGCAGTTCCCAATACTATATGTTAGGAGCCCTCTTAAGACGGTTCATATTTCTTGCAAAAGCAAAAACGAAGTGAATTTCATGGCGTCAATGACGACTGAAGTTTCATTGTGACGTTTTCCGTTGCCTTAAGAATTTGTACATTTAGTAAATGTACACCTTTTTTTCTCTTTGTATAATCCAGTACAATCCTATAATTCCTTGCGCAATAAGCCAAAACTAAATTGGCTGATTGTGGTTTCCAGATTTGTCCAAAACTGCATCCAAATCTCGTGCCTATAGAGGTACCGGGTACGGTCTACATGTATGTCGTCGACAATCATCACTATTTGGAAAAAATAGGTGTAGCCATACCGGTAGCTATGGATGCCTGTTTTTGACATAGTCCAAAGCCTGGTTCAAACTCAGCGCGAAAGCAAACACGAAGGTGAATTTGTGATGTCAAGACACATTTTCATAATACAAATTTGTTGCAAATGTCTCCTGATGACGTCAGATTCACTTCACAAATTGCATTCGCAAGATGTTCAGACCCACCTCAACTACTCATACATGTATTTGATATTAGTTCTTTGACGTTGTTATCTTCGACTTTGACGTTGTTAACTTTGACATTGTTAACTTTGACATTGTTAACTTTGACGTTGTTATCCTTGACGTTGTTATCCTTGACGTTGTTATCTTTATCATTAAGGAGCAACGGGCCGTTGTGTGGATGCCTGTGGCCTGGGCTACTATCTACCAAGCACTAGCGACTACGACTGCGCCGCATGCTCCTCAGAATGTCTCAGCTGCGAGATTACGGCCGATCAGTGTACCAGCTGTAAAGCATCCAAATTCCTCAAGGTAGGTGAAGCATTATTATGAGAACCAATTCCACTGAAATTTAAGCACGTTGTAGTCGAGTCCATCACAACTTGTACATATTCAATGTACATATTCATGTATGTACATTGTATGACTCTATGAGTCATTTTCAGCTGGGTCAGCAGGGTTCGACTTTAGCGGTAGCCACCTAGCCAAATGATAGTCAAAACAGCGGCGGGCTAGTCAAACTATGCCTTAAGTACCGGTAGCCCAGCTAGCGAGTCAAAAATTATTGGGCTACGGCAGAGATGTAAGGACAGGAAGAAAACAAAATATTCAAATTCAGAAAGCAAACCTGTATCAATGGTTGTCTAATTTTATAAACTGTTTAGAGCTAAATTATCATATCCGTTTATTAAAAACACTGACAAGATTGCCTCAGGATACATGTTTTAGATGTATAACATTGTTGTTTATGAGACACTCTATAAAAGAAAAACATGCGGGCTAGTGAAAATGCCTGCAGGCTAGTAATAAAGAGTCTGTTACAGTAGTCCGGCTAGCTAGTGAAAAAATACCGGGTAAGTTAAGGTCGAACCCTGGGTCTGTATATATCCCTCTAGTTTAAGGAGGGAGCATTTTTTTTCAGTTGTAATTATATGTATATGTAACGTAGAAAAATGGATCACTAGAGAAAAAACCTGGTTCCAATGATTATGTCGCGATTTAGCTTTTTAAACTGGGACAAAAAAAAGAAAGAATAGGAATCAAGGAAACGAAAATAGAATTTCCCAAAAAAATTTAATGTAGTCTCGTAACAATCTTCAAACAAAACAAAACCACTTCTATCCTTAAATAAGAAAAACACTTTTTCTCAAATACTTAAAAAAACTCAATGTGGGTCAAAATCCAAGAACAAAAAGAGTTAAAAACCAAAACGAAAAAACTCAAAAATTGAAATCAAAATGAAAATAGGCCTATATAAATGAAATGAAAGTTTATGAAACCCACACAGCACTAAAGGAAATGACTCTAAAAGCACAGGAATGAACTAAAAACCAATGACTGGACTAGCAGACAAAAGAAACAGCTAGGAAGACACTCTCCAGGTAGGAGGAAATATATGACTATATGATGTTAAGTTGTCTCACTGCTGGTCTGCTGGGTAATAATCACTCTGGCATGACAATGTGGCAGCTTTTATATGGGGGGACTTGTGGGCTAAAATAAACAAACAGGGGGTCACACTACCAGAAAAAGAGGGGGGGGGACATCTAAACTTCAACTAAAATGATTTTCTTTTCTAAGGGGAGCCACTCCTATTTAATACACTATGAAAATACACAAGGAAAACTTGGCACTGCCACATATACAAATAGTAAATGATACTTGAATGAATGACCACAGCCTGGTAACCATTTGCTATTTTAAAAGTTTAGAGTTTCATCACAACAACAAAGAAACCACATTTCTCGCATATTTTGGGTTCTGCTGTGTTTCACAAGACGGTGTCTGGTTTTGGGGCTTACGTGCAGAATCGCACTGCGTTTCCAATCGTCGTTTATTATGCAGATATTTTTGTTTAAATTCTTAAAAAGATGTTCGAGATCACCTAAGCGTGCATGCATTTTTCAATGTACATTTGTAGATGTATGTTTTGTATATAAAGTCATGTTATTCCATGTTCTGTTTGCATCATTTATAATTGTGAAAAGTCCATTGTTTCCTTTGAAAATGCAGGTCCATTTCTCTGATATTTGAAGACTGCCTGAATATACAATCTTAACCATCTTCATTTCATATTCACTAATGGTTATAATTCAATATATTTCTTCATACTAATTCCTTCACATTTAACGTCTGCTTGTTTTTACTTGATTTATTTACTTTATTCGTTTGTTTACCCGGGGTGACCTCAGTTAAAATTTGAGTCCAACTTATAAATAATGACTGAACAAAATGTACTTTACAACCATTTACTGACTTAAAAGTAAGAATTTGAAATCAGGAAATTTATTACATTCAAAAGCTTTTTTCGAAAAGAAGAGAGGGAAAAAGGGAAGATTGGTAAAAAAAACAAAATATGAAGAAAAATAATTTTTTAAAATGTTAACAAAATAACAACCCAAAATACATAAATAAATACAAAAAACTGAAGTAAAACAAATCAATGACATTGCAATGAAAGCATTAAACCAGTGTAAAAACTTGTTTTTAAAGAAAATGAAATTCCAGAGACAATGTGTAATAAGAAAATAAATCAGAAAACATGAGAAATATATATGTATTAAGTAATTAAATGTGAGCACAAGTGAAAAATGAAATGTGCTATTTGGTCTCTTCAAAAGAAACAGGAAACGAAAATAAATAGACAAATCGTGTTTTAAAATAGCAATTTAAAATGCTCCCCACATTTTGCTACTCCTGTCAAATCGGCCGTGTCGCCGAATCAGCATGCCCTGGTACATGTAGGTATTATTCATCCAGTGCAACATAATGTGCGCCCGCAGGACATGCGGAAAAAAACCACATTGCTGACGCACTTGGCACATGAAAACAACGGCTTGGCACGGTAAAGTTTATTGACCTCCGTAGCCGGCATATTATGAGGAGCTTTGGATGTCTGCCAATGTCTGCAGGTTTCTTGGCACGTTGCCAGATGAACATAAGGTGGTGTGGACGGCCAGACAGAAACACTGTCTGAGACTGCATCTTTTGGCCAGGTGCCAAGTTGATGGATATTTGTATCCGGAGATTGCCCATCACTGACAATAATACGCATTTAATGTATAGAACAATACTGTCCATAATGTGAACATTACATGTATTTCCAAATGTGGCAGATGCTGACTGGTACAGTTAAATTCTTGAGAAAAAGATACAATTTTACCTATCACACCACATACCGGTACATTGTAAATTCATGTGATTGAAGATTTGATGCTTGATAAATTTTTAAGATTTTGTAGTTGAGCACGTGAAGCTTGTAATTGCACAGACGAAAAGTATGCATATTAGGCCAAAAAAAAAAAAAAATTTGGTCTCTGGTCAGACCAAAGTTCCGGAATTGACGCGGGGACGCGGCTTTTTTTTTTTTTTTTTCCAAGCTTGGATTGTACAGACAAGGTGGGGTACTATTTTGCTTTTTTGGTGTCCTCATGTACATTGGTGTCCTCCATAATTTGCCTTGGTGCTCTCGATCATTTGCCTTGGTGCAATTTCCCATTCCTTGGTGCTCTTTGGTAAAACAAATTGAGGAGGTGCGGCAATAGAGGGAGCTGTTTGAGCTACCGCGGAACATTTTGGAAAAAAAAAGATTGACGCGCATGATTAAAATCGACGCGCGCGCTGACCAGAGACCGACTTATTTTTTTTGTGGCCTTATGTGTGATTTTTTCTAACTACTTGGCCTTGTGCATAAACTACATTACATAGGTATGTATTCAAATAAAAAATAACTGATACATGTAGATAATACAATTTTTCTCCCAATTTTCTTTTTACAATATTGGAAGTACATGTACCGGTATAAGGATATCTAATATGATCATCATTTAATTAATTTTGGTGTTGAAACGTTAACAAAAGTTACAAAAATGTAGGTGCTCTGAAAAACTTAGGATTATGCAGAGATTTTTTTGGCTTATTTTTGGCTTTGAAGATGCCAACTAAAGAGATTCAAATTATGGTGAAAAAGTCTTTTGCATTTGTAAACAGACAGTTCCGTTTTATCCAGAACTTTGAATCAATATTTTAACATCTGCTCCACCACAGAGATATTTCTAAAAATAAGAAACCAGCCAGCACAGAGTGTGTACATGTACATGTTTTGCTTGAGGATCTTTTTATAATGATATGTTAGTTAAAGGTAATAGGCCTATAGGCCTACATGACATCATTTGCAAACATCAGAAAACAAAATACCAAGTTATCATGAAATACATGTACCTTACTTGACTGTACATGTATGATGAAATCATGGCACCTGGTGTGCTATCATTTTAAAGAAAATTTTTTGTTCAATTTCCAACAATGGTCGGCCAACCATTGTTGGAAAAACACTGATACCGGCACTGCCCCCAATTTACCAAATGTACATGTAGTAACTCCACATTTTGTTTGCAATCAGTAACACGTCGGAGAACAGTTGCAAGCTAGCTAGTCTGGTTCCCTGACCTGACAATTCCCCTATGTTTATAAATTGCTCTGTTTCGTCTGAAGTAGGTTCAGGGAACCGGACAACAAGAACAGTTAATTATTTCTTGGTCTTTCCGGCATCTACGAACACAAAACTTTAAACAGGTCAGCAATATTTGCTATAAAATTCTAACCCCCAAATCCATCCATTTCTGAAAATTACAGCAATAAAGCAAATGTTGTGCATGTAATCTTTAAAGTTGTCTGTTAAAATGTTGGTAATAAAGGGTTTTTGTCAGTCTGGCGGTCATGACTGGGAATGGCTACATACAATATGTACGGTATATGTAAAGTCAGCAAACTGTGGAAATTAAGTGGAAAAAAATCTTAACTTGACATTTTATTGTCTAGTCATTGGCGATAATTTGTAAACTAACAATGGCGACAATTGCGTGTTCTCAAGGGGAATGAAATTGCATACATGTTCTAGTGCGGGCTTCGAAATGCATCATACCCATAATTCCCTGCGTCCCGAATCTAGACCTTCTGGGCTCTACCTGTGTAATAATAATGCCAGACCGTAAACTTGATTATACATGTACACATGTTTCTTGGCAGAGGCAGGCCCTAGTTGTCCTAGTAACTACCCTGTACTCGCCACAATTTATTTTCATGCTTTTTGAGAAATTTTATGAACTTGGAACATTTTTTTTTTATTTCCAACACGTGCACAAGTCATGCAAATTGATTTGTGAAAGAGTTTTTATGTACTTTCAAGCAGAAACTAAGAACAAATGTTGTTCTAAGGTACTGATAAACGATGACCAATATGAACACGCATTTTGCGAAATCATTTGAATTGATAATGACAACATTGAATTGGAGTTGCTATATCGATTCTTCTCAAGGGAAAACATTGATAATTTCTTGTACAGGAAATATGTACGTTTTGATTTCAACTGGATAGGGATATGAAACAGGATTGTGTGCTGATTACTTCTTCTGGGAAGAAAAAAAAGTTCCCAGAATTTGGGAAAAAATGAAAATTCTGAAAATCATACTCCTATTCAAACTACAGTTCTGAATACATATTTCGCCCCCCCCATTTTTATTGTTCTAAACATACATTGTAATTTTGGCACTGATTGGGTTTTTGTTGGCATTTGATATCTTCTTTTATTCATTTCTGGGAAGTCCAGTTCAGTGAATTTTTTTTTTAAGTAATCCGGATTTGTGGTTGTGGTTTCATTATAGTGGGATCTGTGGTTTTTTTATTCCATTTTTTGTTATACTTATTTTTTAAAATGACAAACCGCAAATGTTTTTATACACATGTACCGGTATCACCTTTTACAATAGGGTGATGAAAGCAGTCTGATGCTATTCATTATGCAAGCATAAGTGGCAACCAATTCAAGCAACCTCAGTATTTCCAAGATAAATTTAAAAGAGTTAAGTACTCGCTCACATACATGTATTTGTGCATGTCTTTTCCGAAAGCCATTTTGGCAAAATTGCAGGTGTAATAAGTAGAATTGTGTTCACTTCTAAGACTAAACGACAAGCGAAAAATCATGCATCCCAAATTTTCTAAGATACTACCACAGTTCCCAGTATGTTTGGTTGTTAAGAAATTGTGAAATTCTATCTTTTATCTAATTCCATCTAATTTTTGGTCTCCATTCCTTACGGATATAATATATTCTTTCAACTTGTAAAAATAGATTGTTGTTTATAGTAGCATTGAATTTTGTACAAAGTGTGCAAATATTTATCCTGAGAGGTTTTTGTCAAAAAAAAGGAAAAAAACAAACAAGCAGTGCTGTTTTAATACATCAGTGCAGATGTTTGTGGTTTCCCGAAGCATTACATCATTCGTTGCCATGACAACCCTGCAGTGCTCCAAAGAAAGGCATCCACCTTTTGAAGATATTCATGTAGTGTAATATGATAAGCTCATCCAATACGTACATGGATGCACTTTGAGAGAAAAATTGCAAGGGCCTGGGCAGCCTCTTTTGATTCTGAAAAAGAGTAGACAGAAATGTTTACCTTTTTAATGATTTTGACTTTTGATGGATTTTGCTTTGTCATTTTGTTGAGATTTGTTCTTCTCTTGCCCACATACAATTTTAAATATCCAAGCAATGTGGTTCATGTCTTTTTGGTTATAAAAGTATTTTCATGATGCACTTACTTTGTGTTTTCTTCATACATTGTGTACATAATTAGATTTGGTCAGGCACCAGTCTATAGGCCTTCAATGTACATATTAAAAATTTGGTGTTTTTGGTGAAAGAGAAACAGGTTGTAGAGCAACATATTTTAACATCCATGGACTTATGGAAATTTGAAGAAATTTTAAGGAAAATCCTCAAATTATATTTTAGAGAAATACATGTAATGATTAATCATTACATGTATTTCTCTCTTGATCGGTCTCAAACAACAAAAGTGTCCTTAACAATAACATGTTACAAGTGCGAATTTTCCCAAGAACTTGCTAGGCGTGACCATTCCAGCAGATTTGAAAGGTTTTGAAAACATTCTTACATGTACATGTATATGAAAAGTCATTACTTTGGACTGAATACATGTAAGTCTTCTCTATACTCGTGTTAGAAGTTCTCACCGGAATTGCTGGACACTTGGGAAACAGTCATTTCGATACAATGTATAACATTTTACCCTTCACAGGCATAATTTTATGTATGTACAGCCAGTGTCGCCTGAGAACTTGCAAGACAAACAACCAAAAAAATTACTGGCTTAAATTGGATTAATACCCAAGATTTGCTCTAAGATTAAAACTTTACGTCAGCCTGATATCAAAATTCCCTCCAAATTGCTGACGACAAGAGAGTTTTTTTTGGGGGGGGAGTTATTGAAATTAGATAAAAAAATTGTCAAGTTTTCTAAATTAGGATGCGAATGCATAATGCAAAAAAAAAAAAAGTCTCCGGTTTCTGGTATGGAGCTTGCCCCAAAAGTGGTGCGGCGACGCGGCTTTTTTTGTTTGTTTACCTGTTTTGTTTTTTTTTGGCTTCAAATGTCGGCTGATGACTGCAAATGGTGCCCGACTAAACTTAGTGCAAATATATGGGAGTCCAGAGAGGCCACATAAATCTTATTCTCGATCATAACCCCATCTAAAAACACGTTAAAATTGTGCAGCAGCAGAATTCCAGTCAAACCAGTGAGTTTGGCGGTGTTGAAACATCATCTTGTATTGAAAAAAAAAAACTTTTTCATTTTGCCGACGCGCATGGCTACGGCGACGCGCGCATACCAGAAACCGGAGACTTTTTTTTTTGGGCCTAATCTGCTGCAGGAATAAAAGTTAGCGCTTCGGTGTAGTGCATTAGTCCAGTCAAGTCCCTGCAAGTCCTCGCAAGTCCGTCACAAGTCTTCCATTCTTAGGCCAACTCGCAAGCTATTCAAATGAACTCTGATAAAGGCATCCACTGTTACATGCTTTGACCAGACTTGTGATTGGACTTGTGGGATGGACTTGCCTACATGTACCGGTATACAACGCTGCTTCGGTGATATCAAAATTACCATTACAAATCATCATTAATGACAAGCTTGGAGTTTGAGCTTTAGAGCTTATCGAGTTGATCGTGTCTCTGTCATTCCAGGGCTCGCGCTGCGTGGACTCCTGCGGGCCAACGGAGTACGGCAACACGGCCAGCAACCGCTGTGAGCTTTGCGACGTGTCAGTTTGCGAGACTTGCCAGAACGGAACGAGGAACGACAAGTGTGAATCCTGCCATGATGGGAAAGTACTCAAGGTATGTATGGACCCAGGGGTGGATCTAAAACCAAATTTGTCCTGCACCAAGAAGACAGTGGTCTGGGGTGAGGGAGGGAGGATGGAGGGGGGGGAGAGGTGAAGAACCTCATTTGATACTATGGAGAACACTCGTATACATAGTACAGGTCTCTGTTATCACTTCTCTTTAGATTTTTTGAAAGACGAAGGGTACACAACAGCATTAATTCAACAGTCAACCTCACTCATGTAGTTTAATCATTTAAAAAAAAGAGCAATAGCCTTTTTGTATCCTATGGACTTCTCACATGAACATGAACAAGTCTAGACTTTATGTAGATCCGCTTGAAAAATTTACATACATATCACTCACATTATCAACATGTATGCCCCTTTATTGTAGCCGTGTTGATTTTAATAAAATTGTTACATATTTGGTCATGTGCACTTCACATATTGATTTATATTTTTTTGATTACTGCCTAGGTTCTGATAACTAAGCGTACGTGTATGCGTATGCGTATGCGTATGCGTACACGATGTGAAACAACGGAACGGTCCAAACCTGTTAACGGATAGCTACACGTATGCATGTACACGTACATGCCCATTGCACTGCATCGGAAGCTTTTCCATGATAACATTTTATGAAGTTTGAAGTGCAGGTACCGGTACATACATACATGCAGTGACAGACAAATGAGCCCGCATACAATATTGTACCGTATTTCATTCAAAGGCTAATATGTTTTTCATTACAAAATTAGAGAAACTTTGTACACATACCGGTACGTATAAATCCGTTCGAATGTGAAACGTCTCTATTTTGCACGGCATCAGAAGCTTTTCCATAATAAAATTTTATGAAGTTTGAAGTACAGGTACATGATGTACATGTACATGTATGCAGTGACAGATATTAATCGTATGCGTACGATATTAATCGCACCGTATTTCATTCAAAGGCTATTTTTTTCGTTACAAAATGAAAGAAACTTTGTCATTCAACCATGGTTTTCTGGAACTATTTTTGGGGGGAGGGGGGAGAGAACAACATACATACATGTACGCATATTTTTGTAGAAGTGAAACTTGCAGAAAAGTTTTAAACTTTATAAAATTTGATTTGTGACAATGTTTTTCTGCTGATAAATTTATCCAAGTGGCTCTCTTTTTTTCTGGGGAAATGAGTGCAGAGATAGTAAACCTAAACAAAGGATTTAGGACATTTAAAGGGAATGTACATCATAGTTTTTTTGCTGTAATTTTCAGAGATGAACTATTTGAGGGGTTAGTTTAATAATAATAAACAAAATTGTTCAAGTAGTCTGGTTCCCTGATGACTCCACTAAAGATAAATGGGTCAATTTATAGATGCTGGAAAATTGTAAGTTAAGGGAACCAGTTTAGCTGGCCTGCACCCGTTCATGAACGTGTAACCAATAACAAACAAAATTTGGACTGAACAAAAAATTGTAAATTTGGAGCAGTAGTTGAAAAATTGTTAGGTTTTTTCAACGGTGGTTGGCCGACTACCGTTCACCATTTTCTTGAAAATGACTTCACACCAGGTGCCATAATTTTACAGGATGCTTAAGACTGTCATTTACCAACATCCTAGTTAGGTATTTCGTAAAAACTTGGTAGTTTTATTTTTCGATGTTTGCAAATGTTGTTTATTCCCTTTAACAAACTTAGAAATACTATAATGCATGATTATTTTCTTCATTTCTGTTTGCTTTAGTGCGTTGCACTTGAAATGACATCACTAGATTTCACCCGAGGCACTGAGTACATGTATGAACCTTGCCAAGTTGTGATTCTCGTCAGTTGCCATGCATGCCCCCTATGGTGCACATATCACATGAACCATCTGTCTGCACTTAATAAGACCCCCTGCGTGTTGCATCATTCTGTTCAAGCCGAGGGTTGAACTTCTGAACCCAGTTTGTCTGAACCGCTAAATCTGAGACATATTTGCCGCGGACGTGTATGCGTGGCATTTCATTCTTGATTAGTTCAGCTGCAGTTGAGCTGCAATTGTGGAGTTTTTAAAGATGGAAACCCTTTATGGATGTCATTTTGAAATGTACATTCCGATTCATGCACAAGCATATATACTATGCAGGTCTTGTTCCTGAACTTATCATAAATCTCTTACGTCAATGGCCTGTACTTTTTCCCTACTTGGTTCTTACTTCGGGCCCTTTGAAATGGAACAATTCATTGAAAAAAAGAAGTACAAGAAAAAAAAAGCTATTGAATTGTCTTCACAGAAATTAGGCCTACGTCTTCAAAAATGTTTTCTATTTCAGATTTTGTCCAAGATTAATAGTTTCTGGGAAGCATTGCTGCTTGCTCGACATATTTAAGGCTCGATCCTCAAGAAATTTCCCCTTTAAATCAGAGACTGTGCAACATACATCACATACCTGTGGTTGGGTCAAAAAGTCTGGTAAAGTCATTGTGGTAGTAGCCTTTAAAGCCATGAAAGTCTACTACCATATAAAGCTGTGTTGCAGTCGAGTACATTTCCAGGAGTACAAGTACAATGTACGTGTACCTTGCCATGAGTATAAGTGTGAGTACCTTGCCTTTAGTAACAGTACTGGTATGAGGGTGTCAGGTCAACTGGACTCGGATGAACTGGACCGTTGAACCAACTGGACCGTTGAACCAACTGGACCGTTGTGTGTTCAACTGAAAAAAGTCAACTCGTCCGTTGTCCAACTCGACTGTTGTCCAACTCGTCCGTTGTCCAACTCGACCGTTGTGCGTTCAACTGGAAAAGTCAAGTTGGTTCAGTCGAGTTGGCAAGCGGTCGAGTTGATTCGAAAGTGAAGTCGAGTTGGTCATGGACAAGTTGGTTCAACGGTGGAGTTGGTACAACAGTCGAGTTGGTTCGAGTCGAGTTGGCAAATGAGTACAAGGCAATATTTTACATGAGTACAAGTGCATTTCAATGAGTGTGAGTACTTTGTCATGAGAATGTCCACGAATATGAGTACAATTTGGCCACAATGTGGAGTACACACATCCAAATTGTGAGTTCTTGATACATAGAGGTCAAGGAAAATGCTCATAAATTACACAAAATGAAACGTTTCTATTACTAGTATTTCCTTTACTGCAAGTCTTCTCAGCAAGGTGGTGATACATTGTATTCGCAAAAATCGATCAATTTGGTTACTGACAGTAGTGGTAGTTCATGAGGTAGGCCGCCTCGTGTTTGAATGTGCAGGGGAAACATGTATTGAGTGATAGATTATTTAAGAGTATTCACAGTTAAAGAGGTTGTGGAATGCTCGAAGACATTTCCGTCATTTTTCGGGTAATTGTAGCCTAAGGTGTGATGAAATAAAAACGACTATTGTTTCTGTCATGAAATGAGTACAAAAGGTACTTTTGAGAGCTGTTTTTCAGGTCCAGTTTCGACCCGAACGTGCAACTGTGTAGAAGTCGTCGTTGCGGGCAGCAAACAAAACACAGTAAATCGTGACGTAATAAACAGGACTCCCGATGCACAGAAGCATACACGAGTCCTGTTTATTACATCACGATTTACTGTGTTTTGTTTGCTGCCCGCAGCGACGACTTTTACACAGTTGCACGTTCGGGTCGAAACTGGACCTGAAAAACAGCTCTCAAAAGTACCTTTTGTACTCATTTCATGACAGAAACAATAGTCGTTTTTATTTCATCACACCTTAGGCTACATATACCCGAAAAATGACGGAAATGTCTTCGAGCATTCCACAACCTCTTTAAACACTACTGGTATTCAGATAAACTGAGATCATTCACTTAATTTCATTCAATTGATTTCGGTTGGTTCTTTTACAACAACAGTTTTGTTCTGATTATTATAGTTTCTGATAATCAGTAATGCTGATACTTAATAATCAACACCTGTTTTAAATCAATAAACAATTTGTTTTTCAGGGTTCATCCTGTGTACAAACCTGCGGGCCGGACATGTACAGCCAGGCAGGTGTCTGCCAGCAAGAATGCGACCATGGTTACTATGGCAACCCGGCCTCCTACATTTGCCAGTCCTGCTCGGAGCAGTGCTTGACGTGCGGTTTCAACCAGGAGTTTAGCATCGTGTGTACGACCTGCAGGGCACCAAAGGTAGAACCAAACAAATGAACGAAAGATTTATTATATTTCAGTTTCAAATTAAACTTGAGAAATTGTCGATAAAAGTATCCATAAAAGTTCTGAAAGTTAGTATTAATTAGTAATGCATACATGTTGATTAGGGTTGTTCATCTTCCTTTTAAAGGGAATGTACATGTACATCATTGGCTTTTGCTGTAATTTTCAGAAATTAAACTATTTGAGGGGTTAGTATAATAGATGAAATATTGTTACACTGACAAGTTTGAAGTTTTGTGTTTCAAAATGCTGGAAAAACCAAGAAAAACAAAAATGTTCAAGTAGTCTGGTTCCCTGACTCCACTAAAGATGAAATGAATCAATTTATTGATGCCCGAAAATTGTTAGGTAAGGAAACCAGTCTAACTGGCCCGCACCTGTTTATGAACATGTAACCAATAGCAAACAAAATTTGGACTGAAAAAAAAAATGGTAAATTTGGAGCAGTACATGTAGTTGAAAAATAGTTAGGTTATTCCAATGGTGGTCGGCCGACCACCGTTGGAAATTCATACAAAATACCACTTTTCTTGAAAATGACTTCACACCAGGTGCCATAATTTACAGGATGCTTTAGACTTTCATTTACCAACATCCTATTAAGGTATATCATACAAATTTGGTAGTTTTATTTTTCGATGTTTGCAAATGTTGTATTTCCCCTTTAAACTTGAAAAATTGTCGATAAAAGTACCCATCAAGTTCTGAAAGTTAGTATTAAGTAGTAATGCATACGTACATGTTGATTAGGGCTGTGCATCCTCCGTTTTAAAAACACAAAAGTTTGGATGAGAAACTAGTGTTTTTTAACTGGCCTTATCATCACATAGGTGACCTACTGTGGCAAAATGAGGAATGTCCCCCAAAACCATGTTTTGAGTAATCACCGCCTGAAGTTAGATACGCTAGAAAAATCATGACGGAATCAATATTGTTTTTTTTCCTTATTTTTGAGTAGCCAAGGTATCCAAGATTCACACTATGCATTTTTGTTGGGAAAAAAATATCCCCAAAAGTTGGTATAAAACTGAAGAACGTTTTTCACGGCCGTTGGCGGCGCAATGCGTATTTCTTTTTTCAAAGCCGTTTTTCTCGAAATGAGGTTGGCGACGTTTGGCGGGACACTGTTGAAGTTCCTGTGGCATATCTTTGGGAAATTATTAGCTACATAAATAAATTTGGTATCATTGGAAAGCCAATGATTTGCGCTTTAACATGATGTACGTAACTTGAAAAATCAGACGTGGGGGTTATTTACTCACTATGATATGGCCAAGGGCGGATCCAGGGGGGGCCAAAGGGGGCCATGGCCCCCCCCCCCAAAACGAAACCATTTTTGTTTGTTTGTTTATGTGACATCGCAATAAAGGCAGGCAATAAGTACACCACCATCTTTTCCTCAAAAAAACATTGGTTAAAGTGGTCAGAAATTGCCTCAGATCGCACCACAGAGCATCTAGAATCCAAAATTTTTTCCCCGAACCTCACGCCGTACTTTTTTTGACCCACTTTTTGGGGGGAACAAATTTTTTTTGGGCCCCCCCAAAAATTGTGTTCTGGATCCGCCCTTGGATATGGCAGGTCGTCTTTGTTCAGATTGAATCCGATATTGTACTGACTTAGTATGTAATTTGCAAGGCGAAATATGACTCATACATGAGCTTTAAATAATTCTAAAAACCATTGTAACAAATAACATGCATGAACGTCAGACCTAGTTTTAAAATCTCAAATACCCAGAAACGGAAATGTCAAACATAAAATATGGATGCTTTGGACGAGCCAAAGTCATGCATATTTAATAAGCTTCTCACACTTGAGTATTGATCTGAAAAAAGACCTCCGCCAATGTCAAACGCCTATTAAAAAACGGCCAGGTATTTATGCAGATTGTTTCATTGTATTTTTACCAACGTGTAGAAAAAGTCTAAATATAAATTAGTCTGATTACAAAGCATGAATTCTAGGTATTCAGATGTGTATTTGTGTCAGCTGGCGGGTAACGTTTATTCGGACAAACACCTTTTGTAAACACCGCAGATTGTCTCTATTGACTTTTGCTTCGATTAGCTCTTTATAGTGTCTGTGTTTGCCTAACGGCAATTTTTGTCATTGATCAATTCCCACTTACAATTCCAACATTTGATGGGTTCAGAGTAATCTATGTAATAGACCCTTGCGAGCAGATTCCACGCTTAATAATGCAAAAAAGACTGTGTCTTGACCTTAAGATTCTGACTATTCAGCAGGTCTTCAGTATAGCTGTTGTCACGTCATAGACATTTATAATAAAACACGACATCTTTAATTCTGTTACGTTGTAAATTGAGCAAACAAATGCTGCGGTCACGCGCTCTGTAACGATATGTTACGCGATGCGCTAAGCTTAGAGCCAATGTGGTGTCTAGGTTTTGTAGATCTCTATGCCTGGCCTTTGTTGTACTATACAAAAGCACTGCATCTGAATTGACCAATCAACGACTTACATGTAGTCAAGATTTTGGAATGAAATGACGTCACGATTTAGTAGTAAAGTCGACTCTGATTGGCTGGCGCGCAGGAGGTTGTTGTGCGTGTGGTGCGTACTGCGCAAGTTGGCCGGTGTAGTGTGAATTTAGGGCTCTATGAAATACAGACTCAGATCACATGCCTAAATGTAAGTGAAGATTGTGAACGCTCAACCAATAAAAGGGTAAGGGACCAGCTTTCATGGGAGTCCAAATTTTATTTGACACCAGAAAAGTGTTTAAAGCCAGCCAGTTAGTGTTTTATCAACCGTTTCAAACCACCCACGTGACGGGCTCTCGACCAATAGGAATGAGTAAACTGTCTCAGGTACCGGTAATGATGAATACAGGATTAAAATTTTCCTCAAACTTCAGTACTTCAGCAAGAGTGAAATATTTTAGAAGAACAGGAAAGTTAGTTAAGCACAGTCTTCAAATTTCCAGCAGAATTGAAAACGTCACCAATTCAGTTTTTAATTTTTACAATGTACATTGTAAGTTCTTTGAATTTATCTTCTTAACTGTTTGCTTAACATTTGGTGCACATTGAAGTTTTGGATGACCCATCATGAATTAAGTGAAAGATTCAACTAAGATCAAATTAACTAAATGTTGAACCTTAGGCTATTTATTTGTGTGTTACAGATTTTGAACAATGGCCAGTGCATAGACAGCTGTCCGAGCTCCATGCTACTCGCGCCAGCCGACCAAAGTAAAGTGCCCGGCAGCGACCAAATCCGATTGGTTGGCGGCAGGGACCAATTGGAGGGACGATTGGAGGTAAGAATGACAAACAACCGCGTGCAGTTGTTTTCGATACACAAATTATTGGAATGCTTGGACCTACATGTACATGTATGCACTGCATAGCTCTGGTGAAACTAATTTGCTATAGACATTTTGTGTAGCGGCCATCTTAGAGGGCATCGTTAGTTATTTTAATTCAGTAACAATGAATGCGCAAAAGGTTCACTCATGCATATCTCTGCAAACCAAAGGCACTGCAGTCTAAGACGGCTGCTACGCATTTAGTCTATTGTAAACAATTGGCAACTTTGGACTGAAATGTGAAAATGTGCGAGATTTGTTGTGCAATTTCTCAATTTCATGACATCGGCTGCTGGTCAGTCTACCTTGACATGATTTTTTATTTCTGAGGTGTTTTAATTTGGGAGGCCAAGTTTTAGTTTTAAACTTTTGTGTTAATCATTCTTTGTCTGCTGACAGGTATTTCACGACGGTCAGTGGGGGTCAGTCTGCAGCGACAACTGGTCCATGAGTTCAGCCACCGTGGCCTGCACCCAACTCAATCTTGGTAACAATGATTTCCAGACGATATACAAATTCACACAAGCATTATGGAGATGAGACAACCCTCAGATCGATATTTTTAACACGAGTTCTGCCGCGTTGCTAAGAGGAGGTGTTTAACGCGTCTTAAGTTTGGTGAAATCGATGCTAGGACGAGTCCCGGTCACGAGTTAAGACGAGTTACTCTTTCTAAGCCGCGTCTTAGCATTTCGTGAAATAGGGCCCTGCGCGCACAAAGCTGTGAAAACTGGTCACAAAACACCATCTACTGTACAAGCTCGGAGTCCATGAGCAGTCCCAACAGAATTGCATCATTTGACACATGTCTAAGCATATCCCAGGGTTCTATTTCAGTTTTAGGGAGGTGTATGACTGTGCGTTTGACATTTGCAACGCTGCGGATATTCTTGATAATAGAACCTTCCTTCTTGCATTAGCTATTGCATCATCATGTTTAGAATGGGGTCAGATATCCATACCCTTTTTTTCAGTGTGGAGCTTCATGCTATTATCCCTTGTTGGTGCAAGGAGGGGTGCGTGGGGAGGGGGGTGCGCTGAGGAGATAGCTCTTGGAAAAGTGTTCTAAAATTATCACCGAGGGAGGCAAGTTAGACTACACCACGAGATAAGGCAGTCAATATTTGTTTTATAACATCTCTCCCACAGATTCTGCTTGATTTTAAGCAATAACCGATAAATATATTCTAAATACAATTGAAATGTACTTCAATTTGAATGTGAAATTAGTTGAAAATATATTTGCACTTTTCCGAAACTACCCCTTTATGAAATGTTTGAATCCAGCTCTGTGGCGCTAGCGTTTGGGAACAATACACGCAACGCGCACACCTGTTCATTTTGCGCACAATACTGGTTCTTATTCGCATACATGTAGTACTTTGGTTGCTACAGGTATAGTGCTTTGGTTAATACAGTATAGATTGGCCGTCCATAGCAAGATAGCAAAAATAGCGAATGCCATGTGACTGGCTCTTGGCCAATCAAGATACAGCATCTGTGGGTGATGAGGTGTTATAAACTAAAATATTCCACAGAATATTGAAGGGGAAGTGTTGTTGCTTTTGATACTGTATTAATTTCTGTTAACCTTTTTCTTGGTGAAAAAAAGCTATGTACAGTGATATATTAATACAACACTAACTTAAAAAAAAAAATCAAACAGTATATCAGCGTGCAGGACTTTCAATGTCAACAATTTTTAATGGGCTGGTTTTTTGGGGGGATTGAGAACTAACTTTGAAACAAGACTTTTTATTGTAATGGCCCTAGAATGCATGAACTTGTCGAAACTGCCAGGTCTTTTGTTGATGTACCTTTTGAAATGGTTTCATTGACTGCTAGCTGTCATTCAATAGTGCGTGCGTGCCTGCATGCTCTCACATTGTAACCGCACCCGTATATTTTTCAATGGACCTTTCTGCATGTATTTGAACCATACTTGCAATATCTCCGTGTGATTGCATCATTCTAGCATATGTTGCCTGCCTGGGAATACGCTCAGTGAATTTTAATGTGTCTGTTGCTGTATGCAGGTACATGTATGCACTTTGCGCACGAGTTGTAGGGGGCGCTGGCTTTTTATTTTGTTTTAAAGATTGAAGGGTGCCGACCCCACTTTCTGGGCACTAAAACTAGGAAAACAAATCATGTTTACTGAAGTAGTTTAATGAGATTGTAAACGCATGAAGTGGATTTCTAAAGGAAAAAAAAAAAAAATTGCCAGTAAAACAACTCCAAACAATAGGTTGAGGTCATGTACTGTTATTGACAGCTGGAGTAAACGTGACAGATTTCCATATTTGTTGACAACAGCTGGCCGCTTTCATTGTTTGGAATCTCAACAGTTCTAAACATTGAGCAGAATAATTATGTGGATTTTATGGTGAATGTGTTTACCCGACAACAATAAGGTGTTTCACGGTAATATGCGCCATCTTGCCCGCGGGGCAATTTTACACGCGTTGCTGTGTACGCATCGTCAATGGAAAACTTTGGCGCTTCCAAGTCATCATACAGTCATTCCAAAATGCGCCCGCGTCTATAGCAACGTGTGTTCTTTTTGCCCCGTGCACAAGATGGCGCATGTTACCGTGAAACACAATATTGAGATGCATTAGGTGTGTTGTTTATAATTACTGACTAGATGAGATTCTTTTCTGTGAAGATTGAAGGGGGATTTTAGGGACGATGTAATCACCAAAAGGAAATTGAGAAGTACATGGTGACATTGTGTAGATGTCAGTAATTTCTGTGTGATTGTGGAGGGGGATTTATGCCAATTTGACCCCACCCTTTCAAAACCATATTTAATTGATGTGAATCAGTTGTGGGGTTTCAACTTGCTTTGAAAATCGTTGTATTTTTTGTAATGATTAATTCCCCCCCTGACAGGTTGAATCTTTCTCCTTTTTTGTGCACCGGTTGTTATGGCCAAAAAAAAAAAGTCTCCGGTTTCTGGTATGGAGCTTGCCCCAAAAGTGGTGCGGCGACGCGGCTTTTTTTTTTTTTTACCTGTTTTTTTTTTTTTTTTTTTGGCTTCAAATGTCGGCTAATGACTGCAAATGGTGCCCGACTAAACTTAGTGCAAATATATGGGAGTCCAGAGAGGCCCACATAAAGCTTATTCTCGATCATAACCCCATCTAAAAACACGTTAAAATTGTGCAGCAGCAGAATTCCAGTCAAACCAGTGAGTTTGGCGGTTTTGAAACATCATCTTGTATTGAAAAAAAAACTTTTTCATTTTGCCGACGCGCATGGCTACGGCGACGCGCGCGCATACCAGAAACCGGAGACTTTTTTTTTGGCCTATCGTTCCGTTATTTGTCATTTTCCGAGACATTTCTAGAGAACGTACAAAGTGGAAGACGACACATGTACATTACATTTTTTGAAAATAAAAATTCAAGTTGGCATTCACGCGAAACTGTCAAACACAGTGTATGTACATGTACATACAGTACCTAAAAAAGCATTTGTTTCACATTTACATTTATAGGAAAATGGATTCATTCGCGCTTATTTATGGTCGGAAGAGTGAAATATTGATTATCGTAAACACAAAACGCTTTGTCTGGTTGAAATAAAACTTTGTATCTTTACTGAGTATGAATTTCTCTACTAGCAGTCTGAATTTCAGTACAGTCGGTCATTTCTTTTCTGAGATAGATGAGTTGGTTTGAATAAGCCAGTTGGGTATTCCAAATGCGCATCTGCACATTAAGATTTGCCGATTTTTTTTTTTCGGGATAAAAATTCATCGTATGCGTGCAAAAGCATAGCGGGGTACCAGCAAAATTGAAGAGATCATCGTGTTCTGAATAGTATAACATTTTGCAAAAAAGCCTTTGCACAGCCAAGTGTTTTTAGGTGTCTGGAGTGTCAAAACTTCTGCGAACGAAACTTCCATCTCTTTTCGATTGCACAAAAAATTGCACAGATTGCACAGAGATTTGGTTACTATGTCCCCCATAGCCTTGTGTGCATTTATCTGCCGCAGTTATCCCGAAAAATAAAATCGTTGAATCTTGCTGCGCGCACCAGACTATTTTGGATTACCGAACTCGCTTATTCCTCACCCCCACCCACCAAATGCCTAGTCTATGTAATAGATTCGCCGTGGTCTATTATGCGCGAACAGATTTGCTGATTAATTAGGCAAGACCCTGCCTCGTGACCTCCTAGATTTTGCCCAATCAGCAGGCGCTTTCTATAGGTCTATCGGGTCTTCGGTCATTCACCCGTTGCGCGTCATAGACATGGATTTTAAAAAAAATGTCACGGCGCGCGGCGCTCGGTATCATGTTACGCGAATGCGTTCCCGGCTGTTGTTGTATTACAAAAAGCTGCATTCGAATTGACCAATCACAGCGTTAGTTCTGATTTTGGGATGAAATGACGTCACAATTTAGTAAAGTCGACTCCGATTGGCTGGCGCGCGGCTTGCATAAATCTGCATGCTTTGACATATCAGACTTTAGACAGGAGATGGCTCTGTGCATAACGGATGATACTCAGACTACCAAATGCCCCCCCCCCCCCCCCCCCCAAAAAAAAGTTAATAATGAATGTTTTGGATTTGATCTGTCCACAGGTCGTGCAGAGTCGGTGCTGTTAGTGCGGTCCGGCTCGCAGATTGAACCTGGGCAGGGCACCATTTGGCTGGACAACGTCTCCTGCCGGGGAACCGAGTCAAGCCTGGACGAGTGTCGGCACAACAGTTGGGGACAGAACAACTGCAACCACTGGAAAGATGTGGCCTTGAGGTGCTCAGGTACGTGCATATTCATAATATGATATTCACTTGTATGTCAAAACATCAATTTACATATTCATTAGTTTTTTAATGTATGCACTAACACATAATGCATATATTCATAATTTGAAATTTAGATATGCACTAGTGTACATGTACATTTTTGTACATGCATTGGGCTTTCAATTCTATGTAGCGAATAACAGTGAGATATTATCTTTTGCGGGTAGATCCACAGTTCAAGGCAAGTTTTGAGAGCTAGTTTGTCATTCACAGCAAAAAAGCAAAATTTGTGTTTCGAAAGTCATCGTATTTACTCCCCAAGAACTGAACAGAAAATGAAAGATGATGAAATAAGCTTTAATTTGATGTGTGTCTTGAACACCTCAGAGAGATACGAGTATTTTTCCTGAATTTCTGAAGTGTGGCATTTATCATTGGGATCTATGACAGTTTACTGGTCTGTAACTTTATTAGAAAATTCTTTGCTGAAGTGCACTATTGGTATCTGTTTGATACTGTTTGCATAACAGTATATACTGGTAACAGTTAGGCATCTTACATAAGAGATAATCTCTTACATGTACATGCATGATTACAGTGATCATTTCTTCCACTTGTCTGCACTGATAAAGATAATCCCTTCATGATGTGGCCAATCAAGGCCATTTTGTCTGGAATCATTGTTGCCCAACACTTCTATTGTCATTTTGTCTGGGTCGTTTCTTTTGTTGCTGGTTTGGCAGCCAACAAAAGGCATTTCCTGGCTGGAGGCCAGTTTCATGGGGTCGATGACCCCTGGCCATTGACCGATCTCAGCTGGACCTTGCAGTACAACAAGTGGACCATTTCAAGGCAATTGTGAAGTTGCCGGTTCTGTTCCTATAAACAGAATGAAAAACCAATTTTATATAAGGTCATTGGACTGACCCAACAACTTAGCGAGGTTTAAAACCAGTTGGACTGTTGGATCGAAGGAAAGTTTTTAAAATGTTTTGACCGAAATTTTTGGATAAACCAACCATGATGACGACAAAACTATAAAACAAAACTAAAGAGGGCCAGGGCCATCGCCGTCATGCGCATGTGGTTTCAACGGAAACAGGCCTAAAAGAAAATGGCATTTTCTACATGAAGTTGCTGTTCAAAATAACAACAAAATAGGGTCATTATATTAAAAGAAGACTGCTTAAGATTGCAGAAGTTACTTTGGAATGATAAAAACACTCTAAGGACTTAAATGGGAAATGTACCGTCAACTACCCAATTATTTTGAGTTGTTTTTATGTCAGTTGTGTGAACTTGGGTGTTGTACTTATGTTTGGTAGTCATTCCCGTACTAAATTTGTACAGCTTGTCTATACATGTACATGATGTGGAACCTTGCACATTTCTGTAACACTAAAACTTCAAACTGGTCTGTACCCATTCCTTAATACCCTCCAAAAAATCCTGGTAGATTTTTTTCTTTTACATCTGGGAGGGTAGGAATAACACACGTTTGAGACTGACCGAGTCAATTTATTTCAAAGATTTGAATTAAGTGCATGAAAAGTTTGATATTTCAAACGGTTAACAGCGCACACTGTATGCATGCGTCAAAAGACCAACTGCTGCAATTATTTGGATAGTCTCCAGAAGAGTAAAACTGCTCCCCTGTCTGAAACCAATATCAATGTGGGTTAAGCCATTACATGTAAGCCAGTTCGATATTTCAACTGCGCATGCGCACAATAATATGGGTCACACTCACAGGTCATTTGGGATGATAGAATGCTCATCGAAGATGCGTGAACGCGCACGGAGACAGGCGCACAACGCTCGAGTGTTAATTACAAGCAGAGTGGGCGTCCGCGTAACGTCACGCATCATCACGTCATCCATTTTATCCCAAATGACCTTTGACATGGATCGAGATACTGAATTGGCTTATTCTGAAACATGTGTTAAGCACATTATGTCAAAGACAAAAATGTCAAGGAACAGAAGGTAACAAGATTATTGAATTATTTGTTCCCCTTTCTTTGCTTTTTTTTTACCGTAGGTCCAGGCATTCGTGAGTGCGTCACCACCTGTCCTCAGGGCTATTTTGCCGACGCCCAAGCCGGCCGCTGCTCCCCCTGCCAACAAGGCTGCATGCGCTGCGTGAACCAGCCCACTTACAACTGCCTTCAATGCCAGCCCGGTACCCTGTTGGATGGCGACCAGTGTGTCGAGGAGTGTAGTAGCGGGTACCACCCAGACGGCTCGAACAGCACCTGCATTCCTTGCAATAGCCTGTGTGCCACTTGCGCTACCCAGCCTGATTATTGCACCAGTTGTAATGGCGAGCTCATCCTGGAAGGTTTGTCCGTTGCTTTCTGAATCAAATACCGAAAAAAGGAAGAACAACCCAACTCAATTATTTGGGCCAATATGGACTGATTCGTTAAAGGGAAGATACAACATTTGCAAACATCAAAAAACAAAATTATCATATTATCACGAAATATCTTACTGGATTGTTAGGGAATGATAGTTCAAAGCATCCTGTAAAATTGTGGTTCTGGTGTGCTGACCTTTTCAAGAAAACCTGTATTTTTCCAACGTTGGTTGGCTAACCAGCGTTGGAGAAAACTGGCTTATTTTCAAAAGGTGCTCCTAATTGTTCATATGTAGTTATTCCGCATTTTCTTTGGAATTGATAACACACCTGTGAAGGGGTACAAGACAGCTAGACTGATTCTCTATCTGACCTTACACTTCCCCAAAGTCTATAAATTGCTCTTTTTCATTTTAAGAGGGGACACGGAACCAGACTACAAGAACATTATTGGTTTGCTTGGATTTTCCAGCATCTCCAAACCCAAAACGTGAAGCAAGTCAATTTAACAGTATTTTCTATAACATACTAATCCACCAAATCCATTTATTTGTCCAACGTCTTTCATGAAACAACGTTGAAGCAAACATAATGGGCATTGAAGCCAAAACATTCTACTTTTTTCTTCCTTTGTCAGGTCACACCTGCGTCCCGCAGTGCGACGGCTACAAACTGGTCCTGACCGACAAGATCCGGCTGGTAGGGGGCGCTTCGCCTATGGAGGGGCGCGTGGAGGTCTTGCACGAGGGTCAGTTTGGGACCGTGTGTGACGATCAGTGGGGACTGGAGGAAGCTAACGTGGTGTGCGCTCAGTTGGGACTAGGCAGAGCAGTCAGGGCTACAGAAGAAGCAACGTAAGTCATGCTGTGCTAATTTCAGACCCTCGTTCCTGGTAACACGTTGAACTAAAAAGCATTTAATGTGACTCAGGTCAACCCAAATAAATGTGTGGTGTCAGACGGGCAGAGTTTGTGTATTAATTCGCCAATGACTAGACGCTGGAGTCGTTCCGAATGATTATAAAAGTCAGTCTTTCGCAGAAGTCAATCATGTTTCAAATTTCAAACGTAATTCAAATGTTAGAATGTGGTTTGGCGTATCTCTTGAAGGCTAGTGCGAAGTGACTGTTAGTCAAATGAAGGAATTCACTTTTGTCTCTTCACTGACATCAGAAAGTGGAAAGGACATTATTATTAAGATAAAGGTTTACGAAGTACCATGTGACAAACCTCTTTTATGAGTTTGTGAGGATCTGAAAAAAAAAACCAAGGGGAAACTCAATGTATCTGACGGTATACGCTGCCCGTCGTCAGGAGACTAAAGAGATTTCCTTTGGGTGTACTGACAATATAGCAGGGAATTGTTTAGCCTTGGCGGAGGTTTGCGCTCTCTGAGTCATGCTTTCTAGTTTATATTATTATCACTGTTTTTGTTTGTTTTTGGCAGCCATGGTGAGGGCACGGGGGCAATTGTCCTGGACAATGTGAATTGCAATGGCGACGAAACATCACTCATGGAATGTGATCATTCTGGGGTGGGAGTCCACAACTGCCAACATGACGAGGATGCAGGTAAAGCTTTGCCTTCTCCCCCTCTCCACCCCACCCCCTGTCCCTTCCCCCGAACTCAAAATATGCAGACCTACCCACCACCTTTCAATTCCGTGCTCTAAATAGATGCAACAAGCCCCCAGAACTTCACACTGTACTATAAACACTAACCGCCTAGGCATGTTTGCTAGGGATATCTAACCAACTTCAGGCCTTATGCCTCGCATGGAGTGGATGTGGAGATGATTGCCTTAGTTGTCCATGAAGTGCTTGGATGCACTATCCTTGAACGCAAGTAGTGTCCTACAGTGGACAACGTTGGCTGGCACCTTGTTCCATTCTGTAATGGTTCTCGGGAAGAAAGAGTTCTTGTAGGCTTCCTTGGTTGCATGTCGTTTGTAGAGTTTGTGTTGGTGCCCCCTGGTATGTCTTGTGTTTAAGGTGAGGTGCTCTGCTTGTTGGCAACCAGCTCGTGTTTGATTTTATGGAGCATTGATAGTGTTTCGTTTCAAAAGTCAATGTGTTCCCTTTTGTTTATGACTCAATTGTCATTTTGTAAACAGGGGTTGTATGCACCGGCCCGGTGACATCTAACACTTGCATCCAGAGATCGGACTGTTCGGATGGCTTCTTCGTTGCCGCGGACGGCGTGACGTGCGGCAAGTGCTCTTTCAGCTGTGCCACCTGCGCCGACACGGCTGACAACTGCATCAGTTGCCCCGACGACCGGTATCTAAACCAGAACCACGAGTGCGTGGAGACCTGCCCTGGGGGTTACTACGGCGACAGTGATAGGAATTGTCAACCTTGCAGGTTCGGAATCGTCTCATTTAATACATCTTTCTGTAGTGGAGCAAACATCTTCTCCTTTTTCTCATTTCTATTTCTGTGATCTGTGAGTACGACAAAAGGTTGAACATGAGATAGACAAGCAGCACTCTATAGACCATTATCATGTTGAGGCCATCTTGATTTTTTTCCCATTCAAATCAATTTGTTTTCGTTTTGCTGAAAGAACACTTACCTTTTTGTGGACAGAACTTTAAAAGGTTAGTTGTGTTTAAAATTCCGTAACTTAAAAAGTACATGAGTAATTCAAATGATTCTTGTACTAAAAGAAAGCTTATGAATTGGGCTTTCATATCCTAGATTTTGAAAGTGCTACATGCAGAACTTCACTAAAACAATGGTCCTGATATTTGGGTTTCGCTTTTTTTTGCTCACCCTGTATTAGCGAGCAGGTCAAAGATACGTCGCATGTCAAGTATGGGGTCCTCGTTTACACTTGCTCTTGTTTTTCCTCAATTTTTTTTAGTGGGGATTGTCAGGGTTGCATCGACAGCGCTGACCACTGCACTAGCTGTGCCTCGCCTCTGTTCCTACAGGCTGGGGCTTGCGTGTCAGCTTGCGATAGCAGCATGTTCGTCAAGAAAGGCCCCTCGGATATCAGGCTGGTCGACGGGAGCAACAGCTTCGCTGGCAGAGTGGAGGTAAAGAATGTTGTCATTGTTTTTAGAAAGGACTTTCATGTCAGATATGGTCCTTTTTTTATTAATTTTACTCTTTGTTTCTTCAAACTGTAATTAACTAAACTTCCTTGCTTCTGTGGGCAAAACTTCATTGATGTGTTAATTAAATTACATTCAGTAATACCCAAAACAGTTTACCCATTCCTATTGGTCGAGAGTCTGTAATGTGGCCAGTTTTAAACGGTTGATAAAAACCAGCTAGCAGGTCTAAGGCACCCCCCAAAAAGTCTCCGGTTTCTGGTATGGAGCTAGCCCAAAAAGTGGTGCGGCGACGCAACTTTTTTTTTTTTCTTACCTGATTTTTTTGCTTCAAATGTCGGCTGATGACTGCAAATGGTGCTCGACTAAACTTAGTGCAAATATATGGGAGTCCAGAGAGGCCACATAAAGCTTATTCTCGACCATAACCCAATCTAAAACACGTTAAAATTGTGCAGCAGCAGGATTCCAGTCAAACCAGTGAGTTTGGTGGTTTTCAGACATCATCTTTCATTGAAAAAAAAACTTTTTCATTTTGCCGACGCGCTTGGCTACGGCGATGCGCGCGCATACCAGTAACCAGAGACTTTTTTTTTGGCCTAAACCGGTCTTAATCAATAGTATTTAAAACCAGCCAAGCACACATTCATTCCCTTATACAGGGAATACAGGGGTATATATCGTTTGTTTTCAAATCAGAATATATATGTTAGGGTCTATTGTTTTCAATTTTCTGGCCTGGAAAAGTCATGGAATTTTTTTTTTTAAAATACAAAAACCGTGGAAAAGTCTTGGAATTTTGTGAGAACGAATTCAATTTATTGTAAATTTTAAACTGTTTACACTTGCCATTGTGTAGGTCATGTTCAATGGCGCCTGGGGCACTGTTTGTGACGACGAATTTGACACCAATGATGCCAACGTGATCTGCCGTCAGCTGCAAATGGGCTACGCCATCGAAGCCTTCTCCCACGCCCACTTCGGGGAAGGCACGGGCGACATAGTCCTAGACGAGTTGAGATGCAACGGGGACGAGGAATCGCTGGCGGCCTGCGCCGGTAACCGGCTAGGTTCGGACACTGTGGATTGCGGGCATGAGGAAGACGCAGGCGTGCAGTGCTCCGGGCCGGGCTCGGCGCTGCATTGCCTGGAAGATTGTGGACAAGGGTAGGTCATCAACAATCAGATAATTAGGTATATGAAAACTTTGATACACTGAAATCTTGATCAGCCAAACTTGGGGGAATGGGGTCAAATTTTGAGTTAAGCAGAATTTCGAGTTCGCAAATGGATTTTATTTTCAACAACAATTGTTGGGAATAAGTTCTTTCTTTGAGTTAGAAGGGTTTTCGAGTTAGCAGGTTTTGACTTACTGAGATTTCACTGTATATGAAACAGTAAGTAATTATTCCAATGGAAGATCCACCTTTCATAAGATGGAATTTAAGATTAAGATCTAAATTCAATATCAGATTTTGCCCTTCACCGATGTATTTTAAAGACACTGTATACCCACTGCTATATCAAATTCGAGCCGGGCAGCCGACCCCAGCGAGCTCGGTGGTCGAGTGGTAAGGCATGTACACTTGTAAAAAAGACAAAAGTCATGGAATTTTGTGAGGACCCATTCAATTTATTTTAAATTTGAAACTATGTAAGAAAGGGTTTGTGGGTTCGAGTCCCACCCAAGCAGTTGGTGAATTTTTCTCATCACTTGTGACAACACTAATTTGTGTTGGGAGGAAACATTGGGACAAACTGAATATTGGAAGATACCACCCCAGGGGTCGACCCAAGTTGCTCTTAATGCTTTTTGATTCAACGGGTCTCTGGAATTCCAATCTGCGGGGGGTGTTACAGTCGAACGTCGCTATAACGAACATTCGGCTATACCGAACATTTTTGTTGGAAAATGTTTGCGTACAAAACGTACCGAACATTGTTGTTGGAAAATGTCAACAGAAGAGTGACAAATGGCTATATATACCGAATGATCGTTATTACAAACAATTTCTGTGGACGTTCCTTATAGCGACGTTCCACTGTATAGCAGTATAGATTCATCCGTTTCTGTCTCGCTTCTCTACAGGTATTTCACCACGGAGGACAGAGTGTGCGAACACTGCAGCAGTCTGTGCCACACCTGCCAGGGCAGTTCATCCAACTGCCTCTCCTGTCTGGAGCCCATGTTCCTGTTGGGCAACACGTGTGTCGAGGCCTGCCCGGCCGGGCAGTACGGCAACGCTGCTGGCCGTCTCTGCGCAGCGTGCGCAGACGAATGCCAGGAATGCTTCGACGGGGAGACCAACAACGTCTGCAGGTCCTGCAAGGAGGGATACTACCTGGACGGTGAGTAAAAAACGAGGCGCAGTTATCATGGTTACGTGGCACCGCTTGAAAGAGCAGCACCTGAGTGCAGGGGTGTGAAATCTCAGCTTTATAGCTGATTTCAGCTTTTTTTGTTTGGGATTTCAGCTTTTTTCCCTCACTTGCTGTGTACAAAAGTATAGGAGATTTCCAAAGTTCAGCTTTTTTTACACCATTTTCAGCTGTTTTCAGCTATTTTCAGCTATTTTTGTCAGAGGTCACTCACACCCCTGTGAGTGCTGCAACGCATTGCAACTCCATATGAGACGCGTCACAACTCGAGTTGTAATGAGTAACACGTCGCAACTTGCAACACGCATGATCCATTTCACAAAACTTGAACGTGTTGTAAGTTCCTGGACAACCGTTTCAAGCAAGTTTAATACACCCTGTCTTTTGGTTTGCGCAAAATAAGGAGCATCTTTTCTTAGTTTTTGGCCATAAAAATAAAAGAACAATTGGCCATCTTATACCTGGTGGAGGTGGTTTATTTTATATGTGGGGCTCTCCCCTTGAACATTGAAGAGCAAATAGTGGGCTAATGGTTTCCTTCAAGTGTTGAATTTTGGAGAAATCTCAAAACTGCCTTACAAGAATACAAAAACCTATGCATCAATGATTTGTTGAAATGTTTCCCCCCAAAACCCCAAACTATTCAGGTTAAGTGATTGAACATTTTCCACTATGTTGTCAGCAGTCAGAAGCCTAAATAGTTCTACTCCTTTTATATTTTTGCACCCATATTTATCCATTTTGTGTTTTGCCAGGCTCCTCATGTGTCAGTCAGTGTCGTCAGGCGGCCATCTTGGAAAGCGTCCTGCCTCGCGAGGCCTCCAGCCCTGTCATCCGCCTCGCCGGGGGATCGGAGACCGAGGGAAGAGTGGAGATCTTCTACCAGGACAAATGGGGCACTGTCTGCGCCGATGAGTGGGACCTCATTGATGGAGAGGTGAGACACAAACAAACAAACAAATGCAACTTGCAGCCAGTTTCACAACAAAATTACAGAATGGCATAATTCCACTTTGGCCACATTTTATTGCTTAAGTTGTGTGAAAGTATGTGTTACACTACATTTCAGTTACGACATATTTTTACAAAACTTTCACTGGCATAAGTCTTCAACTTATGCAAGATAAACTTATGTAGTCATTTTAGGTTGCTTAACCTATTAGCACCTGAACTGCATTGTATTACATTGTATTTCCTCACTGAAGAATCAACAACACCATAGAGTGCTCGGGCAGTTTCAGGCGCTACAGTGACCAAAGGGCTAAGTTTTGGCGTACTGTCTGAAAATTGACTATCGTTATTGTCAGAGAACCTGTCATTGCTGAACTTATTAAGCTTGATAAAAAAAACCGCACAGCTTTGTTTTTGACTTCAAATTTTGAGAGTTGCCACCCGATTCCAAAAAAGTCAAACAAAATGAAATGAAAATGGTGGTCACTAAATAACTGTTTTATTAACAACATGGAATCATACACAAACAGCTGTGGTAAAAGCTGTGTTTACCCTTGTCCAAAACTGATTATTTAAAGTGTTGCGTGGCTACGCAAAGGTTTGTGAAATCAAACTTTATTGCGTAGCTATGCAATAAAGTTATTGCGTGAATTTTGTGTTTGCCATACGTTACACACTATCTGGTGAAATCGGCTGCAGATCCCACAGAATGAGTCTCGAAGACGTTGATATTAATTAGCCGCTGGGTCCAGACTAATGCGCTTCTACCTAATGTGCTTCTCCTATATATGATTCATACATACATGGGAAGGAGGCAGCTTTTACTAATTTTTAAACATGGATACCTATCCCTATTCTGTGATCAGTTGGCAACAAAACAATTGCAATCTTGACTTGCCATCTTCCAAACAAATTGTATCATACAAAATTGGGCTTGATAGCAGTAGCTGCTGTTACATCAGACACAAACCTGACAGCTAACTTTGACAAGCTCGGTGGTCGATTGGTAATGCCACAGTCATACATTTACGGTTTGGAGCTATGAATATCTCGTGGAGAATTTGACTATCTAAGAATGCACTACGGTTTTAAGACAGATAGCAAAGACTGTCCTACACTTTATCTACGAATACACCACGGTTTGTCAAGAATATGGCTGGATTGGTGAAGAAATTGACGGTATTACTAAGAATAATGACGCTGATGCCACAGTTGTCTGCAGTTGGGCCACGGATGACCAAGGTTCTCTTACGAATAAAGCGTGGATATTTGTAGTACAACCTTAGCAGAACCCTAGCATATCCCGGCATATCCGTAGGACATTCGTAGCGAATTGGTAGAGATTTCTACCACAAATGAGCTATGAATCTCAAAGAATAGGTGCGAATAGCCACGAGTAACACTACAAATCAGTACAGTTGTCCTATGGATGTCCCAGGGTTGCACTACGGATTGATTTTCATGACGATTCACCACGGAAGTTTTGAATAGTTTAAAACTTCCATAGCCCCTCCACGAATACCCAAGGGAGATGACCGATGATGACGGATAGACACAGATGTACTGAGGATGAATACAGTACTCCCATGGTTTATCACAAATTTCAAATCGAGGAGATCCATACAGGTAGCTCCAAACCGTAAATGTGTGACTGGGGCTTTAGACAACTGCAATAATATGCAGAAGGTTGTGGGTTCGAGTCCCACCCGACTAAGCTTGTGAATTTTTCCCACAGTCCCTTAGACAACTCTGAGTACGAAATTAAATTTGTATTTTGGTTCTGTGTAACAGGTGGTTTGTCAGCAGCTGGGTCTGGGTCATGTGGTCAACGTGATGACCAGCTACGCCTACGGGAGCGTGGCTCCAGACACGCCCATCTGGCTGGACTCGGTGGACTGTAAAGGCTGGGAGTTTGCCCTGAGCCAGTGCAGCCACGAAGGCTGGAGTGCAGGCCGCTGCGAGAGTGCAATAACCATGTCCAATGGGGATGCAGGTGAGAAAGAGACCAGGAACCTGATTAGCCCATATTCGGGTCTACCCATGCAACGGTGCTGCTAATTGGGCCAACGTTTTGTCAGCCGGCATTGCAGAGATTATACAGAGAATTATTTTTTTGTCAGCCGGCATTGCAGAGATTCTACAGAGAATTTTTTTTTTTTAAGCCAACGTGTTTGCTAAAACCCCACAAAGGACTGAAAAATTTGACGAACACACAAAATGGGAATTCTGACTGAGAATTAGTCATGTTATTCTGTGGAAAATCTGTCAGTGTGTCCCCACATTTACTAACTCTCGTCTTAACAAACTTTGATTCCCAAATTGTCTAATAGTTTGGAATAGTGGAGTTGCCACATTGTTGTTTTTGACGAGTATTAATTTTCATTGTTTTTTTGTCATTAGAGTTTGACAAAAACAACTTAATAAAAATGATTTGTTGATCAAATGGTCGCTTTGAAATGCCTCCAAAAACTTACAAAGAAAAATATTTCGCTTTTCCTGTCAAGCCATCCGTTGCAGTGGCTCTGCCACGGCCCGCCCACCAAAGAACATCTGCCGCGCTGTGATGGACACTCCTTGCTCGCTGGATACTTGCAGCGCCGATGTAACCTGTGTTGACCTCGAAGGTCAAAGGTCAGTGTGTATGGAGTGCCCAGAGGGACAAATTGGCACCGGAACGCAATGCACAAGTAAGTACAAATGGGATCTGGAAACAAATGAATGTATTGGAGTAGGTGTTTTCCAAAACTCGGCTTCATCTCAACTTTGGCTCTGTCTCTTGGTCTCATATTTGAAGCCTTCATATTTTAAACCAAAAGGAAAACCCTCTGGAAAATTTCATTCAGAGGCGATTTTGCTGCTTTGGTTTTGGGACATGTGAATCGAGTTGTTAGTAACAAATCATATTTTGAGCCCTAACTCCCTAGGCCTTTTTGCTAGGATGTAGTCTCAATCCTGCAAAATCCTCCAATTGGCCTCATGAAAAAATAGCATATGGCCTCAATCCTTCCTCCATTATTTCTTGAATTATGGTCCGTGGAGGGGTGACCACTGCCTGCATCCTGCACAATCCTGCAGCAGTGACAGTCTCTATGTTAAGGCTTGGCCAGTGACATCCTGGAGCATGGCTGAGCAAAAACAACACTAGGTCTGGCCCAAGACCTTGACAAAGTGCATTGTACAAAATCAGTAATGCTTTTTTACCATGTAACCTCAATCCTCCAAATTCCTCCACTTTAAGAATGGGTTAAGAATGTGAAATCAATGTTTACATAAATATTCCCTGTTTTGGATAAACAAAATTCTTACATTTTCTTTTTACCATCTTTGTTGCCACTACCAGTGGTAGCCAGCGCCCCGCCGGAATTTGAGCGGGCGCCGGAGGACCGGAACCCGTCGATTGGCCAACCGGCGAGCCTCAACTGCCGGGCCAAGGATGGCAGCGCCCCTAGGGTCACCGCGCAGAACTGGCTGAAGGACGGCCAGCCAATACCCCAAGTGGAGCTTGACGGCGGCCGCATCCTGGCCCTGAACTTTGGCTCGCTGTACATCAAAGCCACGCGCAGGGGGGACACGGGGAACTACACCTGCGTCATCAGAAACACGCAGGGTGTCAACACGGCATCGGCGGTGCTCACCGTTGAAGGTGTGTACCTTCGTGAAGACATAGTTGACATAGACGTCAATGATAAAAAGCCCCACAAATACTCACAACTCTATCTCCAGGCTTGATTTTAAACACTATCTTTAACTTTCTGCTCATTTGTTTGGAGGTTAGCTAATGGTGTTTTCAGGATTTTGTTAATAATAATTACCCTGGATTGCACATTTGGGAGACATCCCCATAGACTTGTGCACAATATTTTTTCAAACTTAAATGTGCCCTAACCCAATATTACCTTGTCCTTTTTCCACGAATTTCAGTATGTTTTCTAATTAGACCATGAGCAGCAAATATAATCTATTTGCGATAGCAAAATTTTGCCTCTGAAGGGGGGATGTGACATTAGGGAGACATGAAAATGTCTCCCTAATGACCGATGTCTCCCATCGTGCGAAGAAATAACGATAACGTGTCTCCTTAATGGTACCATTACACGTATAATGGCAGGCATTTATATAGCGCTTTTACGCCACAACGGGGTATGAAAGTGCTTTACAATTATTATTTTCCCTGTGCAACCGCAAACACTCCTGAAACCTTCCTGAAACTCCCTGGGGAGCATACACGGCTGGTAGGCAGCCATTTGGGCGCTCTTGGCCGTAATTAACCTCTCACAGTCACCAACACTGCCCTCACAGGTACCCATCTACTCCTGGGTGGAGAGAAGCAATGAGTGAAAAAGCGCCTTGCTCAAGGGCACACGCACCATAGCCTGGGCTGGACTCGAACCCACAACCTGCAGAATTACCCCCAGACCACAAATTCATTGCTCCAGACCACGAGGCCACGGCACTCCACTATTTTTTTTTGCTCCACAAATATTCACCTCCAAAAGTGGTACTGAAGTACTTTGCCATTTTGAAAAATTATCTTGCCGCTCCATTGTCCCATTTTCAATCCAGTTTCACCCCTTTTCAACCACACTTGCCAGCATGTGGCACACATTCCACAGGTAACAATGTGTGCATTTTGTTAAGTCCTTTGGTTAGGGGAGCTTGGGTATGACCTGAGTGCAAGCGCAGTTCAACCATGGATGTCTAATTAATGTCACTCGAAGAAAAAAAATAATACTTCCAGTCCATATTGTTAATTCGTTTGTGACTTCTTCTTTTTGTGGGACAGAGCCTCCTCAGATCATGCAGAAGATGGACGCCACCGTTGCCGTCGGCGACAGCGCCACTCTGGGGTGTAATGTGGTCGGGTTACCAGTCTCTACCCTCAGCTGGAGGTACCGTGGGGAACAGCTCACTGGCGAACGGTTCAGCAGCTATGCCAACAACGGCACGCTGGTCATAAACAACGTCAGCAGCCTGGATGGGGGCGAGTACCAGTGTTTTGCCGAGAACAAGAAGGGCACCGCTCACACCACTGTAACGCTGACTGTATATGGTATGTAGCAAGGGAACCGGTCAAAATGAAATTGCTAGCAAGACACACGCCATAGACATTATTGATACCCCTTCTTGAAGTAAATAAAGTCTGTCATAAGCCAATGTTGCCCATCAGGCCGCCATTTATCTCCGCGGTTTCAGTTGCATGATATGACTGAGAATATTTCCATTCCCCCTGGACGGGATGCTAGTCCATCGCAGGTTACTCCCCAGCTAATGCTGGTAGCCATTTATACTCCTGGGTGGAGAGAGCCAAGTGGGGGTGAAGTGGCTTGCCCAAGGACACAACATATGGCCAGCTGCTGGATTCAAACCCCTGACTCTCTGATCATGAGTTACGAACCCTGACCACTAGGCCACATACTCTCTAACTCCCCTTCAGTAATACTCAGATTAAAATACATGACTTGTTGGTGTTCACCACTCATTAGTCCGTATCCCGCCCCAAGCCACCCTGCCCGTTACTCCCTTTAGCGCCCCAAACTGCCCCGACGCATCACAGTTTTATCGATTCGCCAGGGAATGAATACAGTGTAATACAATGTAAACCAGTTTGCTAATGATTGCTATTGAGTTGATTGTTTTTGTTTTTCGTTCCCTTTTTCAGAACCACCAGAATTCACCGTGAAACCAAATGACGTCTATAACGTAAACAATGGGGAAACGCTAAGCATACAGTGCCAAGCCCAAGGCAAGCCCACACCAAGAATTCTATGGAAGAAAGACGGAGACGAACTCCCGCACATAGCCAATAGGTGAGACAGATTGCCTTATAGCGCAGAATTGGTTTTTCAAGAATTTGTGTCTTGTTGTGTCAGTCACATCACGGCTTTTTAACTAAAAATTCCTGACAGAGTCTTTCTCTTTTGAAATATTTACTATAAAATACTAACCCCCAAATCCATCCATTTCTGAAAATAGCAGCTATTGAACATGTTGTATATTCCCTTTAAATCACTGTCACTCCCCGTAAGTTGTTTCTCTAAGAAAAACAAACATTTTGAATAACCCTTTCCTTTTATGCAGAAAATACTATAAAATACTAACCCCCAAATCCATCCATTTCTGAAAATAGCAGCTATTGAACATGTTGTATATTCCCTTTAAATCACTGTCACTCCCCGTAAGTTGTTTCTCTAAGAAAAACAAACATTTTGAATAACCCTAAATTTCCTTTTATGCAGAAATGTGCATCTCCACGAAATCCTGTAGTTGACAACTTTGTATTCTGACAAGTTTGACCCTCTTTTTTTCTTCAAGGTTTACGGTAATGCCGACTGGAGATTTGCGGCTAGCGAATGTGGACACTAGCGACATGGGAGTCTATTCCTGCATCGCAGTTAACTCGGTCCAATCCAGCTCCCTCTCAATGCAACTTCTCGTCAACGGTAAGTCCCACCTGAAAGGCTGAAGACGGAAGGGACAGTATGAGTAAAAAGAAAAAAACACATCCTAAGAAACGCATCCCAAATGGTAGGATCAAAAGGGCCAACAAAATTGTGCATAACTTTGTATAAAGCTGAAATGTTTTTGTCTTTTTTTATTCCGAAAATGTATTTGTATGAAGTTTTGCTTGGTTTGTAAGTGTTCTTTCAGCAAACCGAAAGCAATTCTCATAGGGATGCAAGTTAACTGTTTTGATCTTGCTGTAGGAACGCATGCTTTTTTTGTGATCCTTGGAATGAACTCTAAAACGGTATCTTTCAAAACAAAACTTTATTCAGAATTTGGTCCTGCCATTTAGGACTTTTTTTTGTAATTGCCCTTTAGGCCCTATAACTACACCCCCTTGCAGTGCTCAGTGTGACGAGTCACTATTTTGTGACTCGAGTTGCATTATTCTATCATTTAGACAGTGACTCAAATCAAGTCAAATTGAGTCAAGTCACATTTGCATTCTTTGCAGTGTACAGTGTAACAAATCTGTATTTTGTGACTCGAGTCAGTCATTCTATTAACCCTAACCTTCCCAACTCCATCAAAATGCATTCCCCCCATTTTGGGGATTTTGGCAGACAAGCCATACTAAGTCCATCAAAATCCACCTATAGCACAAAAAAAGTCTGGCTTATAAAAGCAGGTTATCAGCCAAAACTCCATGTGATTTTCATGCTAAGCAATCAACAGCTAAATTACTAATCAAGAGCTGGCTATACATCACATGAAGTTTTGGCTGGTAACCTGCTTTTTATAAACCAGACTTTTTTGTGCTAAGCAAACTTTTGTGCTTAGCAGCGCCTTGAAATTGGCCCCAGTTGTGCATGACAAGACCTCCAGTGAAAAGCTATTCTGAATCAACTGAATGGAATATTGTGCACCTGGGAGCTACTGTACTAAGCTTATCTTGTCTTGTCATAACTGTCATTTTCAGGGCCTCCGGTTTTCAAGACAGTACCGTCTAACCATACACTGTCTACTGGCGAAACTATAGTCCTCCAATGCGAAGTCATGGGAACCCACAATCCCGTCGTGACTTGGGAAAAGGACGGCAATGCTGTCCAGTCCGGAGACCATTACAACCTGCGCAAAGACGGGCTCCAGATCAAGTCGGTAACCCAGGCGGATACCGGGGAGTACACCTGCATTGGAAGCAACGCCGAAGGCAGCGTAAAGAGTTCAGCCTACGTCACAGTTAGTGGTAAGAGTCACGTTTCTGACAACTTTATTCATTTCATCGTTTGTCTGTATCAAAGAAAAGTATCTTTTCATTGCAGAATAAGAGGTTGAAAGATGTAAATAAAGAAAGATTTGAGAATAATCAAACTTAGCAAAGCTTTGGCAATCATCCAGCCTCGAAACCAGTCGCCTGGTTTTGCATCCAAATTAAAACTAACTGACTACATGTACATGTACCCAAAATAATCCCGTTCGTTAGTGTGATGTCATCTCAATTCAACCGTGCGTTCTTCACACGGTGTAGCATAGCACGATTGGAACCAGAAGTTAACGCAACTCGAGCATTTATCCAATGGGTGCAAGTAATCAGTGGTGCGCGCGCATGAATGACGTTTTCACTTACAAACCGAAAACATATATACAGGGTGACCCCCCCAAAAAACCCGGAATAGCGTACTTGCCCTACCCTGAGACTCCATCAACCTATACCAATGCATAGGGAATTTTGTCAAAAGAAAAATGATACCAAGATTGTCCAATTCGGTTCAGTAGTTTTTGTTCTAAAGCCTATTTTGTGAAATAAAGTCGGGAGTCATTTTGTCCGAAAAATTGATTTGAAGTAATTGGATAATGATTGCTATGTAATACCCACTTGAAAGGTGTATGCTTCACAAAATAGGCTCTGCAGGAAAAATTACTGAACCGAATCGGGAGATTGTGGTATCATATTTCTTCTAAAAAGATTCTCCGTCCATAGGTACAGGTGGTTTGAGTCTCAAGGTAGTGGAAGTATGCTGTTCATTTTCAGGTGAATGTTAAAAATCCAAACTAGTTAAGTGAAAAAAAGATTATTTTTTTAAACTTTTTTATTAATATTCAAAAGCTGCGTTTTTTGCAAGCAGCCAAATCAAAACAATAAAGAAAAGAAATGCTTAAATGAAAAAAAATATATATTGAGAGGCAAAAGTGTGTTGTCGCAAATAAGCTAGATCCAGGCATGAAACTTTTCCTCGGATCCGTTGATTTCCTCATTTTTCACTTCCACGAATGCATTACAAATTGAAAAATGCTGTACAAAGTCTTGTGTGGTTTGGAGTTTCCTCGTTTTTTTTTCGAAATTCCCAGGTGCATGCCTGTAGATGGACTGCTCATGGTCCAAAACATAAATGTACCGAAATTTGTGGGGGTATGATAGGGTAAAATAGACCTAAGACATAATGGCTTTGTTTACATATGCGCTTGCCTATGGGAGCGAAGTCGGGCAGCCAGACGAAGTAGGGACCGTCTGACACATAGGAAAAACAAAGCATGACGTCATTTGGTCTCAAGTCTATTGGGGTCAGATGTTATTAACCCTAACCGAACTCAACCCATCAAAGCCCAACAGCAGGTTTTGTTTTAAATCTGTTGGGATAGGTACAGTACCCCTAAACAGATGGTCTTTTACACTGGGGTTGGCATACTTCCAGAAACTAAGTCCAACAGTATGTGTGTGTACAATTTCCCGTGTGGGTGTTGGAATTTGCCAGAGTGGGTATTGTTCCTAGTAATTTAGGCTTGGTAGTTAGGGTCAAAGATAGAAAAAATGCTGTGCACATATCGGTGGGAATGTCTCCCTAATGACCCATTTCCCGTAATTATTATAATTATTATTATATTTTTTTTGAACAGCCCCAGTTTTCGGCAATCAGCAAGTGCAACCAGTGGGCATCATGTGGCTGTTTATCGTCGTCATCATCATCCTCCTGCTGATCATCGTCGTGATTGTGGGCGTGGTCCTCCGGCGACGCCATAAGCAGCAGGCCCTCTTCAACCACTCCCGTCTCAACCGCAGCCCTAAGAAGTCAGCTCTGGGGGTCATATTCACCGAGCGCACCAATGGGAGTAGCTACGTGGAGATCAAGAAACAGAAAGCCAAGGAAGAACGGGAGATGCAGGAAGGAATCATTGAAGATGTTGACATTGTATAGGTAAAACATGTCAGAGACAATTGTCAATATGGTTATGATTTTCCAAATTAAGAATGTGTCTTGTGCGCTGGTTCGTTGGTATATATCTAGTACCCAGACTTCTCTGGCTCTTAAACATATAAAAAAAAAGCTTAAATCAATGATTGACTTTTGGTTATGTACAATGTAATGGCCATTTTTTTTTTCAAGTTTGTTCTTAAATTCTTAAAAAAAGTGTTGTTTAATTACTAGCAATAAAAAAACGTTATTAAACTTTTCAATGAGACATTGACCAAACTAGACCAGGCCATGTTCAGTTAATGTACATGCGGCCTGACAATGAGTCATTTTTTCACTAGGTAGACTGGTTTCGTACCCCTGTTAGTGAAGATCATGTGGGGATCAGGAACCAGTCTCCTCCCAGGGCGGATTCATTTGTGTGAACAAGTAACCTTTTTTTTGGTAACAATCAAAAGTCAACAAGTCAATGTTGTTGACTGAAAAAAAAGTGAATATGTTAAAGAGAATGGATGGTACATCTTATAAGGGCCTATCATATATTTTTTTTTTGTCCAGGGAACTTGTGCGCAGAGTTCATATTGCAGGCTACATACATGTAATTAAGGGGAATGGTGTAACAAGGGTTAAACTTCTAGGGGGCACCTGGGATGAACCAATTTTTTCAAGGGGGTCACTGAAGGCAAGAGATATGTTGTTTTGTGCAATTCAAGATTTTAAATCGGGGGCATGTGCCACGTGCCCCCCCCCCCCCTTATTTACGCCACTACATAAGGGCTCTCACTCTTAGTCATGTTCCCAACCTTCTCTTTCTGAGGTTGGGAGTGAAATGGAGTGAGACCAGGAACCAGCCTACTTATCTTAATTCGTGCGCATTGTGTTATTATTAAGCCCTGTTTTCTTGTGTTCGCTTAGATTTGCAAAATTTATATATGATAACTTGAAAGAAAAGCATCTTGTTTCCATTAAAATACAACCATCTCTATCAAACATTACCACAATTAAGTGGTGCGTTAATTTTTTTATGATAGTTGGAAGAAACAATCATCAAACCTGAGTATTGAAACAATGCAGTAAAGTTAAAGTTGCGTTCCCGTGCTCTTCAACTTGTATGTTTTATTAAAACAAAAAAAACCCTCTGTTTTCCCTTTCTTTTTGGGACATCTGCAACTCTCTAAATAAAGGGGGTTTGTACTGCTTTGCGAGTAGACTGGCTCCCAGTCCATACATTACCGATACTGATTGTGGGGCAGGAACCAGCCTACCCTGCAAGAAGGGAATTATTTTCTAGCAGCCAATAATTCGAAATTGTATAGTATAGGTTTTCCCGGCTATTTTAACACTTGTATCACACGAAATCCCTATATCGATACTTTAATTTCGTCCCCGAACATCACCAAGCTCACTTCTCAATTTGAATTTCAGAAAGCCACCACTAGATTTCATTTTAGGTTCAGTATAATTCAAATTGTTAGCATTCTGATTCGTCCAAAATCTTTGAAATTCGTCTCGTGAAGCAATCGGCGTTGAATTGACAAAGCAAATTCGTTTTTTGTCATTCGATTTCATGTTCTTGTCATTACATTTCGTCCCTGGTGACCTAAATTGTATACGATTAGAAAATGCGCCCAATCCTTAGACTTATTTGAAGAATTATGCGTATTAAAACAATGATAATTCAACATTTATTTACTGTATGTATAAATAAAAGTAGTTAGCTGTAAGGTATGAATTTTTATTTCTGTGTTTCACAATTAACATCAGAGTCAGGAATTTACATTTCACAATATGCACTTATGACATGGACACTAAGCATTAAGTTCAAAGACTTTCTTAATGTTGTTCTTTGATAGACATACCTTATTTCTATTGTTTTATTCATATACATATATAAAGGAGCAACATTACGAAGGTGTTTGATCTTAATGCTTAAATTCCATATGCTTAGCAAAGACCATATTGTGAAAGTTCAATTTCTGATTTTAATGTTAATTGTCAAAGAAAATTCACAACTTACAGCTATAATTTCCTTTAATAAGGAAATATTTGTTAAAAATTACAATTTAATTAATGCGCAAACAAGTCCAAAGACAGTGCACATTTGTAATCATAACGTTTTAAGTCACCAGAGACGAAATGTAACGACAAGAACATTAAAACGAATGACAAAAAACGAATTTGCTTTTTCAATTGAACGCCGATTGCTTCACGAGACGAATTTTAAAGATTTTGGACGAATCGGAATGGTAACAGTTTGAACTATACTGAACCTTAAATGAAATCTAGTGGTGGCTTTTTGAAATTCAAATTGAGAGTTGAGCTTGGTGATGTTCGAGGACGAAATTAAAGTATCGATATAGGGAATTCGTGTGATACAAGAGTTAAAATAGCCGGGAAAACCTATAATAATTCAATATCTAAACATGGGCTGATGTTTTTCGATCCATGTCTCATTCAAAAGTGAATAACTTTTGTGTTGCTAGAAATTATTCTGACAACACAATAGATCCCTTTTTCTAAATTGCTATTAAGCAATTTAGAAAAAGGAATCTATTTGCGAGATGAATCTCCCAAATACCACAGGGAATGCAACTTTAAGAAAACAAAATTCCACAAGTATATTGTCAGAAGAACCATTCTACATTGTATTGTGTTGGAAATCGATCATTGCTTTATCGTCATTTACCGTGACATGCAGCTGTACGTGTTGTGTGAAATAGATACCACAAAGAAAACCAAAGTTTTGTGACTTTCAAAGTCTTTTTGTGACAAATGACAAAAGAAACTATTCGTTGTTGTGAGTGTTTAATGAATAATGTGAGCGTTTGCATAAAGCATTTTTTAAAAAAAGGGAAAACTTAAAGGCAGATGATTTCTAAAATATATTTTTCTTTCTTGTGAAATAACCTTTTTTCAGCTGCAGATGTCCAATTGTTTTAATAGTTCTGCGTATGTACATGTCAATGTGTACTGCAGATTTATATTTGCACCAAAGGTGCAGTATTTGAGGTTTCTAAGAGATTTGATTTGTCCGTGTGAAATAACCTGTTTTCACCTGCAGATGTTCGAATGTCTTAATTGTTGCGAGCATTTATGTGTACTGCAGATTTATATTTGCACCAAAGGTGCAGTGTTTGAGGTTATATTTCCTCGCGAAAAAATAGACATATATATTATGAATATATATTTTGCGTTGTTTTTGGTATTGCGGGTTGAAGAACACTGATCAGAATAGTTGATTAAAAATAACCCTCCAAAATTGAACAAGTAGTTTGGCGTTGTTTTGAAGCATTCTGGGGTGTGTTCAATAGTGTAATACGTATGCCATTCTCGCATACCTTCAACGATGAAGGTATACATTAGGCGTGTTCAAGTAGTGCGACTAGTCGACTACACGCCAAAGCTGAAACGCATTGGTAGTCACGACTATCAATTTCCAAATAGTCGACTAGGTGTTATGCCGGGACTAGTTGTTCTGCCGCGAATAGTCATTCCGCTATGCCGCATGCAACTAGCGGTTGTGCCGTGATCTTTTCCCCGCGACGTTGTAGTCGTACCGCGGCACTGCACTGTACCGGTAAGTCTGAAACAATCTACACAGTCCATGAATTTTGCTTGCGTAATGAAGCGCAGCACGCGCTGACAGTCACACTGGCTATTAAAATAAATAACGTGATGCTCATCGCGACTAGTCCAACGTTTTATCACAACTGGTCGTGAATATCGATATTCACTAGTTGCCCACGCCTAATATACAGGGATTCCCAGTCCTGGTACAATGTATACGTATAGCACTATTGAATGTGCCACAGGTCTACAAGCCTGTGGAATACCAAACTTGAATTTGTGTCTGTTAAACAAGTTCTGGAATTTACTACCTTACGGAGACATGAACACAATAGGGAACAAAAGATTGTATACGTCTCCAGAAGAACATTTCTATAGATGAATAAGTCTCCACAAGAATTTCACGAAATAGATATATGGATTTTACTCAAAAACTAGGAATTTCCAAGGTAGGTTGATCGGTCGCAAATGGAAGAGTTTTAGAAAAGGGATATTTAGTCCAAATTTCAGCCCAGGAAATTAATTCTGGTTAAAATAAGAGCATTTTGAAACTTCAATTTCACACTCGAAAACTTTACTACACGAGAACAAAGAAATGTCTCCACAGGAATACAAATTCCAGAATGGGTGGGGGTAGGGGTGTTATGGGGAGGGTAGGGTAGGGTTGGGGGTTAGGGTGGGTTGGAAGGAGTGGGTCATGTCAATGGGGTGGGGTCAGAATGGAACAGGGATGGAGTTTTATATCAGACATGACGTAGTGCCTGTGTACAGTAGGGTACCTTTTTGTTTTAAAAACAGTAGAGATTTATTTTGTTTATAGGGTTGTCACATACTAATGTAAAGTTAACTCTATAAAACTGTAAACAAATGTAGGCTCTTAAAAAAATGCACAAAGGGATGTACAGACAAATGCTGATCTACAATGGAAACCAGTTTTGCTTTGAGTGATGTGGCATTTGAATTATTATATATTTTCAATTGTTGCTTTTGATTCTAGAGCGAGATATATTTATAAACAATGAAATATGTTGTAGCATATTTTTGTTGTACATAATTATACAAATGATTAATGATTAAAGAATGGTAGCAGAAAAGAATTACATTATGTTATAACAAATATACATCACAGCGTTGGTATAGTGAATAGGTGACACGCCATATAACTTATTTATGTTATTCCATGTTTGTTATCATTACTTTGACTGTACAGTTCTTTATTTAATTCCTTCCTGAAATGGTTTGAAAAGCTTGACGTTAATTTGTTTGAATGGGCTTCCCTTCTGTAAATAAAATGCAACGGTTCCAATGCAATTCGAATCGTAGAGTTAGATTGTGCTCAAGTATGCACGCTGTAATATAAAACACAGGCATTTCGCTTTAAAATACATGTACTTGTAGGCAACTTGGTGTGGATAGCTATATATATAACTACATATATAATAATTACCCTGGATTGGACATTTAAGAGACATCCCCATAGACTTGTGCACAATTCTTTTTCAAACTTAAATGTGCCCTAACCCAAAAGTCCCTTGTCCTTTTCCCACGAATTTCGGTATGTTTACTAATTAGACCACGAGCACCAAATATAGGAGCAACTACTCATGCTTGCAAGCCAATCCGCGCACCTGAAATTGCCTTGTGTTGTAATAGCGTAGGTAGTTAATAGTTTCACTTCTAGTATTCTGTAGACTGACTATATTATTGTAGACTAAAAGGGTTCAGTATGCACTGTTAGTAGTATACTTTTGTAGTCGTGTTCATTGCACTTGAGATATATATTTAACGGAGATGGGTAAAATGTACACTATTTTCAAGACAAAATTCCTTGCACCACCCCCCCTAAGAAAAAATAATAATAATAAAACCACGCCTGTACTTTATGTAAAGTTCATTTATTGGTAATACAATGATGCTGTGGATATTATATTGTTATCATAAATGTTCTTACTTAAGTTATTTACTGATGCTGAAGTGTATTTATTGCCGTGTTTATTGCAGTTAGCGGCCCATTTGGTGTACGCGTGTGTGAACATTGCCTCGATAAAATCCCTTTATGTTGGAAAATAAAATGTAAATAATATATTCAAATGCCTTGAGTGTTTTTGTTTAAAATGCATATTTTGAATGCAGAAAGAACAACAGTTGATCTCAGAGTTTGCTGGCTGACTGGCTATTTGCTTGCTGGCTGGCTTGCTCCCCGGATGGCTGGCTGCTGGTTGGCTGGCTTGCTGGCTGGTTGGCTAGCTGGCTCCCCGAATGGTTGGCTGGCTGGCTGGTTTGCTGGCTGGCTGGCTGGATCGCCGGTTGGATGGCTGTCTGGATTGCTGGTTGGCTGGCTGGTTGGCTGGTTGGCTGTTTGGTTGGCTGGCTGGCTGGTTGGATGGCTGGATGGATGGCTGGCTGGCTGGCTGGCTGGCTGGCTGGCTGGATGGCTGATAGGTTGGCTGTTTGGTTGGTTGGCTGGATGGCTGGCTTGCTGGCTGGTTGGATGGCTGGCTGGCTGGATGGCTGGCTGGCTGGTTGGCTGGCTGATAGGATGGCTGGTTGGCTGGCTGGTTGGCTGGCTGGCTGGTTGGATGGCTGATATGCTGGCTTGCTGGCTTGCTGGCTGGCTGGTTGGCTGACTGGCTCCTCAGATCAATTGGCTGGTTGGTCGGCTGGCTGCCTGTCGGGCTTCCTGGCCGGCTGGTGGGCTGCCTGGCGGCAAAGCACTCCTACTGGTAATAAGATCTTCCCTTTATATCCAAAATGTTGCAGGGCCTAGCAATGGGTACACATGTATTAAGCTGAAGGCCATATTGGCGGCTATCTTGGATATCTCAATTTCTCCAAGGATGCCGAGGTGGCGTCATCCAGATTCGGAATCATATTGGGTCTCAAAGCCTATACAAAGATTGTGTGAATGGTAAAACTGGGTTATCGGGTTGGCCTTTGGACTCGATCTAGAAGTCGATTCTAGTGTAAACAGCACGCGCCAAAGATTGCGTCCCCTTCGCTTTGATGATATTGTACTTCTAATAGCCGATGGGAATTTGTCAGCGTTACAAACATTCGCCGCCATCTGTGCTACTAATCAGTTTACCGCCGTTCGAACAACGTTACCGTTATCATGGTCGCGTGTATGTGTTGTCATTATATTTGAAACAACCGTGGCTCATAAGTTCTCACGAAGTGAGATAGAAACTTTGCCTTTATCAGTTCCTTTTGTTTCTTGGCCAATTCGTATATTTTTGTCTTAAATCGTGTCTTCGTTGAAGACAGTTAGTTATTCAAATTCATCGTCTCTTTATTCAAACGATTTTTCACTATGATTAGACACGCGTGTAATTTCAATCACCGTAGCCAAGTAATTTCTTCAAACGATGATGCATGATTGACAGCGCGCAGGGGCCAATCACAAGCAGGGCCGAGTTGCTCAGTCACTGCTCGGGGAATCGATTTCAATATTTAAGACACGAACGGCGCTCTGCTCTTCAGAACGACCGTGCAGCTCTCTTCATCTTTAGACGATAATCTGAGAGAAGTGACTGCAAAGACAAAACTTGCTCGGTAAGTGTTTGAAAAAAATTGTGTTTTTCCCCCAGGAAAAAGTTGCACAGTTTTCGCACAGTTTTGTTTTTTTAATCAACGTAGGATTTAGAATGGGAAGGTTAGTGCTGACAGTTGTTTTGCCCTTTATATGCTTGTGTCTCAAGCATACAAAACGGGGAAAAATCAAGCATACTACCGCACTGGTTGTTTGGACTGAGAATTAGAAAACACGTTTATTTTATAAACACGATTTCATTTGATACTGATCTAGCTCGCGTGGCTCTGATACTAATACAAGCTTTCTAACAGACAAACCAGCGCGCTGAGTTCCGATCCTCGCCATGTTGGTTCCACAATTTTATACATGTAGTTACATTCAAACATTGTTGAATAAAAGTGAGACTATATTCAGAATACACTCTGTACACTTTTCTCTTTAAGGGCGAAGTTTCAAACGGACACAATGCACACAGTTGTCTTTATTGTCTTATCTAGATGTATTCAGCTGAATGTAGATTTCGTGTATGTATGGAGTGGATGTTTGAACAAATCTTTCGGCCCTATTATACTCTGCTGTTAACAGTTTTAAGCTCAGGTTCTGTACGAATTCAGTCTTGTTTGCAGGAAGGGGGCCACTCAGCATACAACTTGGATTCTGTTCAATATTTTTGGATTCAGCGAGAGTGGAATTGGGTGTAACATTTGGAATATTTTGGCAGTGCGGTTGACACAGATTTTACAAATCCTCAATAAATTCTGAGACACATTCGATTGACAAACAGAACGTGGCATTTGCTATTTTAAAAATTGTACTGACGCCGATATCTGTGTATTTTCTCTCAATACTTAATAGGCTTGTTTTGCCAGTCATCCTAAACATGCAGCCAACATTTCTATCCGATAAAATTAATAGTTTTAGTTATCGTTCGACAAAGGTTTTGTCTGTTTAGTGGTTGGGCCGATTTACTGGACACCGTGACTTCATTTTGACAGTTTTGTCGGTGTAATTACAAAAGCGAAATTGACGCAGATAATCTCTACTTTTTCTCTCAAGGTTTAACAGTCTTGTGTTGCATCCCAGTCAGGCTTAACATCGTGCCAACATTTTAATCCAATAAAATAAATCGTCAAAGCTGTTGGTGAATTGAACGCAAACACAATCACTAGAGTCTAACAATAATCAATCCGAATCACATTTCACTCAACTGAGAATCGTACATATTAATTTGTGTTCACAATTGAAATGTAGCTGATATGCCTCACACCATCAGCTCCCAAGTTATCCCTAAACGAATTCAATAACATTTTGCTCATTTTCGCTTTATTAATTTCAGCCAGCAATCTGCTCGAGTGTTGAAGACTCCTTTCCGGACAGATTTAAGAAAGCTACAGTAAGGTGAGCTTTCGTAGTAAAGGAATGTTTTTAAGAAACTGTGGCGTAGAAAGGTGATTTTTGTTGGGGTAGACTTCAACAAGGGCACACTCCTTATCCATGCCGAAAGGAAAACGATTAAAGCTTTCACCGGTCATCCAACCTCCATAAAATCGAAGCTGAAATGAGGGAGGGCAGAGTGGTTAGGCTGGACACCATCTTCCTCTGAGGGCGCTTAATTGGGCGATCGTGGACACTATCGGACAATATGGGGCGCTCTTTATAGCGGTACAATTGCCAACGTTCGCGCGACGTTCACAAAACAGCAGTTGTGAAAAAAATGGTGCTCGTGAAACACGTGCACAACATTTTTGCTGGGCAAAAATACCCCTTTAGCTCTAAACACTTATCCCTCACCCATGCTGCGACGACACTAAGAAATCAAAATTTATCGTACGCCAAACTAGATCCTTTGCCAATCATTCAAATGAGTCAAAAGGCGGATTCGTTTAAAGTATTCGGCGACTACTAACACCAAAATATTTTCCATTTTCGTACACGGTCAATAAATATTGTGTTCAGTAATGGGAAGCTTCAAGAGAATCTTTTCGAACTTGATCAGTTAATATTGAAGACGTGAAATCTTCCCATACTCATGTGCGTTGTTTTTGCAACCGACGACAACCTTTTATATTTAAGTCTTATACATGCCACTTCAATATTTTTCCATCGTCTTCCCCCTTGAGTGCCCATATTTTTTTTCTGTTTACAGATGAAGACCTGCGTGGCAACTGTTCTTTCAATCGCCCTCCTTCTGGGGAACTCTGTCAAGCTCCAAGCTTTCGTTTCTGGGCCGGTCTCCTCTGACGGTGATAGTGATAGTCGTGCGTCTCAGGTGTGTCCAACGTGCTGCCAGGGACCTGCTGCCTCACCAGGCATACCAGGTCTGCCTGGGACGGCAGGACCGATGGGGCCGTACGGTCAGCCGGGGTCAAAGGGTGATGTAGGTGATCGAGGTCAGAAAGGTGAGATTGGGCCGATTGGAGCTATGGGTGATCGGGGAGCTCCTGGGAACACTGGGCCTAAAGGTGACGACGGAATGGGTCTGCCCGGAAAGAAAGGTCCGAGAGGGCCACCAGGTTTAGATGGAGTAACCGGGCCAACCGGTGCCAAAGGTCAGAAGGGTGAGCCAGGGGAGACACCAGACGACTCCAACCAGCGGGTAGCGTTCACCGTTGTGAGGACGACCCACTCGGCTGATTCTTCGAATCGCGACTACCGTTTGCCCTTCGATGCGACGACGACGCTTCTGTCCGGTACCAACTTCAACCTAGGGACCGGTACATTTACCTGTACTGTGCCGGGCACCTACGTGTTCACGTTTTCTGTGCTCGAGTATGGTACAAGCACTACCATTTACATATATCTAAAGAAAAACAACGGTGTGGTTGTCACTGGCCACAGCGGTGATACCAGTAGTCAAGAGCAGGTGTCTGGGAGCGCCGTGCTGGTTCTGAAGGTCGGAGATGAGGTGTATCTGACCATGGAGGGTAGGTCGAGTAGTAGTGCCAATCGCTTCACCTCATTCAGTGGCTTCCTTCTTTACTCCGAGTAACTAACATTAACCACCCCAAATGCAATTGAAAGTTTGGCATTGCGTGTTATCGTGTTATATTCACGATCACAGAAGTGTGTATTTGCATTGCCAATTTTTCAATCGCTCCTCCGTTTACCTGAAACAACTATGAATTGAGTAAGTGTAAAATTATTTCGACAATACAAATTGTTTGCACATTCATAAATCTGTTTTGAGCCATTGGATTCACAACATGTTTGAAGTACTGAAATGTAGCACAGTGGACAATCATTATTAACCAAAATCTGATAGCACAGTTTATTTAAAAGTACTGGGGAAATATTTATGCTATAAAAATCGACGATTGTTATTAAACAATTTGTGTGATTGTATTAGTTTTTGTTTGAATATGACAAATATTGAAATGCACGAAAATAATTATTGAGAGATATCCTGTTATGCACCTGCATTCTGGTCATTTCTTATTATTGAAATGAAATTTATTTAAAATTCGACGACGATAAGTTTCCAAAAGGTCAAATTCAACTTAGGTATATAAACAACAAATAAATTGCTAAAAGAATGAATGCGGCCGGACATTGCGGACTTAAAAAAAACATTTATTTTGCCACTGCAGAAGGACTTGTTTAAGTCCGCAACGTCAGGCCGCATACGTTTTTTATAATATTTGTATATTTCAGGTCAATCCAGTCAGTAAGCAGTTCGTAGAATTCCTATTACTTAACAAGTAAATAAATTATGTGAAAACGTCATTCAATTTAACAGTTTCGCTATTAAGATGCGCTCAGAGTGAACGGATCAGTGCGGATTGATGCGGATCGGTGCGGATTGCGTACGTTCCCTTAGGTTTCTCAGTTTTGTTTTTTGGATTGTGCCCTCTGGATCCATGCACCCAAGCTCAAAATGTCAGTATCTGTCCTCTGCAACATGACCTCAGACACCGGCTCAAAAGTGATTCTCGAATAAACTTTGCTCATCTTAAAAAGCCGTGTTTTCGGATGAAAGGCATGCGACACACCTCTAAATCATTTGACATTTTTTCAAAAGGTTTTAAAAGACAACCGTGCATTTGAATTGCATCACAATTGACCCAGACCATTCTCAAGTATTTCTATTCTTAATGTTTATGGTACAAGGCATTAAAGCGATCTTGAATGTTCGTCTAATTTCCCTCCACTGATTCCTGAAATCTCAATTGACCAAAACATGAAAGAATGAGAGCGCCCCCTAGTGTCAAATGAGTCCCCACTCCCCCTCCCGAATTTTGCAACGGCCAGCTTGCCGAAGGTCAAATCCACTAATAACCACTCCGATCCCCCTCGCCTCCAAATTCGGTTTAGGATCCAGGAGTGATAGTGGGTGTCAGGTGGGGTTCTATTTTGAGGGTTGATGGGGTTTAGGTACTGTGCCTAGGGCCTACGAACAATTTGGGGGCCTACGAAAACTTGAGAGGGGGGGGGGGGGGGGGGGCCTACGAAAATACCGCAGTGTGCGATAAAACACATTGCCCTACCCACCCACACACCCAAGCGCAGAGAAAAGCTTTTACAAAAGTTTTCGGGTCTCTCTCAGAATTTTCGAGTTCACCAATGACGCTATACAGCATGTATGCGCAGGCCCTACGTATAAAATGTACGTGTAAAGTCTGTAGTTCTGAAGCACGTGCCAACCATGGGTGTCGATCGGTGGGGAACTGGGGGACATGACAATCCCCAACGATTTTCGTCCCTGGATGAAAAACAAATGTAGCCTACATTTGATTACTTAGCTCAAAACAGCTGATTTAATGACTCCAAACTCGAAAAAAAAAAAACGTTTAAATGATGATCTTGTGGTAAAACTTTGGTAGTTGTCAGAAATTACCTCAGATCGCACCACAGTGCGCCTAGAATCCATTTTTTTAAAAACCCCACGCCGTTTAATTAGTACTGATCAAGATACATATGTATGTACCACCCCCACGTCTGAGAAGCTTTTGGAATGTCCACGACCGGGCTTTGGTCACCCCCCCCCCCCGGTCCCCCACTCGCCTACACACATTTACGCCACTTGTTGTCATTGCACTCCCGCGTTCACGAATGCCACCGGCTGACGTTAACATGACATTGTATTATAATGGCATCATTCCCTAGACTTAGCGTAAGTACAAGAACAGATGAATGTTTAAGGGAGCTGAATTAGAATCAAACAAATAAAATTCCTTCGTAAATATTTGTAAACGGGTCAGTAGTTTGATATAAATATAATGAGGTAAGGGAAACTTGCTAGAATTTCACTCAATCAGCGCGATAGGTCATTGCCCGTCGAAAGTAGCGCGCCGCGAAACAATAACATAAGACAGAATAAGGACGAGCTTGGTAAGGTTAATTGCTCGTAGTGACTCTGAATAGTTAACTGCTTGGTACATAAGAATGATAAGAAAAGAGTTACGTAACATCATTCATGTGTATAGCGCGATGCTGATTTCGTGCAGCTATGAAACACCGAGTAACTCTCCCACTGCGGAAATAAGGATTATGTTTTAAACGCAAAGAGAAAAGCACCTAGTCAAACAGCCTAGTTGTTAAGCTGTCTGACAGCGGACCCAGGGTTAGGGGTTCGAGCCTGCTTGTTGTCATTTTTGGTTTTGGATGCCTGCGGTTCTGTCACTTAAGAGTATTAATTCCCCGTCGTCATTCACCAACAGAAGTTAGCTCGGTCGGTCGGTAAGCTGACTCACAAGTTGGGACTGTCTGCGAAGTCCAGGTTGGCATCTGCGTATAGGTACGGGGTTCTTTTGCTGACTCGGCAGCAAGGCTTAGGGTGCCACCTCGTTTCCTCCCTTTATGGTGCCTGACTTTCGAGTTACATGGATGGACAGGGAAGGAGGTGTGGTGGGCCGGGTACCGAGTCCCAGAAGAGTTCTATATGGAAGTCGGTAAGGGGCTCATTGAGTTAGGGTCATAAGTCCGACTCCTGAAGACTTGGCCATCGCCACATAACTTTTTGTTTTATTTTCTTTTTCTTTTTTCTATCGGAGGACAATACTGCAAGAATGATTAATGTGTTATATTGAGAGCTTGCAATTGTACTGTAATCGTTCGAAATAAATTTTTGAAATTGCTCGAAAATACAAAATTCAATCCAGCTATAATGTTTTTATTTCATTGTCGCAAAACTGCATGTACATGTTCAGTATCTTTGCGCATACCTTGTTCAGGCCTGTTCCCTAATCCCATACTGCAGGCCGGGTGGGGCTGGTGGTGTTCTTTAATCTTTAAATCCTATATAGTGGAATGTTCGATATGCGAGCGCGAAGCCCTGAGGTTGTGGGGTCTTGGGACACTAAGAGCCCCGGGGAATTTTTGGATTGCAGATGCTCTGTAGCGCAAATATCAAACTTTTAGCTTGACTCTCTATCGAAATATGTCCTTGTTATTTTGAGTCGTTACTAATAAGAATCAGCTTAATTCGATACTGCCTGCGAGCGAGCACGTGCTTGAATTTCGCACAGCTGTAGCTGCCAACGCCATGGTGACCGTTTTAGCCGATTTCCCGCTAACTTTGACAGATTCTTTTGTTAAAAAACGAGTTTGACAGAAAATTTGAACGGAATTTTTTGGTAGATTAATTAAAGCAATACTACAACATCTGCGCGTGATTTTAAGTGTTTATAGTGTATTTCGAGTAATTTTGGGGAATTTGGAAGATTTTTGATAAATCTGACAGATTTTTGAAGTGCACTTAGCAGAATTTTGCCATAACCGTACGGTCACCTTGGTCAACGCCGTTATATGAAGCGACTTGTGCCGACATTACATAATGTACAATCTTTCGCCTTGCAGAACTTAATTTTAGCTATGCGGAGTTTTGAGCAGCGGTGTTTATTATTTACATTCTCCACTATGTTCTTATTTCCTCTTCCTTTCCCCTTCGATCTGCATTCTTCGGAACACTGGTGCCTAGGGCCTACGAAACACTTAATCTGGGCCTGAGTTTAAAGGAAGTTAAATGTAATAGACCCTGGCCCCGGTATAGCCGACCATAGTCTATGGTATGTGAGCAGTTTTGGCGATTAAATATGCAACTATAAACTGCGTATGACCTCGAGAGAGACTGACCAATCAGGGGGGCCTTTTATGCGGGCGCCCCGCGTGCGTCAACATCACGCCCACGATGAGGAGCATTTTTTTTTTTACAGGTTGTTGTATTACAAAAAAGTGGCATCGAAATTGACCAATCACAGTAATAGTGCTGATTTCGGAATGAAATGACGTCATGCATGCTTAGATATATCAGACGTTTTACCGGAGATGGGCTGCGTGGAAAACGGGTGACACTCAGACTAGTTAAAAGGCGGATGCGTTTATGATTAATTGATTGATGAGTTTCAAAAAGATGATGAGAGAGTCAGGCTGAATGAGGGAAAGCTGTGATGGGCTATACTTACGAGTTGCCCATTTTTGTCGAGTTCCCTAAAGGTACTTCATTAATTGTTAACTGTTGAATGGGATGGCGCCAGACTATTTATGCAGTCACAATGCAGCCTTATTTTACTGTCTTTTTTGTTTGTTTGTTCAATATGGCTTTAAACATTAGGGGATAATAATAATAATAATAATAAACAGTTCTTATATAGCGCATAATACAATTAAGTCTCTATGCGCTTGTGCGAGTGAACAAGTGAGTTTTAACAAGTTGTTTGAATTGATCCAAGGTGGGACAGGTTTTGATATGGTTAGGGAGATCATTCCATAGTTTGGGAGCAGTGAATTGAAAGGCACGTTGACCGTATGATTTGGTGGTAACTGGATAAGGAGTGAGAAGATCTTTGGAACTAGAGCGGAGGGTTCTTGGTGGTTGATATTTATTGATTAATTCTTGGAGGTAAATTGGGGCTAATCCGTGTATGCATTTGTAAATCAGAACCAGTAATTTGAAAGTTATGCGGGATTTCACTGGTAGCCAATTCAGGTCATGCAGAACTGATGAAATGGGTTCATGCAAGCGTGTTTTGGTGACAAGCCTCGCCGCAGAGTTCAGTATCCGTTGGAGTTTATTAAGTTGGGAATCTGGCAATCCGTAAAGGAGACTGTTGCAGTTGTCGATGCAACTTGTCACAAATGCATGGATCAGCCTTTCTGTTGTTGACTGATCCAAAAATTCTCGAATTTTTCCAATTTTATGTAAGCCAAAGGAAGAAGCACGACATATATTACTGATGTGCTTTTCCATAGTTAGGTGTTCATCGATGATTACGCCAAGCTTCCGTGCACTTTGAATTGGTTGAAGAGAAGAATTGTCGATGGTGATGGGTGGAATTTCAATATGGCCGACTTGTGAAGAAGGCCCATGGAGTCCCTGTCAATCTCGGCTTGGCGATGGTGCCAGAGAGATGGAGGAAGTGTGGTGTGCATGTGACAGCGCTCATGGCACTCTTGCCATGCCACCAGGTTATTGTCGGCAAAACACCGGCTTACTGTCGGCAAAATGTCAACCGTCAGCTGCATCTAGAGTCGGACCGTATCAGGTCCTGTCTCCTTTCAAAAGCGACCCCTCATATTTGCTAAGGAGGTTAACTAGAACTGTACCTATACATGCAGGCCAGTAAATATGCCCAAAATTGCCTACACCGGTGAAATCGTGATTTGAAATGCCCTCAAATTATCCAGTATTTATACCATTTTGTGGGCCATGAACTTGATGGGTGCAAGCGGGGAAAGAGGCGCGAGCTCGTATTCTGTAAAATTCAGATGAAATTGGGCCCTAATATGATCTATTTTGCAATGGAGCGCATGCATCATGTTTCAAAATGCAATGCTTTTTAAAGCGGTTATACAAGGTTTCAAAATTGTGTATCGCGGGCAAAAACTTAAGCTCGATACTTGACCGAGATTTGGGAAATGACTTTATCAAAGTCATGCGCCCTCTCTGTGTTCAATTGCGTTGTTCGTTTTACAATGGGAAAGTCTCGTGACATCACTTTTCTCTTTGTGTGATCTTTAAAAAGTTCATAAAGAAAGATATTGGAAGTGTAATAGTATACACATATAGACTGTTAATAGGTCACTACTGCACGTCTATGCGCCCCGAGGGACCGTGAGTGACCAGAAGAGGGTCCTATATTTCCCGAGGCCGAGGGTTGAGGGAAATAGGACCCTCTTCTGGTCACTCACAGGCCTGAGGGGGCATAGACATTCACTTTTCAGAGTTTTATGATTCAACTGTTTCAATTCAACATCTAACTCATAAGCAATTCAATCATGAGCAATTCAACAATTAAAGGAACGATTTTAGTTATTCTAGATTCAGTTGTTGAGTTTGAGTTTTTTAGAGGGCAACCAGTCACACATTTCGAGTATCTCCGGAAATGACGCGCGCGCGACGTTTTGACACGCGTCTAGTTTACGCTGACACGAATTGCATGCATATAGCCTATATTTGTGAATCACACGTGATCGTGTTTCAGCCAACCAGGATGAAGAACCAGCAAGAGGTGTGTTAAAGTATACAAATATTGAGTGGCTCAGAGTGAAAGGGGAGGTATTATCGCAAGGTAAAATCTGAACTTTTCCATGTCACGAGGCGAAGCCGAGTGAACTGTAAAAGTTTCCATTGTCCATCTGCTCATTTACCAAACTAGTTGGGATTTCTGGCCTTGGACTTTTATGTAGCGCCCCTGTATCAGGGCTAATAAAGGGTCAGATGTTCGGAGTATTTGTGAGAAAAAAATCCCTCCAGTTTAGGGGCGTATCGATCTGTAAACGGGCAGGGGGTGGGGAGAGATATCAAGAGGGGGTGTGTGAAGGCGCGTCAAATTCATGTCTTGCTGGGGGGGGGGGAGGTCCTGGGTCAGCCCCCAGGGAAATATATCCTACACCCTAATGCAATTTTTGAATACATTGAGGAACTTTAGCTTTCTTTTTTTTAATTTTTTTTTTTTACATTTTATGAGTATCAACACATTAGTCAGCGGCTGAACGGCGAGGGTTGGGGGTGTTGTAACTGTAGCGCACACCTCTAGATTGACAGCAAAGTCTTGAGAAGACAAGAATAGTGTTCAAAATAAACCTGATTGTCATCGTGCACAGAGGGCAATGGAAGTACAATGTACCAATTAAGTGTCTACTCAGAGACCTGTCATTGTACCGTCGTGTCGATGGGTGGCCTACTAGTTGCGCTAGATTGGTGGTCACAGTGCTGCAAATAAGTAATTTTCTTTCTTATATTGTGTTTAATTAAGTCCTACTAATCGACGATATGAATTTCACCTTTCTTTTGATTTATGTCTGTGGATTTTGTTTCAGGGGAGATTAGTCCAACAAGTATTCCGTATATGCCATCTGACGCCTGCGCATTATGGTCATTCATTCAAAAATGCTGTCGAGAAGTCCAAACCCACGGATCTATCTATAGTGGGTCAAATATAGTGGCCTCATTTTGTTTAGATAAAAGTACAGGAGATGGCGCAATCACCAATCCCCACGCTCGTTTGCATCACAGACTATTGGGTGCAACCAGTGGCGGCACCAGACTCTATTTATTTATTTATTTTTTGGGGGGGGGGGGCGGGGGGGGGGCAATTAAATATTTAGGGGGAAGTCAATGGTCCGGATATAATTCAGTAGAGCAACTTAGAAGTGTAGTCGTTTTTATAAATGAGAAATATTGAAAGCCTACTTCATTTGTGCAAATCGTGATGAATACGGTTGGTGACCAGTATTTGTGTAGCGCGCCCTCTTTCGGAAGAAATTGATGTTGGTTAAAATGTACGGGAGTGCGCTTATGAGGAATTTAGGCCTATTAACCGGTGTGCATGCACACCGGTTAATAGGCCTAAATCCCTTAAAGTTATATCCTCAAATATTCTATATCAAAAAATTCTGAGCTTTTTGGATGCAATTGGGCTAACAAATGGCGCTGTTTTCCCATGTTGTGGAGGGATCTTTTTTTTCTCAAGATGGCTACTTTTCTGCTTTGGCGACATAGGGGTCGTCGTCTTCGGGAAAAAAATTCAAAACAATTCAACGGTCAATTACCCAACAAAAATAAAAACAAAATGACAGACGACATGTTAACCTGTGAGAGTTTTGAGTATTTTTAAAAGAATTTTGCAATACGGGCATTTAGCACAAGTGTCTATGGGAAATTTAATGCAGAAGTACATCCCGAGCTGTCGTCACGTTGCGCCCTCTGTCGTTGTCCGGACGTTCATTTCTCAGTATTGCTTGACACGAATCAGATTGAGCTGCGAATAATATGAACCTATCATGGTTTTAATTTTAACATACTAATTAGCTGGTAAGTCACGGCGGTCAAGAACTCCAGAATAGAACATGCTGGTGCAATTTATTAAGCCTATCCCCGGTGAATTGTTATGCGGAAGCTGGTCATAACTTGTTGACACCTTTTCAGGAAATGCGGACATGTCAAACTTCCTTCACAAACCCAATGCAATTCGCACGTTGCTGTAAACTGTGTCATTGTAGTAGTTCAGTTGCGCCATTGATGGGTAATCATCAAGTTACATTCAAGCATTGCTGAATGCAAAACTTTAGTATCAGAAGTCGTAATTGACACTTTACATAGTTCCACCGTTAAGCTGGTGATCTCACGGGCGTCGATAGAGGGGTGTGGGGGCGTGACACCATAGTTGTGGTCGGCTAAATCGTTGTCCTGCAAGCAAAATTGTGTGTCCAATCGTGTGTCCTCCCTTACCCCTTCCAGTCTCCCTTCCACCCCCACCCCTGCTGTTTGGAAATGCAAAGAAATTCGTTCGTGAAGAAAAATTAATCTTTTAGCACAACTATTGACAAACTTGTTGCCACCCCCCCCCCACCAATTGGCGAAATTGGCGAAATACATGAGGCATAGTGACAATTGTTCCGTATTAATGCTTGCTTGTGTTTTTTTCCTCCCAAAATCAGATCTTATAACTACAGTACGATAATACCAAATGTTCAAATGTATACACTCATCCGGGCACTATCACTTCAATCACGACGGCCACCGTCAATGGCGAAAGCATTGTGCTAGCTATTGTTCAGCTATTCCATCACGGGGCAGTTGCTTTGTACAAAATCGTGCATATTTCTTTTTCCATTGAAGGGGCCTCGCGAGAGTACAGTGATCACGTACACGGGTTCGTCTATATGCATGCAATTCAATAGCACCAAGAGCAACGAACATCCGCATAAATCACGGCCGGTGTACGTCATGTTTCAATCCACCAATCAGAGTTAGTCACCCAACAAATCGGTGATCACAAGCAAGTGGTCTGTGATTGACATGTTGTGTGTGTCAATCACATACCACGTGTTTTGGATGTGTCACCGACATAGCGTTCAGTCCACCAATAAGATGCGGCTGTTTCAGTGTCGGTGGTCCACGTTTTGATCGTGAATATATAGCCTCAAAGGCAACAGCATTATCTTGAGTCTCATTAATACGAAGCAATTCAGTGATTTGAGATTGACAGCGCGCAGTGGCCAATCACATACCGGGCCAAGCCATTAAGTCACTGATCAGGACATCAATGGTAATATTTAAGACAGCAGTGGCCACTTCACTCCTCACAACGACCGAAACTCATCTTCACCTTCAGACGAAAACCCGAGAGAGAACTGATTGCAAGAACGACAAGAACGGGATTTACTCGGTGAGTCTTTGAAAAATAGTTTATCCTTGCGCAAACAAATGGTTGTTGCCTTTTGCACATAGCGTTTGAATCGGCGTCGGATCTAGATTCTGATAATAATTGCTGACACTATTATTTTCCGAACAACGAGCGTTCTCTCTAAATTCCAAAGAGTGAAATTAGGGACTAAACGTTTTGGAGTGAAAATCACTCTCATTTTCGATTGAAAAAGTCGAGTGAAATTGAAACTCGTTGAATGCCCGGCAGTAGGGCATGTGACCGTTCTAACGCTGAATAATCACTTGTTAAGATTATAATACTTTTAAGTAAATTGCGTTGAAACTTCCCCCATGCGTACTATCCATTATCTGTCAGGGATAATTAGTCTAAATAGTATGAATTTTAAATTTGTTACACGCATGAATCATACCTTTTGAAGCTGCAACTTGTGTTTCCTCTGAAAAGTTTCAAATTTCATTAAAACGAAGGAAGTTTTCTGCTTTACGCGCTTTTGATGGAAACATTTTGGTGATACGCCATTCGCGCCTACGCCCCTCTGCCAGGCACACAACGCCTTCTCTGCAAGCTTGTAAAATGTAGTTGCTTGAGGACCGAAAAACAAGATTTTTAGGAACAAAACTTCATTTAAAACTAATCTTGCGTGACTACGATACTGATACACGCTTGCGTAGGGCCAAACCAGCTCGCTAATATTCCGATCCGCGCCATTAATTTTGGTTCCATCAGTTCCTATAGTTACATTCAAACATTGTTGATAAATATGTGGCTAATTGGAATGAACATTCTTTAGTTTCACTGTTAGAAGGCGCGAATATAAAGGGTCAGGGTAATCATGCACACATATTTATTAAAGTCCAAATTGCTTTATCTGGCTGGATTCACTTGTAGAAAACATGTGTAGAGTTGATGTTGGTAAAATTATTCGGCCCTTCTGATATGTTTGAAGCACAAGCTCTCGCATGAATTCAGTCATGTTTGCATGAACGGTCCCACTCAGCATGCCACTCGGATTCTTTTGCATTGTTTTGTATAACAGTTTGAACTTCTTTGGTTGCAGTTGGTGGGATTGAATCTTCACTCGAACGGAGCGAATTTTCACTCTTTGGAATTCAGAGAGTATAGTCACAATATTTCGTAGGTATGTTCATGATGAGTTGCTCTACGCATGTACCGAGCTTCAATATTTTTTGTCACTCGATGGCAGAGATCTTAGGGGCGGAATCCCCCCGGCTGAGAGATGGTCAAAATAACCCGGCCCTTTTAGGGTTAAACAAGTGCAGTCAGGGCCGTTGGATAACGCATTCCGCTTGGTATAGTCAATCCAAATCACATTTTGCGCGACAGAGTGTGTTTTACTTCTGAAATTCATTATTGCCTCCCCAGCATTTATCTCCGACGGAAACTTATTTTGTTGTTATTTTTGTCATCCAGCAATCTCCTCGAGTGTTGGGCATTTCTTTCGTGATAGATTCAAGACCGTTATTTCCAGGTGAGTGTCTGTTGAAACTGTGGCTTTTACCCTATCAAGCATCAGAAAAGAGCGATGATTGTTAGAAGACTTATTTCTATGCATTTATTTGGGTAAAAATTATGACAGAAACCTCCACTCCATTGACAAATGAAAGCGAGACATTTACATAATTTCGGGTTCCCCTCACCTACACCTACCGTATACCTTTGCCTGCATGAGTTGTACGCTATTCTCTACAAATCATACCTTTTTGAACGTTAGCACAACTCTTCATTTGAAGTACAAACATCGGGTATTTCCGGCCGAGTTTTTCAAATTAACATTCAAAACGACAATTCATCAACATGAAATTGAAACTCGCTATTTCATATACAGGGTATGTCAACAAAAGCGAAACCCAAATGTCGGGAATTTTGTTTTAGTGAAGTTCTGCATGTAGCACTTTTACAATCTAGGATATAAAAGCCCAATTCATAAGCCATCTGTTAGTATAAGAATCATTTAAATCACTTATGCACTTTTCAATTTATGGAATTTTAAACACAAATACCGGTTTAAAGTTCTGTCCACGGATCACGAAAAAGGTGTGCGTTCTTTCGAAAAACGAAAACAATTCACACACATCTGTATGTGATTTGTTTTCGTTTTCCTGAAAGAACACTTACCTTCTTGTGATCCGTGGACAGAACTTTAAAACGGTACTTAAAAAGTACGTAGTACGTGATTTGAATGATTCTTGTACTAAAAGAAACCTTATTATTTAGGTTTTTATATCCTAGATTCTGGAGGCGCTACATGCAGAACTTCACTAAAACAATGGTCCCGACATTTGGGTTTCGCTTTTTTTGACTCACCCTGTATTAATTAATACAGGATAATACAATTTCATTGATTCCTAACTAAATTGTAAACTAACCGGTTTTCGTTGGTATGTTATTTAGCCCACACTGAGCTCGTTGTGATCTCTTCTGGGACCTGATCTTCAAGAACGAACCACAGAGGTGGGTGTGGTGATGTTTTATTTATGGTTGATATTGATACCACCCATCCCCCCCCCCCCAAAAAAAAAAACAAGCTCCGGAAAGCCTCGCTTGATCGGCATGGACTTTGGTGACCTTTGTAACTTTCATCGGCATGCAAAATAATAACAAAATATATCCAACGGGTTACCCTTGGCAAGCGATTTAAAAAACTACGCTTTTTAATAAGTTTTAATTCCTTGTCCACTGATTCGCCACTTAAACATCACGGCGAACACATTTTCTGAATAATGTTTTCTCAAATCTTTTGCTATGCACGGTTTCTCAAATGACCGCGAAATTCATTACCTTTTTACTAATTCAGTAGTTAAAAAGTAAAAACTCTTTTTGCCCCGTTCTTTTTTTTCTTCTGTGCAGCATGAAGATCTTGGGGTTAAACATTATTTCAATCGCCCTCCTTCTGGGTAACTCTGTCAAGCTCCGAGCTTCCGTTACTGGGCCGTTTCCCTCGGACGGTGATGGTCCTGCGTCTCAGGTGTGTCAGCAGTGCTGCCAGGGACCTGCTGCAATACCCGGCATACCAGGTCTGCCTGGCCCAGTAGGACCGATGGGGCTGTACGGTCAGCCGGGGTCAAAGGGCTATGCAGGTCAGCAAGGTGAGATTGGCCCTATTGGACCTATGGGTGAGAGGGGAGCACCTGGGAACACTGGGTCGAAGGGTAATGATGGGATTGGTCTGCCCGGAAAGATAGGTCCGAGAGGTATACCAGGTTTAGTTGGAACAACCGGGCTGACTGGTGTCAAAGGTCAAAAGGGTGAGCCAGGGGAGACACCAGACGACTCCAATCAGCGAGTAGCATTCACTGTGGTCAGGACGAGCAGCTCGGATACGTCTACGAGTCACGACACCCGTTTGTCGTTCCAGGAGACCGAGACGCTTTTGCCGGGTACCCGCTTGGATCTAGAGACCGGTACATTTACATGTAATGTTCCGGGCACCTACGTGTTTACGTTTTCTGTGCTCAAAGTTCAAAACAGCGGCAACCTTTGGGTTCATCTTGTCAAAAACAACGACAAGGTTGTCTCTACCTTTAGCAATAACGCAAGTGAACGTGACCAGTTGTCTGCGAGCGCGGTACTGGTTCTGCAGCGAGGCGACACGGTGTATCTTACTATTGACGGTAGGGCGCATGGTGATTCCTCTAAGCTCTACACATCATTTAGTGGCTTCCTCCTTTACCCCAAATAGACAAACACGTAACCACGCATAATACATATACACGATCACACGCATTGCCGAAGTTCAAATCGCTTCTCCGTTTACCGGAAACAAATAACCAATGAGTAAGTGTAAATCAAAATTTGTCAATGTTATCGAAATACTTAATATTTCGATACTGTAGCATTGTGAACAAGCATATGGCTCTTTAGAAAATCATACATACTCATACTAAACATAATCACTATCTTATTTGAGTGTAATGTAGAAATAGAAAAATTGTCAGTAGAAATTATCGTATCTCATTATTGTCTGTAATTGTTTTTTGCGAATAGGGCGAATATTATATTGACTGTCAAAAATACATTGGTATTTCACTATTATACACATGCATTCTTGTTACTGTTTTATTCTTTACATAAAATTGATTAAAAATTTGACCAGGTTTTCGACGTTGTGTAAACGTTATTTGCATGAGTACAATCCTTTTGGTTAAGACGTTAAGAAGTATGTGTTTATATTTTCAAACCGTGGACAAAAAACTAGAGAGAACAATATCGTCTACGATTCCCAGCATACGTTCGCGATTGAGGTCGCGTACAAAATCTATGGGAGTCTTCCTAAAAAGTTAAAGTACTAACAAAAGAGGGACAATAGGACGTCCACGATCGACGGTGAACACACGTTTGTCTGAACTTGTTCTTCATAACTCCCCCATTTCCCCGACGACAGACACACAAAGGGGAACAACAGATCCTTGGGTCTTTTGTACAAAACGGTCCTCTGTGGTAGGTTTGTGTGCTTTGTCTATGGGAAAGTGTTATACTACAGGGACAAAGGAAAACACAAAGCATTGTCCTCGGGAGTAAAGTAAAATAAGAGTGTGTGCGCTGATAGTGCACGGATCGGTGTGTGCATCTGTGTGGTTCCACGCATGGATCCACGCATGGTCACAATGTCAGCATTTGTCCTGTGAAACATGTCCTCAGATTTCCCAATAACATGTCTCTCGTCCAAACTTCTATTAATTGAAAAAAGGTGTGTTTCCGGAAAAGGGGTTGAAGGCTTTTCATAAGATGGGCGGCGACACGCCAAAATACCAAGTATTATTTTTTTTTTTTTTTTCAAAGTGTGCATTTTGAATTGCCCCACATGACCCAGAAGATTCCAAATTTCATAATTCAATTAATTCTTTCCTTATTTTTTTACTTGGCATATTTTAAGTAGATCTTGTGTATAGTTCATTTGAGGTTATTTCTTATAAAACCATAGTTGTTTATAATTTAATACAATTTTTATGGGCATAGCCCATTACAAGCCCACTCAAGGCCATTCGAGGTGCTCAAGTTGCGAGCTACAAAGGAAAGTATATAGAAAAAAGTTACAAAGAGAGAAGAGATCTATTCACACTTAGTGGTTCCAAACACTTTCATAACACACTATTTTTGAAGACAATTCTCCAATACTTGAATCGTTTGATGATGTCATGAAACGATACCATCCAAAATCTGCTTTAGTTAACACTTTTCTTACAAGTAATCATGTTTAATCTTTGTTAGATTTATAATTAAAGCTGCGGTAGTAAACAATTTATTGCAAACAGAGTCAAAGTTTGTGCGTTTGGATATTTGTTTCTATTTTTTGCAAGTCAGGATAAAATATTTTAATTTTGAGGCTGGGGTTAAGGTCTGGCAGAGATTGGTTTGATGGTGGATGGGGTTTGAGGATGGGTGGGATTGAAAGTGGATGGGTTGTTAAGGGTGGGTGGGGGACGAGGTGGGTCGGGTTGAGTGGTGAACAAATAAAGGGTTGGCGTGGGTTGCAGAGGGTAGGCTATGGTTTAGGGTATAGATATGGGTAGAGGCGTTGGGATTTAGCGTGGGTGGGACTGAGTTTGATTTAGGGCGGGGACATTCATAGGGATTATCGTGGGGTGGTTGACAATAGGTACGAGAGTGCGACCCTTAATTTAAAGCTCAGCTTACGGACCTGTCTGACCAACTAGCTCTCAGGGGCAGGGGGTTCGCTTCAGTTGGGGATGGGAGAGAGGTGAGACACCTAGCTCATTTGATTCGGGTGATTCTAAATGCAGTGCATCACCAAGAGTTTGCCAAGGAGAGTCAATTGTTCAAGTGTACGGTCGACAAAACATGGCCCATTTGAATGAGGGGATATTTGAATTTGAATGACTGGGGGATAGCGTTCTGCCGCCTTACAAAACACCATATTGATAACAAGGAAAGAAAAGGGAAAACAGATCCTCGAATCGTACACCTACGAAAGTACTGACCTGAAAAACTAACAATTTTAAATGCCCGCGCTGCGAATTTGTCGACCATTTCCCACAATGCACTGGGGAAAATAACTCTCCGTGGCGAACTCTTGGTGGCGCACTGCATTGTGAATCGCCCGAGTTGGAAAGTGGTCTTGTCGGCAATCCGTGAATATAAACAGCTGGAAAATTACTTTCATAGTCGGCGGAAGTCGGGGTGGGAGAGGGTTTATTTCCCCACCCACGTTTTGAATTTTTTTTTGGTTTTTTTTCCAACCCACTTTGGATACATCGCTAAAGAAACGCTTTAACTGTGCGCCCCCACGTCCGGTAACGTTCTGCGACGACTGAAACTACTCCGCTGTCAATGCCGATGTGAATGATGTGCGCCTCCCCCTTTTCCCTTCCCTCTGATTTATCTCCCTGCCCTCCAATAATGACGAGACAGCTGACTAGACAACTCATACAAGTGTGTATTTGCTGACACTTAATGGGTTTACATCGCAAATGGACAGAAGTCGGCTCGCGATGAGCAGTATTTATGCAGCTCCCCCTCTTTCGGAAGAAATTGTTGATAATAAGACGGAGTGTCCGAGGCTTACGCTGCCATTCCTTAGATTATAGCAAGTTCTTCTTTCACGGATTCTGTAAATTTTCAAGATTCTTGTTTTAAAGAATTTTGAAGTATCGGCATTTGACACTTGTGTCTATGGGGAATTTAATAGAAAAGTGCATCCCTAGCTGTCGTCACGTTGCGCCCTCTGTCGTTGTCCCGACGCTCATTTCTCTGCAGGCTGATTGGCATGAATCAAATTGAGCTGCGAAAAATATGAACCTATCATGGTTTTAATTTTAACATATTAGCTGGTAAGTCACGGCGGTCAAGAAATCCAGAATATAACATGCTGGTGTAATTTATTAAACCTATCCCCGGTGAATTGTTATGCGGAAGTTGGTCATGACTTGTGGAGACCTATTACGGAAATGCGGACATGTCAAACTTCCTTTACAAACCCAATGAAATTCGCACTTTGCTGTAAACTGTGTCATTCTAGTAGTTCAGTTGCGCCATTGATGGGTACATCAAGTTACATTCAAGCATTGCTGAATGCAAAACTTTAGTATCAGAAGTCGTAATTGACACTTTATATAGTTCCACCTTTAAGGTGGTAATTTCACGGGCGTCGCTAGAGGGGTGTGGGGGCGTGACACCATAGTTGTGGTCGGCTACATCGTTGTCCTGCAAGCAACATTGTGTGTCCAGTCGAACTTGCGTCTGTGTGAAGATGCTGTGAAGCCCCCCCCACCCCTCCCAGTCTCCCTCCCCACCCCCGCTGTGTGGAACTGCAAAGGGATTCTTTCGTGCAGAAAAATTACATCTTTTAGCACAACTGTTGACAAACTTGTTGTCACACCCCCCACCAGTTCAACGAGGGTTTGCGAAATGTGTGAGGCATAGTGAAATATTGAAGTGAATTGTTCCTTATTAATGATTGCTTGTGATGTTTTCCTCCCAAAATCAGATCTTTTAACTGCAGTACGATAATACCAAAATGTTCAAATGTATAGACTCAACCGGGCACTATCACTTTAATCACGACGGCCCCCGTCAATGACAAAAGCATTATGCTAGCTATTGTTCAGCTATTCCATCATGGGGCAGTTGCTTTGTACAAAATCGTGCATATTTCTTTTTCCATTGAAGGGGCCTCGCGAGTGTATGTGATCACGTACACGGGTTCGTCTATATGCGTGCAATTCAATAGCACCAGGTGCAACGAACATCCGCATAAATCACGGCCGGTGTACGTCATGTTTCAATCCACCAATCAGAGTTAGTCACCCAACAAATCGGTGATCACAAGCAAGTGGTCTGTGATTGACATGTTGTTTGTGTCAATCACATTTCACGTGTTTTGGATGTGTCACCGACATAGCGCTCAGTCCACCAATAAGATGCGGCTATTTCAGTGTCGGTGGTCCACGTTTTGATCGTGAGTTTATAGCCTCAACGGCAACAGCATTATATTCAGTCTCATTAATACGAAGCAATTCAGTGATTTGAGATTGACAGCGCGCAGGGGCCAATCACAAACCAGGCCAAGCCATAAAGTCACTAATCAGGAAATCAATGGTAATATTTAAGACAGCAGTGGCCACTTCACTCCTCACAACGATCGAAACTCATCTTCATCTTCAGACGAAAACCCAAGAGAGAACTGATTGCAAGAACGACAAGAACGGGATTTACTCGGTGAGTCTTTGAAACAATAATTTAACCCTGCGCAATCAAATGATTGTTGCCTTTTTGCACATAGCGTTTGAATCAGCGTCGGATCTAGATTCTGATAATTGTTGCTGACACAATTATTTTCCGAACAACGAGCGTGCTATCTATATTCCAAAGAGTGAAATTAGGGACTGGACGTTTTAGAGTGAAAATCCCTCTCATTTTTGATTGAAATAGTCTGAAAAAAAAATCCACTTCAGTCGAAGCTCGAGTGAAAACTCGATCTATACGATTGAAGAAATTTCACTCTAAAACGTCTAGTCCCTAGTTTCCGACTGTGGGAGTGAATCTTCACTTGAATGAAGTGAATTTTCACTCTTCGGAATTTAGAGTTGTATTCGGTTTGATGTTGCCATTTTGTCGAATGCCCGGCAGTAGGGCAGGGACCGTTCTAACGCTGAATAATCACTTGTTAAGATTATTAATACTTTTAAAAAAATTGCGTTGAAACTCCCCCATGCGTACTATCCATTATTTGTCAGGCATAACTATTCTAAATAGTATGAATTCTAAATTTGTCACACGCATGAATAATACCTTTTGAAGCAACTTGTGTTTCCTCTGAAAAGTTTCAAATTTATTAAAACGAAGGACGTTTTCTGCTTTACTCCCTTTTGGTGGAAAGATTTTGGTGATACGGCTTTCGCGTATACGCCCTTCTGCCAGACACATAACACCTTCTCTGCAAGCTTGTAAAATGTAGTTGCTTGAGGACCGAAAAACAAGATTTTTAGGAACAAAACTTCAATTAAAACTAATCTTGCGTGACTACGATACTGAATCACGCTTGCGTATACAACCAAACCAGCTCTCTAATATTCCGATCCCCGCCATTAATTTTGGTTCCATCATTTCCTATAGTTACATTCAAACATTGTTGATAAATGTGTGGCTAGTCGGAATGAACATCCTTTAGTTTCGCTGTGAGAAGGCGCAAATATAAAGGGACAGGATCATCATGCACACAGATTTATTCGAGTCCAAATTGCTTTATCTGGCTGGAATCACTTGTAGAAATCATGTGTAGAGTTGATGTTGGTAAAATTATTCGGCCCTCCTGATATGTTTGAAGCACAAGCTCTCGCATGAATTCAGTCATGTTTGCATGAACGGTCCCACTCAGCATGCCACTTAGATTCTTTTGCATTGTTTTGTATAACAGTTTGAACTTTTTTGGTTGCAGTTGGTGGAATTGAATCTTCACTCGAATAGAGTGAATTTCACTCTTTGGAAATTAGAGAGTACAGTCATACAATTTCTTGGGTATGTTCATGATGAGTTGCTCTATGCATGTACCGAGCTTCAACATTTTTGGTCACTCGATGACCGATATCTTAGGGGGGCGAAATCCCCCCCCCCCCCCCCCCCCGGCTGAGAGATGGTCAAAATAACCCGGCCCTTTTAGGTTAAGTCCAGTCAGGGCCGTTGAAGAACGCATTCCGCTTGGTATAGTCAATCCAAATCACACTTTGCGCGCAGAGTGTGTTTTATTTGTGAAATTCAAATATTGACTCCACAGCAGTTATCTCCGATCGGATTTAACTTACACTTATTTTGTTGGTATATTTGTTATTCAGCAATCTGCTCGAGTGTTGGGGATTTCTTTCGTGATAGATTCAAGACCTTTTTTTCCAGGTGAGTGTCTGTTCAAACTGTGGCATTTACCCAATCAAGCATCAGAAAAGAGCGATGATTCGTTAAAAGACTAGTTTCTATGCATTTATTTTGGTAAAATTATGACAGAAACCTTCACTCCATGAAAAAATAAAAGAGAGACATTTACATAATTTTTGGATCCCCTCCCCTACACCTATCATATAACTTTGCCTGAGTTTTACGATATTCTTTATAAATCATAACTTTTTGAAGGTGAGCACAGCTCTTTATTTCAATTACAAACATTAGGTATTTCCGGCCGAGTTTTTCAAATTGACATTCAAAGTTACTATTCATCAGCATGGAAATGAATCTCGCTATGTCGTATACAGGGTAAGTCAAAAAAAGCGAAACCCAAATGTTGGGACTATTGTTTAACTGAAGTTCGGCATGTAGCACTTTCAAAATAAAGGATATAATCATGAAATCCCAATTCATAAGCCATCTGTTTGTACAAGAATAATTCAAATCACTTATGTACTTTGCAAGCTACGGAATTTTAAACACAATTACCGTTTTAAAGTTCTGTCCTCGGATCACAAAAAAAGGTGTGCGTTCTTTCAGCAAAACGAAAACAATTTACACATTTCTGTATGTGAACACTAAACTTCTTGTGATCCGTGAACAGAACTTTAAAACGGTACTTAAAAATAAGTACGTATATGTGATTTGAATGATTCCCCCACTAAAATAAACCTTATTAATTAGGCTTTCATATCCAAGACTCTGGAGGCACTACATACACAACTTCACTACAACAATGGTCCTGACATTTCGGTTTCGCTCCTTATGACTCCCACCCTGTATTGATTGATAATACAATTTTATCGATTCCTTACTAAAGTATTTTATTGATTCCTTACTAAAGTGTACACGTAACCGGTCTTCGTTGGTATGTTTTTTTTAGCCTACACTGAACTCCTTGTGATCTCTTCTTGGACCTGATCTTCAAGAACGAACCTTAGAGGTGGGTGTGGTGATGTTTAATTTATGGTTGATATTGAAACCACCCACACTCCCCCCCCCCCTCCAAAAAAAAGCTCCGGAAAGCTTCGCTTGATCGGCATGGACTTTGGTGACCTTTCTAACTTTCATCGGCAGGCAAAATAATAACAAAATATATTCAACGGGTTACCCTTGGCAACCGATTCAAACTACGCATGTTCAAGGTTTAATTCCGTGTCCACTGAATCGCCACTTATATATCACGGCGAACACATTATCTGAATAATGATTTCTCAAATATCAATAGCTGTGCACGGTTTTCATATTACCGCAAAAATTCATTACTTTTTGACTTATTCAGTAATTTAAAAGAAAAGATTACTGAACATTTTTCTTTACTTTAACCTATTTCTGAACTCTTTTTACCCCGTTCTCTTTCATCTTTTTTTATTTCATTTTTTTTCTTCTGTGCAGCATGAAGATTTTGTGGTTAAACATTATTTCAGTCGCCCTTCTTCTTGGTAACTCTGTCAAGCTCCGAGCTTCCGTTACTGGGCCGGTTCCCTCGGACGGTGATGGTCCTGCGTCTCAGGTGTGTCAGCAGTGCTGCCAGGGACCTGCTGCAATACCCGGCATACCAGGTCTGCCTGGGCCAGCAGGACCGATGGGGCCGTACGGTCAGCTGGGGTCAAAGGGCGATGCAGGTCAGCAAGGTGAGATTGGCCCTATTGGGCCTATGGGTGAGCGGGGAGCACCTGGGGACACTGAGTCTAAAGGTGATGATGGGATTGGTCTGCCCGGCAAGATAGGTCCGAGAGGGCTACCTGGTTTTGTTGGAGGAACTTGGGAAACTGGTGTCAAAGGTCAGAAAGGTGAGCCAGGGGAGACTCCAGACAACTCCAACCCGCGGGTAGCATTCACCGTGACGAGGACGAGCCACTCGGATACCTCTACGAGTCACGACACCCGTCTGCCCTTCCAGAAGACCGAAACGCTTCTGCCGGGTACCAACTTCGACTTAGAGACTGGTACATTTACGTGTGATATTCCGGGCACCTACGTGTTCATGTTTTCCGCGCGTAGATATTCTTCCGGCAATTACCTGAACATACATCTCAGAAATAACGACGCGTGGGTTGTGTCTGGCGGTAGCGGTAATTCCGGTACATATGAGCAGGTGTCTGGTAGCGCGGTGCTGGCTTTACAGCGAGGAGACACGGTGTATATTACATTTTTCGGAACTGTGCAGGGTCACCAACGCGAGCATTTCACGTCATTCAGTGGCTTCCTCCTTTACGCCGGTACCGAATAAAGCGCGAAAAAAAAATACGCGGATGATGTCGAACGGGTGTTGCCGAGTGTTTTTTTTCTCCATTACACCACCCGTATTTTGCTTAAATTACCAAACAACTAATTAATATCTTTTATATTTCGATTTGGCATAGGCCTACATCACATACAGAGGTCTATGCCAAGCAATTTTGTATAGATCCGAAATCTAACAAGGTGGCCGGCGATCATTTAAATAAATAGATTTAATAAATGAACAAATCAACATCAATATATTAGCCTACGTACGTTCTCTTAGGCCAAAAAAAGTCTCCGGTTTCTGGTTGGAGCTTGCCCAAAAAGTGGTGCGGCGACGCGGCTTTTTTTTTGTTACCTGTCTTTTTTTTGCTTCAAATGTCGGCGGATGACTGCAAAATGGTGCCCGACTAAACTTAGTGCAAATATATGGGAGTCCAAAGAGGCCACATAAAGCTTATTCTAGATCATAACCCCATCTAAAAACACGTTAAAATTGTGCAGCAGCAGGATTCCAGTCAAACCGGTGAGTTTGGTGGTTTTGAGACATCATCTTTCATTGGAAAAAAAACAAACTTTTTTTCATTTTGCCGACGCGCATGGCTACGGCTATGGCTACGGCGCATGGCTACGCGCTATGCGCATGCGCGCATACCAGAAGCCGGAGACTTATTTCTTTTTGGCCTTATACTAAGTTTTGTTTTGGGATCATTCCCGCTGCATTTCTGCAGGCTTTTAAAGTTATTGGCCGTATTGCACATGCGTGAAACACATTACGTGAATGAATAAATATGCGTGTCACATGATTTGAAATACGTTCTTAAGGTTTGCAACGGCCAGCGTGCTTTGGTGAAGCGTGCCACTGTAAATTATCACCAGGGGCCAATTTCATGGAGCTGCTAATCACACAAATTTGCTTAGCACAAACAAAATGTGGGTTATAAAAGCAGGTTACCAGCCGAAACTGCATGTGATTTTCATGCTAAGCAAACAACAGCTGAATAACGATCACGAGCAATATACATCACGTGGAGTTTTGGCTGGTAAGCTGATTTCATAAACCGGATTTGCTTTGTGCTGCGCAATTTTTGTGTGTTGAACAGCTGTTTGTGTTGAACAGCTGTTGGTCGCGGGTTTGAGCTAGCCTCAGTAAAATTTCACATTACATTTACATTACATGTATACATTTGAAGTGCACCACATGACTAAGAACATTCTGAAATTACATAACTTCACTTTAATATTTTCTCACATGCTAATGAAAATATCTAGGGGGCCTACATACATGTATTTTTTTTTTTTTTTAGTAATTGCAGCTAATTCACTTGGGGAGTTTTCTTTGCATAAATAATTTGGGCGATTCACAATGCCGTGCGCCACCAAGAGTTTAAAAAGGAGAGTTCCTTTTTCCCAGTGCATTGTGGGAGATGGTCGACAAATTTGCAGGGCGGGACATTTGAAATTGTTCGTTTTTTTCCGGTTTGTAGTTCTGTTTGCCCTTTTTTTCTTTTGATCAATATGGTGTTTTTTTTTGTAAGGCGGCAGAACGCTATGGCCCTGCAGTCTATAGATAAAAATAAGCATAAGTTGTCAACTGACACTCATTCAAATGGGCCATGTTTTGTCGACCGTAAACTTGAAAAAAAAAGAGGATTATCCATGGCAAACTCTTGGTGGCGCACTGCAGTGTGAATCGCCCTAATTGTTTATGATTTAATACAATGTTGGTTGTTAAATGTGACACTATCACGGGGAAAAAATACATTTTCCCCATCGCTTGTCAGGTATAGAATACAGTAGTAGTTTATAAATGTTTTAAGATAAGAGTTGCTTAATTTCAAGTACACCTGATTATATCGCTCTGATTAACGGCTTCAATAGTTGACAACACGAAGTAATCATAGTAGCTGATAAGTGTGAAATATAACTACTAAGAAAATGTACGAAAACTATGACGAAAAAATCTCGATCAAAAATTAAACCCCGCTTCTTAAAAATCTTTGGTTGTACTTTAGTTGTAAAATCGTGTCAAACACTTTTGAAATGCACTCCGTGTTTGGGAGACGTCAATCGAATTCATGGAAAGAAGAAGAAGCCAATATTTTTTTTGGCTTGATTTTGGAATCGTTTGCCGTTTGTGACTCATAAAACTCATTTCTTACAAAGTGTTTGTATTGAATGTCTAAACTGAATAAAATAAAAAAATGCCTATCATTACAATTAGTGTATGTCAATCATATAGGAATGTTGTTGATCATATAGGAATGTTGTTGCGTGTTTTGATTTCTTGAAAGCCAGGATGGGTTCGAATTAATGTCAGGAAGATACTTGATATGTTACAGATGGGTGGGGTTTGAGGGCCGGTTAAATAAAGGCTGATAGGGTTGAGGATAAGAAGTTGGGGTTGAGACTTGAGAACCTCCCCCACCCCAACAAACCATGTTAATTACTTTCAATAAATAAGAGAACAAGTTCAACCCACTACATGTACAGCATATCAAAAACGATGTTGTCTACTCGTCTAGTTTCCCTCCACTGATTCTCGAAATCCACCAATTCTTTAGAAAGCCCGCGACCCCACGCCTTTCCAGTTTGGATGTCCAATTTAATTAAAATTGTCCCCTCCTCCTCAACCCCAAAATAGTTATATAATAGATCCACCGGTGAAAGGCAGGGAGGGGGAATGTGCGTCCGGCTTCGTTTGGTAATAGTTTGGGTTTGATAGTACGGCAGATAAGTGAGGTCCCTTTGAAGATATAAAGAAGTATAGATAATTCGTTATAATGGCGATCGCATATTTGTCCTTTGAAAACAAATAGGTAGAATAACAAGAAAAGACCGCCATTTTATAAAGTTATGAAAAAATCTTGTATTTTAGCTATAATTTTTTTTCAAAGGACAAATGCAATTCTCATGACAAGAGCGAGGACATCATAATCAGAATTTTGATTTTTCAAATCAACGCAAAAACGGGCACTCTACCGTGACAGTTGCGATGCAGACCACCTCTATTTATGGTTGAATTACGTAATCGTCTGTTATTTAAATTGGCCAGCGCCCTCTTAGTTTTGTAAACCAGTTCGTGCGCTTTCCGCTTCATAATGTTTCGGTCGAAGAGCAAGAAACACGCTGTCTTCATTCCTCATCAGGTAACGATCTTTTTTTTTTTCATCTCATTCTTTCCAATAATTAAAACATATTAATTCACAGTTAGCAAGTACTTTCCTTTGGTCTCATGTGTTTTCCTCGATCTTTGGTCATTATTTTGTCGATTTTGGAATATTGATTGACTTGAGATCCTTTATTTATTGCAAATTTATTTTGTTTTTTGAAGATTGATTTTGTTTTCGGTCGAAGATCAAGTAACAACGGTCTTTGTTCTTCAACAGAGTCAATGTACAAAATACAGAATAACGAATAAAAAAAATACTTTACAAAATCATCAAAATACAAAATACAAAACGAATGCATCAACAATTAAACAATAATTACCCGCGGTTCGCGCCTAAATTCGGGCATCTTCCGTACCCATGGAAGTCTGGGGGCAACAAAGATATGCCAAAAAAAGCGTGTTCTCGGCAATTTACAAAAAAAAAAAACAAGACGTGCTAATATTAAAAATATTTCTCGGGATTAAATGTTAACTTTACCTGCCATTTTCGGTGTGCACGTTTTCTGTTTTTTAAATTTAATTATCAGAACATTTACTTTATTAAAATCAGTTCATTTACTTATGTTATGTTCTATTATAATACTTTTATTGGATATTGATATTAGACTTTTACAATGTAAAACAATATGATTACCTTTTAAAATTTGATTTTTAATAAAAAAAAACAGCTTAGTTACTTATATTTATTATATTTTTTTTTTATTTTGGTATTACTGTGTAACTTTTAAAAAATAAATATGGAGCAGTCAATCCACAAATATTAAAAATACTAACCCTCTTTTTTGGTGTGTAAACTTACCTATGGGGTTTGAAGGTATAGGTAATACTTGACTACACAATGATCTTCATCCCATCTCATTTGAGCACCCCAGTCCAGATATGCAGCTTATTGAACGAAAGGACTTGAATTCAAGTTGTGTACTTTTTCAGATTATCTGGTGACTAATGAAAGACATCATTTTGATACACCAAGAAGGTATGTAGGTTCACTTCAAAGGAAGGTGTGTTGGATTACGTAAACAAAAATGCAAGCTAATCCATGCCAATTAGACCAAACAATGATAGGTACTTCACAATTAAATTCAATTCCAGGTGTTAGGCCTATGCAGTATATCAATGCTTCTGCTACCAAAGATGGCTGGCCGAATTTGCAGCCCAGGTTTCAGCGGATAAAGGGGTTCTTATGGAAGTTTGTTACTATAAAACTTAAAATATTGCAGAGACCTTCCGACAGTTTACATTGCAATTTCCTCATTCCAGAGTACCAAGCAGAACAACGAGTAGGAGTTATGTCGATAAATACTCAGGGATATGGTACAAGTCTCAATATAGAAGCCATGGAAACAGCGGCAGACGAAGAAGAGCAAGGACACAAGTTTAGTTCGTTGCGTCGAGCCCTTCAACTGGAAGCTGCTCCAGTGGTGAGTGCGAGGCGTAAATACGCTGCCTAACATCAGCCCAGTAACCTTTACCGGATCACAAGACTGGAATTGGCACCCCTACGTCATGCAGAGGAGGAGTGCTATCGACGAAGAAGAATCTTGTAATTAACCCACGGGGCCTACTAACTTATCGCACAGACAGATTCCTTCGGGACATCATGGGCAAGAAGCTACATTCTAATAGATGGAAACGTAAACACACACAATGTCAGGAGATTATGTTCAAATCAACAACCCTCCAAGGGACTTCACATTATGACATTCCCCACAACCAAAGGAAACACTTGTTGTTTGGGCAGGTATCCTGGGCAATGGATCCATTATCGGCTCAATTTTCATTTATAGTTACACGTATGCTGGCGAGAACCTGGAGCTCATCAATGTAAATGACGCAATCGTTCCAAGATTTTGACAGTCATTACGGGCTTTGCATACGTAATTTTTAAACAAAAGGTCCAAATCACAGAACAAAAATCTTGTTTTGGTTGAGAAACTCAATCATCACATGGTGTTTAAAATATATATAGATAGTTTCCTCAGAAAAAAAATGTTTTTTGCCTACTACATTTTGTTAAGAAACGCTGCACATGTAAACGAACATCTGCTCAATTACTTATAATTATTTATTATTATTCTATTATTTTCGTCATTGACTATTGACATATGATTTTCTGCACCTATCACATTCACATTATTTTTTTTTTGCCCACATGATAATTTATTCACTGACCGGATTTCAAATAAGACAGCCATAAACATGTTTATTGTTTTGTTTTTGTTTGCATTACATTCTTATTTCAAGCATAAACACTATATACGTAGGCGTATGTACATGCATTCTACAACAGTGCCCTCAATAGTCAGGCAGCGTCCATCCCCACCAAACACTCTCCCAACCCCCAGGTTTCCTCATTTTCAAAGTTGGCGATTCCCCAAATAATAACAAGGAAGTTGCTCTGCTGGTCAAAATTAATAGCCTAACTGTAGCCTTTTCACGAGGTCATCCTGACTCGCTCCGGTATTTGACCGAGTGGCGAAACAACCAGGCGTTTTTAACGAAGACTATATAAACGTCGAGAGAGTGACTTTTTCAAATCCCGGCTTCATTCCATATCCATATCCAGCTCCATTGCAAAACCTCATACCCGAAACCAGAAAAGGAACGTAGCCGGAGATTAGAAAAAACCAGTTTGGGTCTTGTGACTTCGAGCGTTTTGTAAACCTAGGCTTCGTCCCCGGCATGGGACCATGGCCATTAAGTTTAGGCCCTAATTAGATCAGTAGCTTCGTCGTTTTCTTTTTTTCCCCCACCGGGTTGGGGAGGGGGGCGTGTGGTCATTCAACTACCCGACCCGACCCCCATCATCGCAATGCTTTGCTTAAGAGATTGTTAAAATTTGATGATGTTGGATATACAGAATTGCACATTCTAGTGTGATTTATTTTTCCGGATACACCAAACCTACTTCAGAATAAATCGTTATGCGGAAGTCATACAATAACAAACACCGGAAATCTGGTCAAACCATACATGCCTATTTTGTTTATATCGAGAGAGGGGGTATTTATTTTGAAATATTGTACATGCTATTGTTGAACTGTGTCATTATTTTAGCTCGTGAATGGGTGGTTTTAAGGTTCATCATCACCGGTCATACATTCTTACATTTTGGGGACTGATTATAGGGACTTAGAGAAACACAAGCTCAAAAACGCACTTCCACCGTAAAAGGGCCGCAGTGATACGCGGACCGGATATGATGCGTACAGTTTAACGAAGTTCATTTAACTTTCTTCCAACTCGTATTTATTTGTTGTTTTTTTCTTCAAGTCTTCAATAGCAAAGCCTAACTCAGGGGCACAACTACGGGGGACACGGGGACATGTTCTTCCCCTCCTCCTCCAGTGGAAGCCGGTGCCCGCCCCCCCCCCATTTTTAAATCCTTATTGGAAATGCACTGTTGTAATAACACCTTTCATTTGAATGTATTGCATGGACCATATGAAGAACAAAAACACCCCGGGTTCTGACACCCCACGAAGTTAGTAGTATTGCCGCTGGCTTGACTAAGATTTAATTCCACATAAAATCCCGAATAACATATCCTCACAATTATTGACTGAAGTGCAAACTGCTCATTGAATGAATCACGGCCGATGTACGTCACTTCTCTATCCACCAATTGAAGTTAGTGACCCAACAAGTCGGTGATCACAAGTGAGTGGTCTGTGATTGACAGGTTGTGTGTGTCAATCACAAAACACGTGTTTTAGATGTGTCACCGACATCCATACAGTGTCCACCAATACCATGCGGCTGTTTCAGTGTCGGTGATCTAAGTTTTTATAGTGACTATATAGCCTGGACCACATCAACTTATAGCATCCGTCTCATTAATATGAAGCGAGTCAGTGGTGTGTGATTGACAGTGCGCAGGGACCAATCACAAACCGAGCCATTTTCCTCAGTCACTGCTCAGGAAATCGATGGTAATATTTAAGGCACGAGCGCCCACTTTTCCCCTCACAGGCAACCGTAGCTCCTCTTCAGCCTCTGACGACAAGCCGAGAGAGAGATCTAACTGTGAGAACAACAAGAACGAGATTTGCTAGGTGAGTTTTACAAACAATTGTTTTACGTTTATAGTGCTCCCTGGGATTCATTTGTAGAAATCAGTGTATGCAGTTGATGTTTGTACAATTTTTTTTATGCGGGCCTTCTGCTGTACTGACCCCCTAAAAAAAAACTGAAGCGCAAGCTCTCGCATGAATTCAGTCATGTTTACATGTAGGGTTCCACTCAGCATGCCACTGAGATTCTGTTGATTTTTTTTTTTTTTTTACGAACAACGATAGTGGTTTTTTGATTAACATTTGGAATGTTGAGTGGTTGTACAGAAATGTTCAGAATTTCTAAATATTTTAATGCACATTCAGTTGACAGACATATGGTGGCTGACGCTAAAAGTAAAACCAGTACCCTGAGTTCTCATACCAAAATATTCATTATTTTTTAGCGACTGTAACTTAATTGTGGTAGTCCACCTGTAATATTACCGCCACTACTTCCTTGGTATGAGACCAAATTCCATAGAATCTGAAGTAGGGTGTATAAGAACTAACCTGTTGAAGTTTGAGCCCAGTGGGTAATATACACTCTGAGAAAAATGTATGCACAATGTTTTGGTCAGGAATTCAGTCTTGGAAAAGGATTCCGTTGCAAACACACGCATTAAAAACAATGTGCACGCGGGGACATTATTTTGAAAACCCATTCCATGTTAAGGTTTTTTATACAATTTTCACAGGGTATTTGATTCCAGTCCTATCGTCCTTTTGAGCATTGAGTTTCTGTCATAGACCTTTATCATGCTGCCACCATTTACGTCATGTCCCCCTGTATCCAATCACAGTCCTGAATGATAATAATTGTGTGCAAAAAAAGGAACCAGACTATTAATTTTCCTCAAGCCTCGATTTGCTTGTAAGCAAATCGAGGCTGGAGGAAAATTAATAGTCTGGTTCCTTTTTTGCACACAATTATTATTGAGTTATTTTTTCTCTTTTAAATCAACGTAAACGTTGATTTAAAAGGGGAAAAAAACTCAAAATGGCCGCAACATGATAATTGTTTTTTTTTTTAACCGTTAGTTACTTTTCCGGGCATTTGCAAATAAACTTGCACTGCCTAAACTTGTTTTTTTTTTTCTAAAGATAAAAAAAAAGAATAGAATCCTGTTTGTGAGAACTTATTTTTTGTAAACTTTTGTGTGAATCCATTCAAGCCGTTGTATAGTTCTTCACTGGAAATAATCAATCCAAATGACAGTTTGCCCCGACAGAGAGAGTTTTATTTGTGAAATTCAGCTATGCCTCCTCCTCCGGAGTTATCTCCGAGCGGATTTTTAGTAAATCATTGTTGTTGCTATGTTTTTCAGCCAGCAATCTGCTCGAGTGTTGAGGATTCCTTTGGTGATAGGTTTGAAGAACATTACTTGAAGGTTAGTGTCTGTTACTTGGCATTTACCACAAATCAAGCATCATAATAGAGATGTGATGAGGTGGGAGACTTCGTCGTTTTGTTTATGTTCATTTCTAAACCTTTTGGGTTAAAATGATAAAATAAAACGTCGATCGTAAATTCTTTTAAAAAAAAACCAAACACTACATGACTGGTTGCTTTATGGGTCTTGAAAACTCACTTGATATCTCGTTGCAATAATAGCGCATTACTGTACAGAATCACAGTCACGGTACTTTTCATTGACAAAACATGGCTATTAAGGTTTGACTGCATTCCTTTCAAATTTTCGGCTAATTTACGAATAGTTTACAATTTAGAATGGTTCCTGGTGATCGAAATTTGTGCACTGTCATTCTTTCACATGTAATAAAACATTGTTTTGGGATAAGCTCTACCCTGAATATTCCGACCTGTAAAATCAAATATCACCGTATATTCTACCTCGTTTATTTTTCTCTGTTGATTCAAACCCTTCCTATTCAAACACCAATATATTTTGCGATGTACATTGAAACATGTTTTCAGCAATCACTCTAAACAATTTTGGATGCAAAGTTGGTCACGGAAGAACGGATGCAGGAAATCCGGACCCCTAACACATGGCTGTCTTATTGGAGTTATGAATGAGTCGGATCGCAATACCTTTTGCACTTTTGAACTTTGTCAGTTTGGTAGTTCACAGTTAGACTTGGTTCCAAGACGTTCGTTGAATATATTTTTTTTTTCCGCGCAAAAATTATATTGCACTATAGGCCCGCAATAAAAATCTATTATCGATTCTGCAACGTATTTGATTCCTATTCACTGTGTATATTCAACGAGTGTAGATTAAAGTGCGATCAATCTCTTACTTCCACTTCTGTAATGCATTGAAGTGCGCCCTCTGTTGATTGAAAACAATTGTTTTGCTAAAGTGTTCATTAGTAGTATGATTACACACGTACACAAACGCAGGTAGTAACGTCTTGGAACAAAGACATCTTTCACAGTGCGCAATTCCGGCTTTATTATTAGGCTACTTTTATAAGCAATTAATGTATAAACTGATCAGCGCTGATTTCTGATTTGAACTTTTGGATGAGACATTAAAGAAAATCCACCTGCATTTAGGAAAATGAATTTCGTTCAGTGAGATAGTTAAATAGAAGCTTTTCAAATTAGATTAGTTTTGACTCAGCATACAAAAAATGTTAACATCCATAATTATTCTTTCTTTTTTTTCAAACAACGGCAACTTTTCATAAGTCTTACTCCGGCCAAGATGTGATTCCCCAGTTTGTCTGCATGCTTTCAATATTTTTTCTCTCATAGATCATTTTCCCGGCATTTAATTTGTTCTCATGTTTACGTATTTTATTGTTATTTTTCTGTACAGATGAAGATCTGTGTGGCAATTTTATCGATCGCCCTACTCCTCGGTAACTTTGTCAAGCTCCGAGCTTCCGTTACTGGGCCGGTTCCCTCGGACGGTGATGGTCCTTCTTCTCAGGTGTGTCAGCAGTGCTGCCAAGGACCTGCCGCAATACCCGGCATACCAGGTCTGCCTGGACCAGCAGGACCGATGGGGCCGTACGGTCAGCCGGGGTCAAAGGGCGATGCAGGTCAGCAGGGTCACGAAGGTGAGATTGGGCCTATTGGACCTATGGGTGAGCGGGGAACACCTGGGAACCCTGGGGACGACGGGGTAGGGTTGCCCGGCAAGGTAGGTCCGAGGGGTACACCAGGGTTAGTTGGAGCAACCGGTCAGACTGGCGTCAAAGGTCAAAAGGGTGAGCCAGGGGAGACACCAGACGACTCCAACCAGCGGGTGGCATTCACCGTGACGAGGTCGAGTGCTTCAGATGTGTCTACGAGCAGTAACACCCGTTTGCCCTTCCAGCAGACCGCGACGCTACTGCCGGGTACCAGTTTCGATCTCGAGACTGGCACATTTACGTGTAGTGTGTCGGGCACCTACGTGTTCATGTTTTCTATGACCAAATATCCTTCCAGCAGCTCACTGTACGTCCAGCTCCGGAAGAACGACGACGCGGTTATCACTGGCTATAGCACTGCAAGTCACTGGGAGCCGATGTCTGGGAGCGCGGTGCTGGTTCTGCAGCAAGGAGACACGGTGTATCTTACCATGAGTGGTAGAGTGAGTGGTCCTTCCAATCACCACACCTCATTTAGCGGCTTCCTCCTTTACCCCGAATAAATAAAATATCACCACACATAAATACATAAGAGCATCGTGTTGCTGAATACTTAAAAAAAAAATTGCATTCCATTTTGCGGAAAAAATAACCACCGAATTAAGAGAAATTGTTGTTGAACTGTCATTATTTGTTTTGCGTTACCCACACGCACATCTTGTATACACTAGATATATTATTGATAGACATTAAAAATGATACTTACACTTGTTGACAACGGTTTTGTATACACTGTGGAATAAAAAAAATTTCTTATGAAAATATCTTGAATATTTCATTTATACTATCTTAGTACAATTATGAATTCAACATGCCTAATAATAATAACGACTGTCAAGCGGACATTGATACTGGCGGTTAATACAGATAATTTCAATCGATTTTCTCGTCCTTTTGTCCATGAAGATATTTCTTTGCAAATTTTCTTCTTAACTGTACACAACATTCACGTGAAACTTAGAACAAACCTCAAACCTGATCCCAGGCGTGTGATATTACTCTGACGTCATGATGTCGCCATTGGCTATCAAATTACAAGCAAGTTTGGTTCAAAATAGATGTATCACTATTTCCTATCATTTTATAACTCGTGAACAAAATGAACAGCACTTTGTGATCATATTTGATTCACATTTTGATTACCAAATGCAAAGCCGGGGGAACTGGAGGGTAAAAGTCATCTAAATATAAAATGCACAGAGAAGCCTAAAAAAAACGACTAATTTCTACGTAACGGATCAATGGAGAAGGATGAATCCTGGTACGAATTTGAACTTTAGTCAACTGTGTAAAATATCTTGACGTTTTGTGACGTCATCATGATGTCATTCACTCACTCACTCACTCGTCTGCATAGACATCATAGGTCCATCGCGCCGATCTCCTGTGTCCACGTCCTACAGCCTCATTCCACATGCAGTCAATCTGGCTAGGCCGTCCGAGTTGTTCCAACCATGATGATCTGGGACGGCCACGGGGTCGTCTCCAGCCTGGAGTTGGTCGTTGACCTCTCCTGGAATTGATGGTGTTTACAAGCTTTTGTGACGTCATCACGATGTCCTTGCACATCAAATGATATGTTTAAAATTTGACAAAATAGTTTGAACTATATCGTTTGAACTGCACTGACATGCTAAATAGCACCTTGTTCATTTCACTGTGGATGTACATGATGCCTTGGGAAACATGTCTCATTTCCGAACACATTCAATCGCTTGGTATTTACTTCCGGTGTTACTGGAAGTGCATTGAGAATTAAATGTAATTTGAAAACGGAAGCGTTTTACTAAAATCAAATGATGGAAATGTTTAGTGAGGGATGCTAAACACCAAAAAAAACGCCACGATGACGTCATCCTCACAAAGGACGCCCTCTAGAGGCACGTAAAAGACATTTTTTTAATCACTTGTTTCAAGGTTTCAAAATCCGACTGACTGGAAGTTGTTGTAGAAAGAATTTGAAGTAATCGAGTTTCGGCTTTTTTATGCCAGTCAATTATTTGATCAGTATCCATGACTATGTACGTAACAAAATAACGATTTGCTGTACAAATTTGGGCTTCGGCTGCCAAATGCTGTGACGTCATTTAACCAGAAGTCACATGTTATTAATACATACACTTCTTCATTCATTGTCATGTTTTGTATTGTAGAAGTTCTCCTCACGTCATGAAGCAGTAGGTATCGTCCCTGAAACAAATCAATATTCAGCTTTTTTTTTACTGTGGACATCATTAAACCGGAAGTAATGTGTGCGTATACATACATGTAATTTTTTCACCGTTTTTTACGAAGAGCCACATATGTCAAAAATGACCATTTTTGATTTCGAGGTTTTTTTTCACTACTTTACTTGAAAATATTGTACCGTAAACCATTTTGACATGCTTCTGTAAGTAAAACATCATTAAATTCTTGATTTCATTGATGATGCAAAGGACAGGCATCTCAATTAGTGCATTTTGTGTTATCACGTAGATACACGGACGTGTCTTGAACGCGTACAAAACGTATCGGTTGGACGAAAAGGCATAGAAGCAGGTTAAGTGAGATTTTCGTTTTGACGAAGAGCCACACATCGTTATTACATTATCAGTTGCGCGTGTAATACGCGCGCCTCTTGCCTGTGGAAAATCACGTTCAACAGAAGGGCCTAAATGTAAGAAACCTGGATATTCGTTTTTACGAAGGGACACGCATCTTTACTAATTGGTGTTGGCTAATTAACTATTATGTTGAATCTAATTAATGGGTTTACATAAACGTTTACCGTTCAAAGAATCATGTGAATGTTCAAATGAATCGTGTGAAAGGTGTTACAAAGCAGCAGTTGTTGTTGCAGTTTTAAATTTGAGGAATTTCTTTTACGATTATCTCAAAAACGCTTTTTCTTCAAAATCCACAGGTGTGGCTCTTCGTGACATCGATGACAATTTGACCGGCCAAAATGTGCATTTTCTTTAAAAAAAAAAAAATTATACAAATGGTTCTTCTGAAGAAAAGCTAAATTTCGTGAATCTTGTTCTGTTTCCACATAAATATATTCACAACTAAACTGGGCAATATCCAATGAAAAACGTGTCTACCCAATTACTCCGGGTTTATAACTCAACACACGTGTATCTATAGTTTTGATATAAATGAATTCAAAATCACCTCTGAGATATATCAAGGCAACAGCCAAGTAAAAGAACATCAAATAAAATCTAAAAAGGGGAAATAAAAGAATGTAATTTTTGAACATTTATTCGTCAAAATACAACCCCACTGATTACACTTAATAATGCCACGAAGCAGAATGCGACAAAAACGCATATAACAGTGCAGACGATGCGGGAGCGGTGGGATTGCTTATTCTTTTGGTTTTAAAGTTTTGTTGTAGGATCACGGCCTCTGGATCCACTCGTGCTAACAATGCAAGCATTTTGTCATCAGAAGCTTGTCTTCAGACACGTTTTCAAACATTGATTTTCCAAAAATATTTCCAGAAACACTTGAAAATGTGTGTTTCCGAGAAAAAAAACCATAGTTGACACGCCCCCAAATCATTTATAAATCTTCAAAATGTTCTTTTTAAAACGAGGTTGTATTTGAATTGCACCAAAATGGACTCAGAAAAAAATCTTAAATGTCCTAAAAGTCAAACCTCAAAGGAACAGGACCAAAATTTGACTTCTGCAGAGTTTTGAGTGAAACAACTATGTATATTAATGTTATACTACTGAAGGGAATGGATTCTTTGCTTGACTTGACAGTTGTTTCGAGTAATCAGAGTTTGACTTATCGAGATTTCACTGTACACTTTATGTTTTGCCTCAAACATTTTAATTGGAATTCAGACAATTTAGTATGTGGTTTTTGAATTAAAGTTAGACCAAATTGACTTTGAGAGTTTAATTCTTATCAAATACCCGTTTATGATTTTACGCCAATATTTGTTGGAAAAATACGACACTATCACGTAATAAAATGTAGCGCTTGTCAGTTACAATACACAAACTGGTTGTTAGAAAAGTGTTTACAACACGAAGTAATCATAATGTCAGATGTATCGAATGTAACTACTTAGAAAAAGTAATTTAATATTATTCAAAACTCTAGCTTTTGATGATTTAATAAACTACCTTCCGTATTTTCAACTCCGATCCTATTGTTACACTTTATTTCAAGTGTTTCAAACACTTAAAAAAAAAACCTTTTGTTTTAAAGACGTCAATCGATTTCACAGGGAAGTAAAAGCACAAAACCATTTTGACATATAGGCCTACTCCCGGTTGGAATCATATTTTGACGTTTATGGCACACAACCTGTCCAGGCGCGGATCCGGGGGGGGGGTCAACCCCCCTCCCCACAGCTGTGTCAAAAAAAATGATCATACAAATTCCTAAAAAATAAGTCGGAACCCCCCCCCCCAAAAAAAAAGTCCAGACCAGAGGTACAATGTCATAATCTTCAATCCACTAATTCCATGGCTCTCAAATATAGAATAATTTGAATGTGTAACTTTTATTCATGAGCTCAGGGGATGGATCTCTGGCCTATTTACTGGGGTACCCTAAGGAGGTTATTTGATATCCAGTAGAACACTCACAATTTGCGACAGGGTAGCACAGCAGTTTAGCAATCGTAATCAGTGCACAACGCTGCAGATGAAAGAGGTGAGAAAATGGATCTCAGAGCTACTAAATAATGGGGTCTAAATGTCTTAGGATGATCGGGGCGGTGAGGAGGATTGAGCCACTCCTCTTCCATGAAATGTTCCATAATTGTAATCAATGTCTCAAATAGCCTTTCCTAATTCAAACTCCTACTGCCCGGCTTCACTTGCCGATCTCCGTTTAGAAATGAGGGCTTGAGGTCTGAAGGCGGGTTTCTTGCGCCTTAAAACCAGTTTGCTCCGGGCAGGTGGAGACAGCAACTCCGATTTCAAACACTTATCGAGCAGCCATCGATCAGTGCTACTGTATGGATGCGAAACATGGACTCTAACTCCTACGAGTCGGAGACAAAATCACAGCCGGTCGGGTGCAGTTAGCAGGCGTCTGTTACCAGCACTCGCAGCTGGAGGCACACAAAGTCATTCTCTGGAAACCAACAGGAGACGAGGAAGATCGAAAATATCTTACACCGGGGTGTTGCAAAAGGACACCGATGTAGAATCGACAGACAAACTGGCCCCCCTCGTGCGGGACAGAATTAAGTGAAAAATCCATAGGCCTACTCGAGCCAGCCTCTGGAAAAACGAGATTTGACTTTTGAACCGAAAAGTTTTTATTTTTTTGACCGAAAGGTTATATATGAATGGGAATAAATATGTGCTAGGTCGGTATTAAACACCATGTTTAAGACTGGTTGGTGTCTGGAATGCTGATAATTGCCTTCTGCTTCGCCTTGGGTAATTATAAGCATTCCAGACTCCAATCAGTCTTAAATAAACTAGTGTTTGACACCACGCAAGCACACATTTATTCCCTTATTATTCTATATTTTCGTCATTGACTATTAACATGTAATTCTCTGCACCTCTCATATTCACATTTAGTATTGCCTATTTAATACATTACCGTATTAATTGACTGTTTCTCTTATCTGACAGCCATAAACAAATTGTTTTGTTTATGTTTGCATTAATAGAGTTTTAGTTTCAATTTGTTTGTGTATTTCATCAACATTTTTTTTAAGTATTAACAATCAACGCACGCGTGTATGCTACAACATGTACATACATTCTAGAGCAATGCCCTCAATAGCTACGTAACGTCCATTTCCACTCGACATCCTCTCCATCCCCAGATCTTCACCAGTTCCAAGTTGACGGTTCCCCAAATAATAACAAGGAATTAACTCTGCTGGTCAAAATAATGGCCTAACTGAAGCCTTTTCACAAGTTCAACCTGACTCTCACCGGTATATGACCGTGAGGCGAAACAGCAAGGCGTTTTGATCGGAGACTATAATGCCGAGAAAGTGACTTGCGGGGTTTTCCAAGTCCCGGCTTCATTCCATATATACAGCTGCAGCTCCATTGCAAAACCGCATGCCCAAAGCCGAACACGGAACGAAGCCGCAGTTTAGGAAACACCTTACTACAGTAGGCCTTAATTTGACTTCGGGCGCTTTGTAAGTTTAGGCTTCGTCTCTGGCTTCGGAACATGGCCATCAATGTGAAGCCCCTAAACACATCAGTGGCTTTTTTCCACCGGGTTTGGGAAGAGGGGGAAGGGCTTGTGGTCGTTCAACGACCGCACCCCACACTTATATCGGCGCTACGCCATTGCTTAAGAGATTATTAAATGTCGAGATGATTAAACAAACAGAATGACACCTTCTGGTGTGATTAATTTGTCCGGATATCACCAAGGCTAAAGTTCAGGATGACTCGTTATGCGGAAGTCAATAAATAACAAACACAGGAAATCTGGTCATGCAAAACATGCCTATCTTGTCTATATGGAGGGATATTCATCTTAATTCATTTTACCTTCTCTTGTTGAACTGTGTCATTAGTTTAGCTAATTTGTAGGTCAATCAAAGCACTTCATACATTCCTGCCTTTCTGGGAATGTTCATTCGGACTGGGTTTTACACAATTCTAAAAACGCACGTCCAACAATACGAGACTGCTGAAATATGATACAAGGCTGACGCAAAGTTCATCGAAGTTCAATTAACTTTCTTTCAACTTGTATGTAATGTATCTCAGTCTTTAAAATCCCCAATAATAAATAGCAATGCCTTACCCATGGCACGACTATAGACACGGGGTACATGAGCCCCCCTTCCCCTTCCCCCTTCTCCCCCTCCCATCTCACTGCTTGCCCCTCCACTTCTTCCCCCTTCCCCTCACTGCCCCCGCCAGTGGAGGACCTTGGCCCCTCTCCTCTTCCCTTGTGCTCCAATTTGAGAGGCTGACTTGAACAAAATGCACTGTTGTATAACAGTACGTTTCATCTGAGTTAAGTGCATTCATATAATGCACCCAGGCGCACCCAGATTTAAGTTAAATCTACTTTGGCCGCCATCTTGACTATGATTTGATTCCTCGTGCAATCCTAAATAAATCGAAACAATTCAATGGACTGAAGTGCCAACTGCACATGTAATGAATCACGGCCAGTGTACGTCAATTTTCAATCCACCAATCAAAGTAAATCACCCAACAAGTCGGTGACCACCAGTGAGTGGTTTGTGATTGACAGGTTGTATGTGTCAATCACAAATCGTGTGTTTTAGATGTACGTGTCACCGACATCCATATCCACCACTAAGATGCGGCTATTTCAGTGTTGGTGACACAAGTTTTGATTCTGACTGTATAGCATCAACCACATTGACATCACTTCCGTCGCATTAACATGAAGCGAGTCGGTGATGTATGAGTGACAGCGAGCAGGGGCCAATCACTTACCGGTCCAGTCACTGCTCGGGAAATCTAAGGCACTATTTAAGCCACGAGCGGCCTCTTCACTCCTCACAAGACCGCAGCTTCTCTTCATCCTCAGACGACAACCCGAGCGAACTGATTGCAAGAACGAGATTTGCTTGGTGAGTGTTTGAAACAATTAATTGTTTGTTGTTTTTTCTTTTCTTTTTCAGAAACAAAAAAGTTGCCTTTTTTGCACATAGTGTTATTTCAGTCAGCGTGGGGTTCTTTTTAAGATTATTGCTGAGCGCGGTAGCCGTCTTGAAATTTCCACTTTCTCTAACTGTACTTGCTGGAGGACTGAAAAACACGATTTTTCTGTACAAAACTTCAATTGAAACTGATATTGCGTGACTACTGATACACGGATGTTCACAGCCAAACAAGCGCGCTAATATTCGATCCGCGCCTTTTTCTGTCAATGATTTATAATTACATTCAAACATTGCTAATAACAGTGTGGCTAGTCGGAAACAAACGCTCTATGGTTTCACTATTAGAAGGCGCAAATATGAACGGACCGGATGATTATGCAAACAGTTTTATTCTAGTTCAAATTGCTTTAAATAACTGGATTCATTTCTGATCATGTATAGAGTTGATATTTGTAGACATTATTCGGCCCTGCTGCATGCTCTGCTCTCAGCCTTAAAACTTCGAAACACATGAATTTGAATTTAGTGATGTTTGCATGTAAAGGGCTCCACTCAACATGCAACTACATGTATTAAGATTCTGTTGAATATTTTTTGAGACACCGATAGTGGTATTGACGACTCGGCCATATTGTATTGAGAGCGAGGTAAAATCTTGATTTCTGGAACTTGTGTAGAGAAATGAAAGCACGTTAATTACTAATGAAGTCCATTCTGCTTCAGTGAATAATTTCAAACTTGTAATTTAACGTTCCCTAATGTGAAAAGCCAGATTAAAAAAAAAAAACTGACAGTAAAGTAAGGCTGCATTATGCCTGCATAAAAAGTCTGGCGCCATCCCATTCAACAGTTAACAATTAATAAAATTCATTCAGGGAACTCGACAAAAATGGCCAAGTCGTGAATAAGGCCCATTTGGCTTCATGCATGTATATGAACACTAAATTATTGTGCAGTAAATCTGACATATTTTCTGGGACATACTTTGTTCAGAAACAGATGGTGGCTGATGCTAATAGCCAATCCGGTGTTCTAATTTCCCACCCGGTTAAATAGTTAATCTTTTTGTAACGACTGTTAACTTGAATGCCACCTGTAACATTTCGCCACTATTTCCTTGGTATCAGATCATTTTCAGTTATTAATGCAGAAATTGTAAGCTCACTGTAATTCTCACAACCACAAATTCAAGCACATTTTGAGCCAATGAATTAAAGAAACATAGGATCATCTACTTTTGGTGCATTTTGTTTGTTAGAAGCAACATAATTTCTTAATATCTTTAGTAAGGTCCTCAACATCTATTTAACCTGTTGAAGTTTCAGCTCAGTAGATACGTACATTTTGAGGAACCTGTTGAAGATTCAGCTCAGAAAGAAGATGTGTACATTTTGAGGAATATGTAAGCGAAATGTTTTGATTCTCGTAATGGAATTCCGTCTCCAACAACGTACAACAGCGTGACGTGAACGTGGGGTCACTTTTTAAACCAAATCTATACAAGGGTTTTCCGAACGATTTAAGGGAATTAGAAACCGGTCATATCTTCACATTTGACATTGCAAAGTTTCTGTCACGATATAGGTACTTGTCCGGACATTGCAATATGATCTCACGTGACTTTAACTTGATTTTGGTGACATATTTTGACAAAATTCTCATTTTGTGATCAATTCGTTCGATTCCAAACTAGTAAATCCTCAAACAAAGACGATTGTTGCTCAAACGTAAGTCCAGTCAGAGCCGTTGGAAAACACAATTCGCTTGAAATAAAAAGAAAAAGAAAAAAAGAACTCAATCCGCAATCACAGAGATTTGTTGCGGTGTTTTCGTGTGAAATTAAGCTATGCCTCTCCTACCAGTCCCCAAGTCATCTCCGAGTGAGTTTGGAATGACAATTTTTTTGGGGTATTATTTTCAGCTAGCAATTTGCTCGACTGTCGAGGATTCCTGTCCTGATAGAATTCCAAAACGTTACTTCAAGGTAAGTGAATAGTATTTAATAATTACCTCAATCAAGCATCTCAATAGAGAGATGATTTAATGAATAATTATCTTTTCATATGCATTGATACATTTTGAGTCAAAACTATTACAGATTGTGTTTATTATGTCATATTTAATCAGTTGGAGAGCCTCGACAGAAACCATGTTTCTTTACGGCAATCCAGCGGGAGCTGGTTAAATATTATACTGTGTATGTTTTGTCTCAAATGTTTATGTGTGTTTCTGAGTATTTAATTTTGTTGTCTATTGTAACGAAATGTATCCCGAAAAATAAAATAAATGTAAATGTTAAAATATAGAGAACTGGCCATCATCCTAAAGTCCTTTTAAATTTAAGAAATATCGGTCATTACGTAAAATAAGTAGGAGGAACCATGGGCAGATTCAGGATTTTTGGCCGGGAGGGGGTTCCATCAGCAAATCAACGCTGATATGTAGACAGGTTTTAGTTTGTCCAGACACTTGACTCCATAAAATCAAGAGGGGGGGGGGTCGTAAATTACTTCAATTGTTGGTGCCTTCAAACCCGACGATTATTAAAATTATATTACAGAATAGTGTACAAATACCCCCTAACAACTGGTTCAGAAGCTGGCTCTGTACGTATTTCGTGCACAGGCGGAGTTTTTTTATTTATTTCCATGCAGCATAGATAGATTTTCGTCTTAAATAATTCGGCGATGTTTGCCAAACTGTTACCTTCATTTTCGTCTCCGGATAATGAATTCCCTTTAATGAGAATGTTTAAAGAGAAGCTTTTCGAACTTGATCAGTGATATGTTTGAGAAAATCTTCACATTTTTCACATGTTAATAATGTATGAATTTATTTTTAATTTAAACGACGCAAAGTTTCAAAAATCTAACTCTTATTCAATTTCTCCAGTTTTCTCTGACCTCAATTTTGTTTATCTCATCTTTTCCTATTATTTTCCATATTTTTTTGTATTTATTTATTTATTTATTTTTTTTTTAACAGATGAACAATTGCATGGCAACCATTATTTCAATCGCCCTCCTTCTGTGTAACTCTGTCAAGCTCCGAGCTTCCGTTACTGGGCCGGTTTCCTCGGACGGTGATGGTCCTGCGTCTCAGGTGTGTCAGCAGTGCTGCCAGGGACCTTCTGCAATACCCGGCATACCAGGTCTGCCTGGGCCAGTAGGACCGATGGGGCCGTACGGTCAGCGGGCGATGCAGGTCAAAAAGGTGAGATTGGGACGATTGGACCTATGGGTGAGCGGGGAGCACCTGGGAACACTGGGTATAAAGGTGATGATGGGATTGGCCTGCCCGGCAAGATAGGTCCCAGAGGTATACCAGGTATCGTTGGAAGAATCGGAGAAACTGGTGTCAAAGGTCAGAAGGGTGAGCCAGGACAAACACCAGACGGCTTCAACCAGCGGCAAGCGTTCACCGTGGTGAGGACGAGCGGCTCGGAAACCTCTACGAGTCACGAAACCCGTTTGCCATTCCAGGAGACCGAGACGCTTTTGCCGGGTACCAGCTTCGATCTCGAGACTGGCACATTTACCTGTACAGTGCCGGGCACCTACGTGTTTACATTTTCTGTGCTTGGCTATACTCCAAGCACTATCCTGAACATACATCTGAAGAAAAACAACGACTGGGTTGTCACTGGACATAGCGGGGATTCATCTAATCAAGAGCAGGTGTCTGGGAGCGCGGTGCTGGTGCTGCACCGTGAAGACACGGTGTATCTTACCATACAAGGTCAGGCGGGTAGTAGTTCATATCACTACACCTCATTCAGTGGCTTCCTCCTTTACCCCGAATAGTCAAACACAATAACCACGCCCAGTATATACACGATCACGCGCATCGCCGAATTTTCAATCGCTCCACCGTCTATCCGAAACAACATCTAATTAATGAGTAAGTGTAAAATTAAAATTCTTTCAATTTTATCAAAATAATTCAGTTGAATACTGTGTTACATGAACTTTAATAAGTTCAAACGCAGAACGGTTTTACGGCATTGGATTAACACCTGGTTTTGAATGCTTAATAGTAGCACCGTATGGTATCGTTTAAGTATCATTTAAAACAAATCTTACAGCGTACTTAAAAGTACTGAAATTATGTTATCCTGATTGAAACGTTTGTATGTATGTCTAATAATGTAGAAATAGAAGAGTTGTCATTCAAAAAAATCGTATAGTATGTTTTTCCTTTTTGTTCGAATAAGGTAAACATTACATTCACTGTCAAGCATACATTGTTATTTGAGAGATACTCCTGTATATTCAAATGCATTTTGGTCATGGATTTTTTTTCTTTATAGGAAATGAATTTAAAACCTGACTAGGCAGCCGACGATTAGTTTACCAAAGTTCAAGTTCAAAATAAATACAAATCAATAAATCTGTCACTTGTAATTACCATTCACCTGAAAACAAACGTATCGGTTGCCCTTTTGACAAGATGCGCTGAGAGATTGCGAACGTTCTCTCAGGTTTCTGAGTTTTGTTGTTTGATCATGCATGCCTCAGACATCAGCACAAAACCGATTTCCCAGTAACTTCTCTCTAATCATCCGAACTTCACTTACCAGATAAGGAGCTCAAGGCTCTTCCTTGGGCGGGCGTGGACACGCCCCATTATCATTTTTGAAATTCACAAGTTTTGATGTTTTTAATAAGCTTGCATTTTAATTGCACAATATGACCCATAACATTCTCAAGTGTCATCATTTATTTTATTATTTTCCTCCCGTGATTTGTTTAATTGCAGCTATAGTATTGACTGTGGGAATTCGTATCAAATAATTGTTTTTGATTTATTGCAATGTTTGTTTTTAAATGTAACACTATTACAGAAAATAAAATAAAAATTGGTGTCTAACGCTTATCAGGAAGGGCCTGTAACACAGCAACAGTTTATAATTGGTCCTCAGAAAAATGTTTCTTAATTTGTTTAGTACAGTTTGATTATCATAGCTCTGTTTGGCAGTTTCAATAAATTACGTGTTGTAATTCAGAAAATGTAAACAATTAATAAAACTCCAGCGTTTGATAATGTTGAAAACTACATGTCGCGTTTTTAAAGCTCCTTCAGCTGGACTTCATTAGTACCAAAAACCACGCTTGTTTTACACTCCATGTTTTGAAGAATTCAATCGAATTTACGGAAAAGTAAAAATACTTTTCAATCATTGCACTTGGATTGAAATCGATTGTTACAGTATTACATGATGAGATACTATTCTGACTCTCGCGAACACATTTTTTAGAAGTAATGTTTAATCTGTAATTGATTTATCAATAAAGCTTTGCTATTAAAAGTTATGCAGACAAAGTCCAGTTGTTTATTGTGTATGTTTTTGAGGTTTCAACTTTTTGCAAGTCAGGATGATTACATTTGGGGCTGGGGTTAAAGATCTGATGCAGAGATTGGGTTGAGGGTGGGTGGGGGTACAGTTAGGGTCGGTGGGCAGAGGCATAAATCCGTATAAGCGAGTGGGGGAGGCCTAATGCTATTGCCAGCAAACCTTGGAAATTCGAAAATCGGTGGAGGATGGACAGCAGGGGACACTAGGGGCGCTGTTGAGGATAAAAATGCACGTGCAATGCAAACTTACGCGCTTACGTCCATTAACACATTATGCGTGTGTGTTGTTTGTTCTTGTTTGTATTTACCTAAACTTATTTGTTTGATTATTTTTTTTATTCTCATCACAACACTCGGGAGGGGGGTGATCCAATGGCCAATCATCCCCCTTATTAAAATAAAGTGTGGGGATAAATCTTTCCTAACGCCACTCCTGATTTACGACCATATTGGTGGGAGTAGGTGGGTTGCTAGGTCTATTGTTGGTGGGGGTATAATGTGGGCAGTGGCATATCCAGAAGGTTCCACTTGCCCACGAACGCTGCACCACAAGAACAGGTTGAGAAAATTTACGAGGAAAGATGTGGACCTTCCAAGACAGAGGCTTGGGGATGAGGCGACAACTAGACTACGTCCTTCTAATGCGGAGCAAGTGGAGGAACAGCATTCTGAATTCTGAACCGTGCTCGTCATTCAACTCCGTCGGCTCAGACCTCAGAGTAGTCTCCATGAGGGTGCGTCTAAGTCTCAGAGTACCAAAGCCGAGCAGTAGGACTAGGTATAACGGGAAGGAGTTCTCATCAAGCCCTGATATTCAAAAACGCTACACGGTGGTGATGCGCAACTACTGCCAGTTGATGGAGGAGCAACAGGACCCTACTGAGAGGTGCGGAAGGTTCATCAAAGCGAACGAGATAGTGTAGTGGTACCTAAGACGAAGAGGGTAAAGAAATCTCTTCAGTCGAAGCACCCAGACAACGCAGCTGCGAGAGAAAACAAGCAAGCTCATAGGGTGAAAAAAAAAAACGTTTTCATTTTGCCGACGCGCATGGCTACGGCGACGCGCGCGCATACCAGAAACCGGAGACTTTTTGTGGGCCTAATATCAGCTCAGTGACCTTTACCGGATCACAAGACTGGATTTGGCACCCTACGTCATGCAGGAGTGCTCTCCACGAAGAAGAATCTTCGAAGAAGAATGCCGTATTGTCAATGGCTATTAACAAATCGCACAGACAGATTCCTTTGGGACATCGTGGGAATGAGGCTACATATTCCAATAGAGGGAAACGTAAACACACACACAATGTCAGGAGATATGTTTAAATGAACAACTCACCAAGGGACTTCACATTATGACATTCCCGACAACCAAAGGAAACACTTGTTGTTTGGGCAGGTATCCTGGGCAATGGATCCATTATCGGCTCAATTTTCATTTATAGTAACATGCATGCTGGCGAGAGCCTGGAGCTCATAAATGTAAATGACGCAATCGTTCCAAGATTTTGACAGTCTTTACAGGCTTTGTTTGCATACGATATTTTTTAACACTATACGTACGCGTATGTACATGCATTTTACAACAGTGCCCTCAATAGTCAGGTAGCGTCCACCCCATCCAACACTCTCCCCACCCCCGGGTTTTCTCATTTTCCAATTTGGTGGTTCCCCAAATAATAACAAGGAAGTTGCTCTGCTGGTCAAAATTAATGACCTAACTGTAGCCTTTTCACAAGGTCAACCTGACTCGCGCCGGTATTTGACCGAGTGGCGGAACAGCCAGGCGTTTTGAACGAAGACTATTATACACGCCAAGAGAGTGACTTTTTCAAATCCCGGCTTCATTCCATATTCATATCCAGCTTCATTGGAAAACCGCATACCCGAAGCTGGAAACAGAACGTTTGGAAAACACCGTTTTAGGTCTTGTGACTTTGAGTGTTTTGTAAACCTAGGCTTCGTCCCCGGTCGGGAACATGGCCATTCATTTTAGGCCCTAATTAGATCAGTAGCTTCGTCATTATCCTTTTTCTACCAACGGGTTGGGGAGGGGGGCGTGTGGTCGTTCAACTTCCACCCGACCCCCATCGCTGCAAGCCTTTGCTTAAGAGATTGTTATAATTTGATGATGATAAATATACAGAATTGCACATTCTCATGTGATAAGTATTTGTCCGGATATCACCAAACCTAGTTAAGAATCGTGAATCGTGAATCGTTATGCGGAAGTCATACAATAACAAACACCGGAAATCTGCTCAAAAAGCATACATGTTTTTTTGTTATTATATCGAGAGAGGGGGTAATTATCTTGAAATATTGTACATGCTATTGTTGAACCTTGTCATTATTTGAGCTCGTGAATGGGTGGTTTTCAGGTTGATCATCACCGGTCATACATTTTTACATTTTTGGGACTGATTATTCGGATTTAGAAATACACAAGCTAAAAAACTCACTTCCACCGTAAGAGGGCCGCAGTGATACGCAGACCGAATGATGTGTACAGTTTATCGAAGTTCATTTAACTTTCTTCCAACTCGTATTTATTTTATTTCCTTAAAGTCTCAATTAAATAGCAAAGCCTTACCCAGGCGCACAACTATGGGGGACACGGGGGACATGTTCTTCCCCTCCTCCTCCAGTGAAAGCCTGTGCCCGCCCACCCACCCATCCCCCCCCCCACATTTTAAAATCCTTATGTGGAAATGCACTGTTGTAATAATACGTTTTATTTGAATGTATTAAATGCACCATTTGAAAATAAAAAACATCACGAGTTCTCACTACCCCCCCCCCGCGAAGTTTAACCCTAGTATTGCCGCTGACTTGGCTAAGATTTAATTGCAAATAAAATCTAGAACATTTCCTCACAATTTAATAGACTGAAGTGCCAATTGAATGAATCACGGCCGGTGTACGTCACTTCTCTATCCACCAATTGAAGTTAGTCACCCAAGTCGGTGACCACAAGTGAGTGGTCTGTGATCGACAGGTTGTTTGTGTCAATCACAAATCACGTGTTTTGGATGTGTTACCGACATCCATACGATATTTGCCAATAAGATGCGACTATTTCAGTGTCGGTGATCTAAGTTTTTATAGTGACTATATAGCCTGGACCACATCAACTTATAATATCCGTCTCATTAATATGAAGCGAGTCAGTGGTGTGTGATTGACAGTGCGCAGGGACCAATCACAAACCGAGCCATTTTCCTCAGTCACTGCTCAGGAAATCGATGGTAATATTTAAGGCACGAGCGCCCGCTTTTCCCCTCACAGGCAACCGTAGCTCCTTTTCAGCCTCTGACAACAAGCCGAGAGAGACCTAACTGTAAGAACAACAAGAACGAGATTTGCTAGGTGAGTTTTACAAACAATTGTTTTACTTTTATAGTTCTCGCTGGGATTCATTTGTAGAAATCAGTGTATGCAGGTGATGTTTGTACATATTTTTTTTTATGCGGGCCTTCTGCTGAACTGACCCCCTAAAAAAAATGAAGCGCAAGCTCTCGCATGAATTCAGTCATGTTTACATGTAGGGTTCGACTCAGCATGCCACTGAGATTCTGTTGATTTTTTTTTTTTTTTTTACGAACAACGATAGTGGTATTTTGATTAACATTTGGAATGTTGAGTGGTTGTACAGATGTTCACAATTCCTGAAGATTTTAATACACATTCAGTTGACAGACAGATGGTGGCTGACGCTTATAGTCAAACCAGTACCCTGAGTTCTCATACCAAAATATTCATTATTTTTTACGACTGTAACTTGATTGTGGTAGTCCACCTGTAATATTACCGCCTCTACTTCCTTGGTATGACATCGACTTCCTTAACAATGAAGAAAATGTATGCTTATTGTGATTCATACAACAAATTCAAGCAAATTTAGAGGAATATAGGATCATTTTTCTTCATTGCTATTTTGTTAGATGCAGCCAAATTACATAGAATCTGAAGTAGGGTGCATAACAACTAACCTGCACGATGAGCAAAATGTATGCACAATGTACTGGTCTGAAATTCAGTCTTGGAAAAGGATCCCGTTGCAAACACACGTATTAAAAACAATGTGCACGCGGGGACATTATTTTGAAAACCCATTCCATGTTAAGGTTTTTTATACAATTTTCACAGGGTATTTGATTCCAGTCCTATCTTCATTTTGAGCATTGAGATTCTGTCAAAGACCTTTATCATGCTGCCACAATTTAAGTCATATTCCCTGTATCCAATAACAGTAGCGAATAATTGTGTGCAAAAAGGAACCAGACGATTTTTTCCTCCAGCCTCGCTTTGCTTACGTTGATTTAAAAGGGAAAAACTCAAGATGGCCGCAATATGATAATTGTTTTTTTTAACGGGTAGTTACTTTTCCGGGCATTTGCAAATAAACTTGCACTGCTTAAGCTTGATGTTGTTGTTTTTTTTTTTTTTAAGATAAAAAAAGGATATAATCCTATTTGTGAGAAACTATTTTTGTTAACTTTTGCGTGAGTCCATTCAGGCCGTTGTACAGCGTGTCCCAAAAAAATGTCCCTCTCATAGACCACAGAATAATTACTAAAATAAAGTTTTATACTCAATTAAGTTTACATATTTAGAAAGCCCACTTTATTTTGTAGTTCCTGTGAAAATTTTAAATGTCTCGCTTCATTGGTTTTGAATACACAGGCTTGTATGTAACAGCAGTGCTTTCCGGCCCATTCCAAGTTTGATGAAAAGAAATGTTTTTGTTATTGAGTAACCATTCCTCCATGGAGTAACTAAAGTCAAGTTCATTTACCGGTACTTGTTTAAATGAAAACTAACCAAAGTTCAGTTCCACTGGTCGTGTTTGCTTTCACAGGGTGTGTTTCACTTATGGTGTGTCCTTCAATGTCCAGCTTGTAAACCTTTATTGTCCCCCTGCACGTCCTTCCACCTGCAAACTTGGAATGGGCTGAAAAGCACTGCTGTTACATAATAGACTGTGTATTCAAAACCAATGAAGCGAGACCAATGAAATTTTCACAAAAGTTACAAAATTAAATGGGCTTTCTAAATCTGAACACTAAATTGAGAATAATACTTGATTTTGGAATTAATTAAGCAGTCTATCAGAGGGACATTTTTTTGGGGACACGCTGTATAGTTCACTGGAGATAATCAATTCAAATCACAGTTCGCTCTAGCCTTTCGCCAAGGCCATAGTGGCTTAATCTGCCGGCATCACACAAAGCGGCGAAAAGCGCAAAGCGACTGAAGCGAAAGACCACACACGCGAGTGGCGAAGCCACGGCCTTTTCCAACTCATCAAGAATTTTTTTTTTATGTTTTTCTTTATTATCTCGATTTTTGCTACCCCAAAAGGGTAGCAAAATTCCAACCAATCATCATCCTTTTAGTGCGCGCGTTGCTACTACCCGGACGCGTCGACGCGCCCGGATGCTTGCACAAAATTTAAAACCAAAAATGCGAGTCCAGTTTTCCACGAAATATTATTTTAATTTTACTTATAAAAGTATTGCAAGAAATTATTTGAGTGTATGAACTAATTTTTCATCTGAACTTAGTTATTTGCTCTTACGTTTTCCTTACTCACCCTTCTTTCACAAATGGAAGCAACTAGGCAATATCCGCGTTATGATTGGTTAACCTTTCGGCATCTTCTTATTTGCATAATGAATCATTCAATAAAAATCAATTTGGAAAAGGCCTCGTGGCTTCGCCACTCGTGTGTGCTGACTTAATCTTTGCTCCAGTCACTTCGTGCTTTCGCAGCTCCGCCGCTCTAAGCCACGATGACCTTGGCGAAAGGCTAAGTTCGCCCCGACAGAGAGAGTTTTACTTTTGAAATTCAGCTATGCCTCCTCCTCCGGAGTTATCTCCGAGCGGATTTTTAGTAAATTATTGTTGTTGCTATTTTTTTCAGCCAGCAATCAGCTCGAGTGTTGAGGATTCTTTTCGTGATAGGTTCGAAGAACATTACTTGAAGGTTAGTGTCTGTTACTTGGCATTTACCGCAATCAAGTATAGAGTTGTGATGAGGTGGGAGACTTCATCGTTTTGTTTATGTTCATTTATAGGCCTTTTTAGTTGAATGATAACATAAAACGTCGATCGTAAATTCTTTAAAAGAAACTCGCTTGATATCTCGTTGCAATAATAGCGCAATACAGATTCACAGTCACGGTACTTTTTATTGACCAAGGATGGCTATTAAGGTTTGACTGCATTTCTTTAACATTTTCTGCTAATTTACGAACAGTTTAACATTTAGTATGGTTCGTGGTGATTCAAATTTGCTCACTGTCATTCTTTCCAATGTAATAAATTGTTTTGGGATAAGCTCGCCCCTTTATATTCCGACCCGTCAAATCAAGCATCACTGTATATTCTACCCTTTTTTTCTGTTGATTCAAACCACACTCTACCTGTGTTCCTGAGGAATCTTCGGCAATTACTTTTCTCAGACAACTGATTTCATTATCCTCATAAGTTTATTCATATACTTGTTGCATTTAATTGGTGGGGACTTTTAAATGATTTGGGCTTCGTTGCATTAGTCATCTTGCTTGCGTGTAATTTGTAACAGGGGTCAGTTTTCTTGTTGCTGTTTTATTATTTTCATTATTTTCTTGTACCTTGTTTTAGTTCTTGTCTGCGTTTGTCTGCTTAATAAGTGAGGGGTTACATATCTGTGGGTAATAGTAATTGACTTTACTTTTGTGACCCCTGACCCACATATCGTCTTTTTATATTTATGGTCTTCGGATTTTTCATAGTATGCGTTGTTTTTCTGGCCCCTACACTTACACTTACACTTATACAGTGTCGTCTTTTGTGTTTTTGTTTTATTTTGTACTTCTTAGCTTTCATACATTTTTGTTTAGTTATTGTTTTTCATACTGTGTTTGTTCATTTTGAATTGTTTTGGTCGAATAAATAATAATAACAATAATACGAAAACCTTCCTTTTCAAACACAAACATATGTCGTGATGTACATGTAAACATGTTTTCAGCAATCACTCTAAACAATTTAGGATGCAAAGTTGGTCACGGAGGAACGGATGCAGGAAATCCGGACCCCTAACACATGGCTGTCTTGTTGGTGTTATGAATGAGTCGGATCGCAATACCTTTTGCACTTTTGAACTTTGTCAGTTTGCTAGTTCACAGTTAGTCTTGGATCCAAGTCGTTGAATATTTGTTCTCCGCGCGAAAATTATATTGCACTATAGGCCCGCGATAAAAATCTGTTATCGATTCTGCAAAGTATCCGATTCTTATTCACTGTGTTTATTCAACGAGTATCGATTATAGCGCAATCGTTCTCTTACTTCCACTTCTGTAATGCATTGAAGTGCGCCCTCTGTTGATTGAAAACAATTGTTTTGCAAAAGTGTTCATTAGTAAGATGATTACACACGTACACAAACGCAGATAGTAATATACTGTAAACGAAATTGGGCATTTTTTTACCAACTGCTTGCCCTAAATTGGTGTAAATATCAACTTCCCAACTTTTGGTCACTTAATGACCAACTGTCATTGGCAGGCCATTTTGACCAGAAGATGGGTAAAATATAAATTACAAGCTAATGATCAGACAGCCTTTCCCAATTAATTGGTCAATTAAAAATTTCAGGCTTATTTTCACATTGTGCAACAAGACATATTTTTCATACATCACTGTAAAAACGGCGGGCAAAATGAGTTGATATGTATGTAGACCAGTGTTGTTAAACATATCAACAGGTTAAACACTTGGGCAAATATTTCCCAATAGTTGGAAAATTGTTACCCAAATCAACCCACAATGAAGTATTTTCAAACCAATGTTGGGTAAAATTACATTGCCCAGAAGTGTTTTACCCAACATTTTTACAGTGATATAGTTGTCAAGAAACACATATAAATTCACAGTTATCACTTTGGCTCACGTCCTTCATCACATTATGTCAAAACGAGCATCATAAATTTATCAAAGTATTATTCAGCACATTACGCCCAGTTTATGAGCTTTGTGCCATACTAATTGATGACCATGTTGTTGCCAACTACTATTGTGGCATCGATTATGCCTGTGGCATGTCCAACTGAGAGGACAACAGACCCAACAAGGGGCGGATCCAGGAATTTTCGCCGTGTGGATTTCATAAGCAGATAATTTTGAAATGAAGACAGGTTTTGTTTTTCTCCGTACACTTGGCCTCCGATAATCAATATGGGGTTGGGTTGTCTAGTGCCTTTCACCAAGTAATTGAGCACCAGTAGTTTAGGAAATGACAACCGACTCACACTAAAACTGATTGACCAACTTGTGGACATTATAGCTTTACCAAACATTTCAATACCCACGTTGCGATGATCTGGTCAAATTTTCTTCAATTTGTGTCTAATGCCTTTCACCAAATTAGGTGTTGGATAAATATTATGGAAAATGACCAAGTTGTACTGTAACACTATGATTACCAAATTCTAGACAATTTAGCTTTACCCAACGTTTCAGTGCCCAATGTTACCCGATTTTGAGGACAACAATTAATAATCAACTCAGCTTGGGCAAAGGACGTTCAAATGTTCTACAACAATTATTGTCTTAATGCCTTTCACCAAATGAGAGCACCCGGAGTTGGGTAAATATTATGGAAAAAGACCAACATCTTCACTAAAAAGGACCAACATCTAAACAATTCAGCTATAACCAACGTTTTAATGCCCAATGTTACCCAATTGAGAGGACAAAAAATACCCAACTCAGTTAGGGTAAGGAAGTTACGATGATCTGGTAAAATTTTCTACAATTTTTTGTCGGATGTCTTTCACCAAATTAGAGCACCCGGTGTTGGGTATATATTATGAAAAATGACCAACATCTTCACTTAAAAATGACCAACTTCTGGGCAATTTAGCTTTACCCAACGTTCAAATGCCTAACGTTTTTACAGTGTATCTTTGAACAAAGACTAGTTCACAGTGCACAATTCCGGCTTTATTATTAGGCTACTTTTATAAGCAATGTATAATAAGAGAGTCACCGGTTAGGAAATAGAATAAACTGGACCTTAATGATTGGATGATGATGATGCACAACGTATTATTCAAGTTCAAATGGCTTTATCTATCTGGAATGTAGAAATCCTGAATAGATAGGATGTTTGCAGAAATTATACGGCCCTTCTGCTCCGCCGTCTGCTTTAAACGTTTCAAGCACAAGCTCTTGGGTGAATATTTGCATGTGTGGCACACTATCTGGGATGAATTCATTTTTGTATGTAAGTTTTCACCCAGCATGCCCCCTAGATTCGAAACAACCATGGCTTGTTTTTTTATATTTATGTTTTCTTTTACATTTGGAACATATATTTACAAATCCAAAAGATTTTCTAAGACTCGATCTGTTACGAAACAGATGGCAGTTGATGCTAATGAGCAAAACTGATCTGCGCTGATTTCTGATTTCTCTTTTGGATGAAACATTAAACATAAACCACCTGCATTTAGATATTGAATAATTAGTGTACAACATAATTTTTTTGCGGCCAACAAGAATTCAGGAGAACTTTTCGTGCGACAAATGCGCTAAATCATCCCCGAATAAACTGTTTATTAACATGTGTATACTTTTAAATGCAAAACAGGTGGTTTTTTTAATGAAATACAACGTACATTTGGTGGAAAACATTTCTAATTTAATTTTCTAAAAACCACACTGTAAAAATGTTGGGCAAAATGGGTTAACTATTCGACCAATTACTTAACACGTTCAACTATTGTGCAAAATTGCCTCTACATATTGCGTTGTTTATATTTTGCCCAACGAATTATTTGCCAAACATTTTTACAGTGCACAAATGAAATTGATTTTGCTCCACAACATTTGGCATACTAACTTTGGATACATCAATTTATATACAAGTAATCGATAATGGCCTAAAACTGTTTGTAACAAATTAAAAGGTATTTGAATGAAAAAAAATGCAGTCCCAAAACTACCCGGTTCTGAAATACTGATGGAGTTAATTTCCGCCCATATTCGTCCGAGTGATATCAAAAATCATTTCCCGTTCATAATTATCATGATCATATGGAATAATTTTGATAATCAAGTTTTCGCAGCGATTCTTTTCCAGGTTCAGGCATTTTTAGACTGGCAAAGTTTGATGACAAGATTTCATTTGTGAGAGGTAGATCCGTCATTCGAATTTGTCAAAGGGCGGATTCGTCGCAAAAGAAACAGATTCACTCTAAAGTATTACCATCATTTTCGTCTACAGAAAATGAATTTCGTTCAGTGAAAATGTTGAATAGAAGCTTTTCAAAGTATAGATAACTTTTGACTACTAAGAATACAAAATGTTCACCGCTGGGTTCAGTGTGGTTAAAATCACTTCCACATTTCTTTATTTTATATTGTCCCAGCCACGTGGTAGCCATACCCCAGGTCATCTATCACTAGATCCTAGTATGGACCATTGTACATCCACCAGAGGGGGTGTCAGTCTTGTGATCCTACTGGAGGGGTTGAAAATTGGTGGGAAACCTTGTGTGCTTGTGCACATTTACATAGACATGTGTACAAATGCACTGTTTACATAGGGATTACCTCGATCACCCCTGTGACCAAAATGGAACTGGCAAATGGCATTGAGGGGGTAAGTCTCTGGTTTTAATGGCTGTTTGGAGCCTGAGGGATACCAGGGGTTAATAAGGGGTGAATGGTCCGACAGTGAGGCCGGGTGGCTCAAATTACATGGTGTCATGGATTGATTCCCACCAGGCACCTGATGTTGTACATTAAAAAACCACCCCGCGTAAGGATAATCATTCATTTCTTTTTCAAACGACGACAACTTTTCACAAGTCTTGCTTAGATGTGATTCCCAGTTTGTCTGCATGACTTCAATATTGTTTTCTCTATTTTTCCCCTCATTTCATTTGTTCTCATATACACGTGTTTTATTGTTATTTTTCTTTACAGATGAATATCTGTGTGGCAGTATTATCAATCGCCCTCCTTCTGGGTAACTCTGTCAAGCTCCGAGCTTCCGTTACTGGGCCGGTTCCCTCGGATGGCGATGGTCCTGCGTCTCAGGTGTGTCAGCAGTGCTGCCAGGGACCTGCTGCAATACCCGGCATACCAGGTCTGCCTGGACCGGTGGGACAGATGGGTCCCTATGGGCTTCCGGGGTCAAAGGGCGTTGCAGGTCAGCAAGGTCAGAAAGGTGAGGTTGGACGGATTGGCCCTGTGGGTGATCGGGGAGCACCTGGGAACACTGGGCCTAAAGGTGATGATGGGATTGGTCTGCCCGGCAAGATAGGTCCGAGAGGTCCCCCGGGTTTAGTTGGAACAACCGGGGACACTGGTGTCAAAGGTCAGAAGGGTGAGCCAGGGGAGACACAAGGCGACTCCAACCAGCGGGTAGCATTCACCGTGGTGAGGACGAGCAACTCGGATACCTCTACGAGTCACGACACCCGTTTGCCCTTCCAGGAGACCGAGACGCTTCTGCCGGGTACCAGCTTCGATCTCGAGTCTGCCACATTCACATGTAGTGTGCCGGGCACCTACGTGTTCTTGTTTTCGGTGTTGAAACCGTCTTTCTGCGCCCACATGGACATTCATCTTAAAAAGAACGACGACTGGGTTGTCTCTAGTGCTAGCAGTGATTCAAGTAACGCTGAGCAGGTGTCTGGAAGTGCAGTTTTGGTTCTGCAGCGAGGAGACACGGTGTTTCTGACCATGAGTGGTCAGGCGTGGAGTAATTCCAAACACTACACCTCACTCAGTGGCTTCCTACTTTACCCCGAATAAATAATTGGCACATTAAAAAAATAACCCGAAAACTTAAAGAAATACTTTTTTACTAAATTAATGTGTTTTTTCCTTGTTGCATTGTACATTCGCTGTACATGTACACAATTTACTGTACAGCGACAGATTAACTATTGTTTAATGCATGTGTTTAGCTATGTGTATAAGTATTGATATACAAGAAAAAGTATGCTTTATTACAATTTGTTGACACCGATTTTTCTACTTTTTTATGAACTCTGTAAAGAGTGAAATGCTTTGTTAATGGATTTTTTCAAAGCAAGGCTATTGTTCTTTTTTAGGAAATAATTATGTTTGCAATAAAGCGTGCCACCGTGACGTGACTGTATGCAGAATGTTTAGGCTGATACAATTGTGTATTGGGCAACCCATTTTGACTGGAATTTGTAGGCGTAATTGTCGACAGAAGACTTTTTATTGCCACATTTGGCCTAACACAATGTAAGGAATATTTTGAAAATAAAAGACTTTTGTTTTGTGTAATTAAACACTAACAGGTTAATTAAACAGAATATATGCAAACAAAGTAGAAAAGACAAGCATTAACAAGATACTAAATAAAATTAGTTTTGTTCCTCCTTACCTTGATAGTTTTTAGGGTATTACCGTGCACACACAGTTTTATTTCTCGGCTGTATGTTCACTGTTTAACACGCTGTAGAAATAGCTACATCATATGCCGCCGGGGTCACCCGTTGCCTTATCCATTGGAAAATACAAATAACGGAATCCGAGACGTTCTGAGTGCTATCTAAAGTCAGCTTCGAATCATTGTGCCATTTCCGGGCTTATTTATTCTTAATATCTGAGAAAAAATTTATACGAGAAAATGTTCACCTAAATCGCCACTACAAATGCTTTACACGCGGGGTCATCAGAATAATGTAGATTTAATCAATCACATGTATGTATCAATTTTAATTTTACCTACTATTTCTCAAAATATCCAAAATGATTTCCTAGCGTGTTGACTTACATTTGGTGATTAAAATAATAATTATTCAAAATATTGTATTGCTATTTATAGAGAGAAGATTAACATTTTCCCCATCGCTTGTCAGTAACACAGTAGTAGTTTATAATTGCTTTAAGAAAATGGTTGCTTACTTTCAAGTACAACTGATTATATCGCTCTCCTTGACAGCTTAAATAATTGAGAACACGAAGTAATCAATCCGATAAATGTCGAATATAACTACTCAGAAAATGTACTAAAACAATAAAAGAAAATATCTCGAGCTTTTGATCACTGCAAAAACGCTTTTTAAAACTCCTTCGGCTGTACTTTATATAGAGTGCCAAACACTTTTGAAATACACTCTATGTTTGGAAGACGTCAATTGAATTCACGGGAGTAAAAGCTCAAGACATTTTAGGGCGTTCACTTGTTTTAGAATCATTTGTCGTTTGTGACTCATAAACTCATTTCTTACATGTAAACTGAATAAAATAATCATTGCTTATCATTGAAAGTATTGCCGATAATGCCAATCATTTACTTAGGAATACTGTTGCATGTTTGGTTTCTTGAAAGCCAGGATGATCAATTGTGATGGGCCCAAATGTCGGGTGGAGATTTGTGGAGGATGGGTGGGTTTGAGGGTTACTTGAATTAAGGCTGATGGGGTTGAACACAAGGGGGTTGGGGTTGATGGTTGAGAACTTTGAGAATGAGAGTTTAGGGTAAGTGGGAGTCGGGTACGGGTTGAGGGTAGGCTGGTATTGAGGGACGGGGGGATGCCCAATCCCCCACCCCAACAAACCATTTTATTTAGTTTCAATTATCAAACAAGAGAACAAGTTAAAACCACTTTATCAAACACGATGATGTCTACTCATTTAGCTTCCCTCCACTGATTCTTGAAATCCACCGATCCTTTAGAAAGTCCGCGACCCCGCGCCTTTTTGGAATAGCCAATTTATCGGACATCGGGCCCTATTAATTTTAATCTTCCCCTCCCCCTTACCCCCCCCCCAACCAATGGTTATAGAATAGATCCACCGGTGAAAGGCGGGGGGAGGGGTCAGCTTAGTTTGGGATTGATAGTACGGCAGAGAGGTAATGGGGTGCATTTGATGATACAAGTGTGGAATTTGGCACACATCCAGAGTATGTCATGAGAAAGATGTGTGCTTATTTGGCCATCGTAGAATTGCCCTTTGAAAACAAAAAGGTTAAATAACAAGAAAAGGCCGCCATTTTGAAAATTTTGAAAATTGCATATTTTAGCTATATTTTCTTCAAAGGACAAATCTGCGATTGCTGTATCGTAGCCAAATATCGTTTTCATGACAAGAGCGAGGATATAATAATCAGAATTTTGATTTTTCAAATCAACACACAAACGGGCAGTGTACATGCAGTGACGGTTGCGATGCAAACCCCCTCTACATATGTTTGAATGGGCGTTATTCACGAGACGGCCATAATTTAAAAGTGAGGCACAATCTTCATTTGTGGAACTTGCGAAGAGAAAGGAAAGCAAGTAAATTACTAAATAATTCAAGTCTGCTTCAAGTTATCAATGAATAATTTAAAATTTGTGTTTAAATATTCCCTAATATTTTAAGCCAAATTTAAAAGGAAAATGACAGTAAAATAAGGCTGCATAAAGAGTCTGGCGCCATCCCATTAAACAGTTAATAATTTATAAAAATACATTCAGGGAACTCAACAAAAATGGCCAACTCGCGCATAAAGGCTCATTACGGAATCGTTTTCTGCTATTTAAATTGGCGATTGCCCTCTTAGTTGTGTCAACCAGTTCGCGCGCTTTCCGCTGTTCTTCATGGTTTTTTGTGGTCGAAGACCAAAAATAAACATCACTCTCCTCGTTCCTGAACAGGTAGCGATCTTTTTATATTTTACCTCATTCTTTCCCATAATTATAACAAATTAATTCACAGTTACGTGTAATATCCTTAGCTTTCATTGGTATTGCTCTTCGGCCATTACTGTGTAGATTTTGGAAACATATGACCAGATATTGATTGACTTGCAATCCTTAATGTATTTAAGAATTATTTGTATTTTGAAGATTGATTCTGCTTTCGGCGAAGATCAAGTAACAAGCGGTCTCTTATTCCTCAATAGAATGTACACAACACAAAAGAACGAATGAACAAAATACTTATCATCAAAATAATAAAAATCATCAAAATAGTGAATACAAAATGGATGCATCAATAATTAAACAATAACCCGCGGTTCGCGCCTAAATTCGGGAAGCGTCCGTATACACTCAGTTCAATTCAATAGGCCTATTACATTTATTTCCATACTGAAACAATAACATAACAGAAAGCAAAATACAATATTGTGGAGGCACAATCCTATTAAGCCAGGGCTTGTTGCGGAGTGCCTTTAGAGGAGAAAACAAGGATATTAAATAATCAAATAGTTATTTATTACGTCAAAGACAAACATAAACAAGAGGACAAAATGATCTGACCAGAAATAAATTAAGAAAAATGACTGGAAACAAACGTAAAACTGCAAGAGAGATGGCAACACTGGAGAACAAACCAAAGGAAAACAACCAAACTATGCTTCATAAAGGGAAATAAGATACTCTTTGAAAGAGTTCTTAAAAGAGCCCACGGAGGTTTTGGATTTAATTGATTGGTCAATGTTATTCCAAAGACTGGGACCGTAGAAGCGAAGCGTGTTCTTGTACTGAGATGTGCGCGTGAAGGTATGTATAGGTTACTGTGTGATCTAGTGTGATAGTGGTGAATGACGTCAACTGGAGTAAAGAACGGAGAAAACGTAGCAGGAAGGAGATTATTAGTAAACTTGATCATGAAAATGCCAGTTTGAAGCTTATTAATATCAGACATGGTGAGAGTGAGTAATTTGACAAGAAGAGGTGCAGTATGATTACGTGGTAGGGAATGAGCACAGATCCAAATGACCCTTTTTTGAATAACAATTTGTGAATGGAGTTTAGAAGAATAAGTGTGAGCCCAAACGTTTAAGTTTAAGTAAGGAAGAATGAGGGTATTGTAAAGTGAGAAAGGAACGTCGCTTGGAAGAAAGTGACGCATTTTAAAAATAACGCCAGTGTTCCGGAAGATAACTTTGAAGATGTGAGCCGACCAGGAGAGTTTGTCGTCGATAATAACACCTACAACCTTTGTAGAGTGAACTTGCAATGGCCATACTCATAGATGTCTGTGGGCAACAAGGGGATCCCAAGAAAGTGTGTTATTGGCAATTTACAGATACATTTAACCCTAAAACCCGGGGCCGGGTTATTTTGACCATCTCTCAGCCGGGGGTGGGGGGGGGCGGATTCCGCCCCCCCCCCCTCCTAAGATCTCGGCCATTGAGTGACTAAAAATATTGAAACTCGGCACATGCATAGAGCATCTCTTCCTAAACATACCCAAGAAATTTCATGACTATATGTCAAAGGGTTTTGGAATTATGGCTAATTAATTATTCATATGTACGAATAGCAATTCTGCTCTGTGTACACAACGTATATGGGAAAATTCAGTTTTACGCCGGAAAACTTTTCGCTGGGCGGCAACCCGTGGTCCGATTTTTATGTTTTGGTATCAAAAGATGCGCAAGACTTGAGGCTAAAAAGTCATAACAGCTCGGGTCGCGAAAAAATTTTTTTTCAAGGCTATCGCGGAAAATGTTGAGGGGGGGGGGACAGATTCCGCCCCCCCCCGGCCCCTTTATGGTCAAACAAAACATTTTCTTTTTTTCGCAAGTTTTCTATTTTGTTATCTAAATATCAGAACATTTACTTAAAGGGAAAATACAACATTGGCAAACATCAAAAAATAAAACTACCAAATCCTTTTAAAATACCTTGCTAGACTGTTAGTGAATGACAGTGTAAAACATCCTGTAAAATAATGGCACCTGGTATACTGTCATTTTCAAGAAAAGTGGTATTTTTGTATCAATTTCCAACGCTGATCGGCAGATCAGCGTTGGAAAAAACTGGCCCCAGTTGACCATCGAACTTGTTTGCAATCGATTACATACCTATGAACGGATACAAGCCAGCTAGACTGGTTCCCTGACCTTACAATTCCCCAATATATGTAAACTGCTCTGTTTCTTCTTAAATGGAGTCAGGGAACCAGACTACAGGACAATTATTATTTTTCTTGGTTTTATATTTTCGAACCCCAAACCTCAAAAAAGTCAGTGTAACTATATTTGCTATATATTTCCAACCCCCCATTTCCATCCATTTCTGAAAATTACAGCAAAAGCAAATGATGTATATTCCCTTTAATTAAAATCAGCTCATAACTTATTTGTTAATATAATATTTTTATTGGATATTGATGTTTGACTTTTGCACTGTAAAAATATACTTATTTGTTTGGAATTTAACTTCTAATAAAATACAGCTGAGCCTAATCGCTTATATTTCTTATATTTTTAATTGTTGGTATTACTGTCTCACTTAAAAAAATATGGAGCAGTCAATCCATAAATATTAAAAATACTAGCCCTCTTTATGTGTGCAAAAATTACCTATGGGGCTTGAAGGTATAGGTAATACTCTCCACAATGATCTTTATCCCATCTCATTTGAACAATCCAGTTCAGAGATGCAGCTTATTAAATGAAAGGAATTGAATTCCAAGTTGTGCGACCTTTCAGATTATCTATTGTCTAATGACGGGAATTCACATACCAAGAAGGTGTGTTGTTTCACTTTAAAAAAAGGTGTGACTGGATAACATAGACACTAGAAACAAAATGCAAGCTAATCCATGCCAATTCGACCAAACATTGATTGGTACTTCCCAATTAAATTTAATTTCAAGTGTTATGCAGTAAATCAATGCTTCTGCTACCAAAGATGGCTGGCCAAATTTGCGGCACAGGTTACAGTGGATAAAGGGGTTCTTATGGTAGTTTGTTACCATAAAACTTAAAATATTGCAGAGACCTTCCGACAGTTTACATTGCAATTCCCTCATCCAGAGTACCAAGCATAAGTACGAGTAGGAGTTATGTCGATAAATACTTGGGATATGGTACAATGTCTCAACAGGAGCCATGGAAACAGCGGCAGACGAAGAAGTGCAAGGACACAAGTTTGGTTTGTCGCGTCGAGCCCTTCAACTTGAAGCTGATCCAGTGGTGAGTGCGAGGCGTAAATGCGCTGCCTAACATCAGCCCAGTAACCTTTACCGGATCACAAGACTGGAATTGGCACCCTACGTCATGCAGAGGAGCAGTGGCGTCACCAGACATTTCAGTCTGGGGGCACAGGGGGCACCAGCATTTGATGGGGGGCACTTAGGTGGCGACGCCACTGCAGAGGAGGAGTGCTCTCGACGAATATATGAATCTTCTAATTAATCCAAGGGGCCAAACTTATCGCACAGACAGATTCCTTCGGGACATCATCATTGGGAATGAGGCTACATATTCCAATAGAGGGAAACGTAAACACACACACAATGTCAGGAGATATGTTTAAATGAACAACCCACCAAGGGACTTCACATTATGACATTCCCCACAACCAAAGGAAACACTTGTTTTTTGGGCAGGTATCCTGGGCAATGGATCCATCATCGGCTCAATTTTCATTTATAGTAACATGAATGCTGGCGAGAACCTAGAGCTCATCAATGTAAATGACGCAATCGTTCCAAGATTTTGACAGTCTCTTTGCATACGTAATTTTTAAACAAAAGGTCCAAATCACAGAACAAAAATCTTGTTTTGGTTAAACAAACTCTATCATCACATGGTGTTTAAAAATATATATAGTTTTCTCAGAAACGAACATGTTGTTTGTCTACTACATTTTGTAAAGACACGCTGCATATGTAAAAGAAAATCAGCTCAATTACTTATATTCATTATGTTTCTATTATTTTCGTCATTGACTATTAACATATGATTTTCTGCAACTATCACATGCACATTAGTGTTTTTTTTGCCAACATGATAATTAATTCTCTGACCGGATTTGAAATAAGACAGCCATAAACATGTTTATTGTTTTGTTTTTGTTTGTATTACATTCTTATTTCAAGCATTAACACGATATACGTACGCGTATGTACATGCATTTTACAACAGTGCCCTCAATAGTCAGGTAGCGTCTCCCAACCCCCGGGTTTTCTAAATTTCCAAGTTGCCGGTTCCCCAAATAACAACAAGGAAGTTGCTCTGCTGGTCAAAATTAATGGCCTAACTGTAACCTTTTCACAAGTTCAACCAGACTCGCGCCGGTATTTGACCGAGTGGCGAAACAACCAGGCGTTTTTAACGAAGACTATATAAACGCCGAGAGAGTGACTTTTTTAAATCCCGGCTTCATTCCATATCCATATCCAGCTCCATTGCAAAACCTCATACCCGAAACCGGAAAAGGAACGTAGCCGGAGTTTAGAAAACACCAGTTTGGGTCTTGTGACTTCGAGCGTTTTGTAAACCTTGGATTCGTCCCCGGCATGGGAACATGGCCATTAAGTTTAGGCCCTAATTAGATCAGTAGCTTCGTCATTATCTTTTTTTTCCCCACCAGGTTCGGGAGGGGGGCGTGTGGTCGTTCAACTACCACACGACCCCCATCGTCGCAAGGCTTTGCTTAAGAGATTGATACAATTTGATGATGTTGAATATACAGAATTGCACATTCTAGTGTGATTTATTTGTCCGGATACACCAAACCTAGATCAGAATGAATCGTTATGCGGAAGTCATACAATAACAAACACCGGAAATCTGCTCAAACCATACGCGCTTGTTTTGTTTATATCGAAAGAGGGGGTATTTATCTTGAAATATTTTACATGCTATTGTTGAACCGTGTCATTATTTTAGCTAGTGAGTGGGTGCTTTTCAGGCTCATAATCACCGGTCATACATTCTTACATTTTTGAGACTGATTATTCGGACTTAGAAAGACACAAGTTAAAAAACGCACTTCCACCGTAAGAGGGCCGCAGTGATACGCGGACCGGATATGATGCGTACAGTTTAACGAAGTTCATTTAACTTTCTTCCAACTCGTATTTAGTTTTTTTCTTTTCTTAAAGTCTCAATTAAATAGCAAAGCCTAACTCAGGGGCACAGCTACGGGGGGACACGGGGGACATGTTCTTCCCCTCCTCCTCCAGTGGAAGCTGGTGCCCCCCCCCCCCCCATTTTTAAATCCTTATTGGAAATGCACTGTTGTAATAACACCTTTCATGTGAATTTATTGCATGGACCATATGAAGAACAAAAACACCACGGGTTCTGACCCCCCCCCCGCGAAGTTAAACCCTAGTATTGCCGCTGGCTTGACTAAGATTTAATTGCACATACAATCCCGAATAACATATCCTCACAATTTAATAGACTGAAGTGCAAACTGCTCATTGAATGAATCACAGCCGATGTACGTCACTTCTCTATCCACCAATTGAAGTTAGTCACCCAACAAGTCGGTGATCACAAGCGAGTGGTCTGTGATTGACAGGTTGTGTGTGTCAATCACAAATCACGTGTTTTGGATGTGTCACCGACATCCATACGATATCTGCCAATAAGATGCGGCTATTTCAGTGTCGGTGATCTAAGTTTTTATAGTGACTATATAGCCTGGACCACATCAACTTATAACATCCGTCTCATTAATATGAAGTGAGTCAGTGGTGTGTGATTGACAGTGCGCAGGGACCAATCACAAACCGTGCCACTTTCCTCAGTCACTGCTCAGGAAATCGATGGTAATATTTAAGGCACGAGCGCCCGCTTTTCCCCTCACAGGCAACCGTAGCACCTCTTCAGCCTCTTAAGACAAGCCGAGAGAGACCTAGCTGTGAGAACAACAAGAACGAGATTTGCTAGGTGAGTTTTACAAACAATTGTTTTACTTTTAAAGTTCTCGCTGGGATTCCTTTGTAGAAATCAGTGTATGCAGTTGATGTTTGTACACATTTTTTTTATGCGGGCCTTTTACTGTACTGACCCCCTAAAAAAATTGAAGCGCAAGCTCTCGCATGAATTCAGTCATGTTTGCATGTAGGGTTCCACTCAGCATGCCACTGAGATATTGTTGATTTTTTTTACAAACAACGAAAGTGGTATTTAGATTAACATTTGGAATGTTTTTGGTGGAGTGGTTGTACAAATGTTCACAAATCCTAAAGATTTTAATGCACATTCGGTTGACAGACAGATGGTGGCTGACGCTAATAGTCAAACCAGTACCCTGAGTTCTCATACCAAAATGTTATTATTTTTTTACGACTTTCACTTGATTGTGGTAGTCCACCTGTAATATTACCGCCACTACTTCCTTGGTTGAGATCGATTCCCTTATCAATGTAGACAATGTATGCTTATTGTGATTCATACAACAAATTCAAGCAATTTTAGAGGAATATAGTCATTTTTCTTCAGTGCTATTTTGTTAGATGCAACCAAATTCCATAGAATCTGAAGTAGGGTGTATAAGAGCTAACCTGTTGAAGTTTTAGCCCAGTGGGTGCACGATGAGAAAAATGTATGCACAATGTATTGGTCTGAAATTCAGACTTGGAAAAGGATTCCGTTGCAAACACACGTATTAAAAACAATGTGCACGCGGGGACATTATTTTCAAAACCCATTCCATGTTAAGGTTTTTTATACAATTTTCACAGGGTATTTGATTCCAGTCCTATCTTCATTTTGAGCATTGAGATTCTGTCATAAACCTTCATCATGCTGCCACCATTTAAGTCATGTTCCCTGTATCCAATAACAGTAGTGAATGATAATTATTGTGTGCAAAAAGGAACCAGACTTTTTTTCCTCCAACCTCGCTTTGCTTAAGTTGATTGAAAGGGGAAAAACTCAAGATGGCCGCAACATGATAATGGTTTATTAAACCGGTAGTTACTTGTCCGGGCATTTGCGAATAAACGTGCATGTCTTAACCCTAAAAGGGCCGGGGCAGAATCAGCCCCCCCCCCCCTTAAACTTTGTCCGCGATAGCTTTGAAAAATAAATCGCAACCTGAGCTGTTATGACTTTTTAGCCTCGACCCTTGCGCATCTTTTGATACTAAAAACATTTTTTTTTAAAATCCGGAGCTACGCGCCGTGAAAACTGAATTTTCCTATATACGTCGTATACAGAGAGCAGAATTACCATTCGTACATATTATGAATAGTTAATTAGCCATAATTCCATAACCCTTTGACCTATAGTCACGAAATTTCTCGTGATGTTCATGACTCCATGTCATCACTCGATGGCCGAGATTTTAGGGGGCGGAATCCTCCCCCCCCCCCCCCACCACGGCTGAGAGATGGTCTAAATAACCCAGCTTTTTTACGGTTAAACTTGTTTGGTTTTTCCTAAAGATAAAAAAAAAAGAATAGAATCCTATTTGTAAGAAATTATTTTTATTCGAAATTGTAAACGAAATTGGAAATAATCAATCCCGACAGAGAGTGTTTTACTTGTAAAATGTAGCTATGCCTCCTCCTCCGGAGTTATCTCCGAGCGGATATTTAGTAAATCATTGTTGTTGCTATTTTTTTCATGCAGCAATCTGCTCGAGTGTTGAGGATTCCTTTCGTGATAGGTTTGAAGAACATTACTTGAAGGTTAGTGTCTGCTACTTGGCATTTACCGCAATAAAGCATCACAATAGAGCTGTGATGAGGTGGGAGACTTCATCGTTTTGTTTATGTTCATTGATAAACCTTTTTAGTTAAAATGATAACATTAAACGTCGATCATAAATTCTTAAAAAAAAAAAAAAATCCAAACACTACATGACTGGGTTGCATTATGGGTCTTGAAAACTCACTGGATATCTCGTTGCAATAATAGCGCATTACTGTACAGAATCACAGTCACAGTACTTTTCACTTACAAAACATGGCTATTAAGGTTTGACTGCATTCCTTTCCAATTTTCTGCTCATTTACGAATAGTTTAAAATTTAATATGGTTCCTGGTGATTGAAATTTGCGAACCGTCATTCTTTCCAATGTAATAAATTGTTTTGGGATAAGCTCGCCCCTGTATATTCCGACCCGTCAAATCAAGCATCACTGTATATTCTACCCCTTTTTTTGTTGATTCAAACCACACTCTACCTGTTTTCCTTAGGAATCTTCGGCAATTACTTTTCGCGGACAACTGATTTCATTATCCTCATAAGTTTATTCATATACTTGTTGCATTTAATTGGTGGGGACTTTTAAATGATTTGGGCTTCGTTGCATTAGTCATCTTGCTTGCGTGTAATATGTAGCAGGGGTCAGTTTTCTTGTTGCTGTTTATTATTTTCATTATTTTCTTGTACCTTGTTTTGTTCTTGTCTGCGTTTGTCTGCTTAATATGTGCGGGGCTACATACCTGTGGCTAATAGTAATGGACTTTACTTGTGTGACCCCTGACCCACATATCGTCTTTATATATTTATGGTCCTCGGATTTTTCATAGTATGCGTTGTTTTTCTGGACCCTACACTTACACTTACACTTATACAGTGTCTTTTGTGTTTATTTTGTTTTATTTTGTACTTTTTAGCGTTCATACAATTTTGTTTAGTTTTTGTTTTTCATACTGTGTTTGTTCATTGTAAATTGTTTTGGTCGAATAAATAATAATAATAATTTAAAAAAAACCTTACTTTTCAAACACGAACATATGTTGTGATGTACATGTTAACATGTTTTCAGCAATCACTCTAAACAATTAAGGATGACAAGTTGGTCATGGAAGAATGGATGCAGGAAATCCGGACCACTCAAACATGGCTGTCTTATTGGTGTTATGAATGAGTCGGATCGCAATACCTTTTGCACAGTTAGTCTTGGTTCCAAGACCTTCGTGGAATATTTTTTTTTCTCCGCGCAAAAATTATCTTGCACTATAGGCCCTCAATACAAATCTGTTATCAATTCTGCAATGTATTCGATTCTTATTCACTGTGTTTATTCAACATATTTATTCAACGAGTATCGATTCTAGCGCGATCGATCCTGTACTTCTACTTCTGAAATGAATTGAAATGCGCCCTCTGTTGATTAAAAAGTATTGTTTTCCAAAAGTGTTCATTAGTAGTATGATTACACACGTACACAAACGCAGAGAGTAACGTCTTTGTACAAAGACTAGTGCGCAATTCCGGCTTTATTATTAGGCTACTTTTATAAGCAATGTATAATAAGAGAGTTGATGATTGGATGATGATGATGATGCACAACGTATTATTCAAGTTCAAATTGCTTTATCTATCTGGAATGTAGAAACCTTGAATGGATATGATGTTTGCAGAAATTTTATGGCCCTTCTGCTCCGCTGTCTGCTTTAAACGTTTCAAGCACAAGCTTTTGAGTGAATATTTGCATGTAGGGCTCAATTTCTAGAATGAATTTATTTTTGTATGTAGGTTTTCACCCAGGATGCCCCCTAGATTCGAAACAACCATGGCTTGATATTTTGAAAATCATGTTTTCTTTTACAGTTGGAACAGATATTCACTAATCCTACAGATTTTCTAAGACTCGATCTGTTATGAAACAGATGGCAGTTGATGCTAATAGCAAAACTGACCAGCGCTGATTTCTGATTTTAACTTTTGGATGAGACATTAAACAAAATAAACCACCTGCATTTAGGAAAATAAATTTCGTTCAGTGAGATTGTTAAATAGAAGCTTTTCAAATTAGATTAGTTTTGACTAAGCATACAAAATGTTAACATCCATAATTATTCATTTCTTTTTCAAACGACGGCAACTTTTCATAAGTCTTACTTAGGCCAAGATGTGATTCCCCAGTTTGTCTGCATGACTTCAATATTTTTTCTCTCATAGATCATTTTCCCGGCATTTAATTTGTTCTCATGTTTACGTATTGTATTGTTCTTTTTCTTTACAGATGAAGATCTGTGTGGCAATTTTATCAATCGCCCTACTTCTAGGTAACTCTGTCAAGCCCCGAGCTTCCGTTACTGGGCCGGTTCCCTCGGACGGTGATGGTCCTGCGTCTCAGGTGTGTCAGCAGTGCTGCCAGGGACCTGCTGCTATACCCGGCATACCAGGTCTGCCTGGACCTGTAGGGCCGATGGGGCCATACGGCCAGCCGGGGTCAAAGGGCGAGCCAGGTCATGAGGGTGAGATTGGACCAATTGGCCCTATGGGTGAGCGGGGAACACCTGGGAACCCTGGGGACGACGGGATAGGGTTGCCCGGCAAGGTAGGTCCGAGGGGTACACCAGGGTTAGTTGGAGCAACCGGTCAGACTGGCGTCAAAGGTCAAAAGGGTGAGCCAGGGGAGACACCAGACGAGTCCAATCAGCCGGTAGCATTCACCGTGACGAGGAGGAGTGCTTCAGATGAGTCTACGGACATTAACACCCGTTTGCCCTTCCAGCACGCCGCGACGCTACTGCCGGGTACCAGCTTCGATCTCGAGACTGGCACATTTACGTGTAGTGTGTCGGGCACCTACGTGTTCATGTTTTCTATGAACAAATATCCTTCCAGCAGCTCACTGTACGTCCAGCTCCGGAAGAACGACGACATGGTTGTCTCTGGCTATAGCACTGCAAGTCACTATGAGCCGATGTCTAGGAGCGCGGTGCTGGTTCTACAGCAAGGAGACACGGTGTATCTTACCATGCGCGGTAGGGTGGGTGGTGCTTCCAGTCACGACACCTCATTCAATGGTTTCCTCCTTTACCCTGAATAAATAAAATATCTCCACACATAAATACATAAGAGCATTGTGTTGCTGAGTACTTAAAAACTGCATTCCATTTTGCGGAAACAATAACCACCGAATTAAAAGAAATAGTAGTTGAATGTCTCAAAAATATACTGTAATTATTTGGTTTGCGTTACCCACACGCAAATCTTGTATGCAATAGATATAAGAGTATTGTTAGACATTAAAAATAATACTTACACTTGTTGACAACAGTTTTGTATCCACTGTGGAATGAAATATTTTAATGAAAATATCTTGAATTTTTCATTGATAGCATCTTTGTACAATTATGAACAGGCCTGAAAATAATAACAACCGTCAAACGGACATTGATACAAGCGGCTACAGATTTTTCAATCGTTTTTTTTGTCCTTTTTTCCATGAAGATATTTCTTTGAGAATTTGCCTCTTAACTGTACACAACATTAACGTGAAACTTAGAACAAACCTCAAACCTGATCCCAGGCGTGTAATATATATTACCCTGGCGTCATGATGTCGTGATTGGCTATCAAATTACAAGCGATTTTGGTCCAAAATACATGTATTACTATTTCCTATCATTTTATAACTCATGAACAAAATGAACAGTTACGTTCACACTTTGTGATCATACTTGATTAACATTTTGATTTATACCAAATGCAAAGTCGGGGGAACTGGAAGGAAAAAGTCATCTGAATATAAAATGCACAGAGAAGCCTAAACAAAAACCGACTAATTTCTACGTAACGGATCAATGGAGAAGGATGAATCCTGGTACGAACATGAACCTTAGTCATCTGTTAAAGATGTGGACCTTTTTGTGACGTCATCATGATGTCATTCACTCACTCACTCGTCCGCATAGACAGCATAGGTCCGTCGCGCCGACTCTCCTGTGTCCGCGTCCGACAGTCTCATTCCACATGCAGTCAATCTGGCTAGGCTGTCCGAGTTGTTCCAGTCAAGATGATCTTGGACGACCACGGGGTCGTCTCCAGCCTGGAGTTGGTCGTTGACCTCTCCCGGAATTGATGACGCATTTGTGACGTCATCAAGATGTCATTGCACATCAAATTATATGTTTAAAATTTGACAAAATATTTTGAACTATATCGTTTGAACTTCACTGACATGCTAAATAGCGTGTCTTGTTCATTTTCCCTGTAGATGTAGATGGTGCCTTTGGAAACATTCCCGAAACATTCCCGAACACATTCAATTGCTTGGTATTTACTTCCGGTGTTACCGGAAGTGCATTTAAAATTGAATGTAATTTGAAAACGGAAGCGTTTTACTACAAACAAATGATGAAAATGTTTAGTGACAGTAAAAGCCACGATGACATCATCCTCAGAAAGGATGCCCTCTAGAGGCACGTAAAATATTTTTTTTTTTAATCACTGGTCTAAAGTTTTTAAAAACGTCCCTTGATGTTTTTTGGACAACAGCAACTGACATTGCGAGGTTTCAAAATCCGACCGGACGTTATTGTAGAAAGAATTTGAAATTATCTAGTTTCAATTTTTTTTAATGCCAATCAATTATTATTTTGATCAGTATCCATGACTATGTTTGTAGCACAATAACGATTTGCGGTACAAATTTGGGCTTCGGCTGCCAAATGCTGTGACGTCATTTAACCAGAAGTTATAAGTTATTAATTTATGCACTTCTTCTCTCATTGTCATGTTTTGTATTTTTAGAAGTTCTCTTCACGTCATGAATTATAGGTATTAACAACTAAATTGGGCAATATCCAATGAAAAACGTGTCTACCCAATTACTCCGCGTTTATAACTCAACACACGTGTATCTCTAGTTTGGATATAAATGAATTCAAAATCACCCCTGGGATTTATCAAGGCAACAGACGAGTTAAAGAACATCAAATAAATGTAATCGTTACAATGTAATTTTTGAACATTTATTTGTCAAAATACAACCACACTGATTACACTTAATAATGTCACGAAGCACAATGCGACAAAAACGCATATAACAGTGCAGACGGTGCAGGAGTGGTTATAAAGTTATAGGATCACGGCCTCTGGATCCACCTGTGCTAACAATGCCAGCATTTTGTCATCAGAAGCTTGTCTGCAGACACATAAACATTGATTTTCCAAAAATATTTCAAAAAACACTTGAAAAGGTGTGTTTCTGGAATAAAACATAGTTGACACGCCTTCAAATCATTTATAAATCTTCAAAATGTTCTTTTTAAAACGAGGTTGTATTTAAATTGCACCAAAATGGACTTAGAAAAAAATCTTAAATGTCCTAAAAGTCATCCTCAAAGGAACAGGAACAACATTTGAGTTCAGCAGAGTTTTGAGTTAAACAACTATGTATATTATTGTTATACTACTGAAGGGAAGGGATTCTTTGTTTGACTTAACAGTTGTTTTGAGTAATCAGAGTTTGACTTATCGAGATTTCACTGTACACTTTATGTTTTGCCTCAAACATTTTAATTGGAATTCAGACGTTTTAGTATGTGGTTTTGGAATTAAAGTTAGACCAAATTGACTTTGAGAGTTTAATTCTTATCAAATACCCGTTTATGATTTTACGCCAATATTTGTTGGAAAAATACGACACCATCACGTAATAAAATGTAGCGCTTGTCAGTTACAATACACAAACTGGTTGTAAGAAAAGTGTTTACACCACGAAGTAATCTTGATGTCATATGTATCGAATATAACTACTTAGAAAAAGTAACTTAATATTATTCAAAACTCTAGCTTTTGATGATTTAATAAACTACCTGCCGTATTTTAAACTCCGATCCTTCTGTTACACTTCATTTCAAGTGTTTCAAACACCTTTACAAAACAACCTTTTGTTTGGAAGAAGTCAATCGATTTCACAGGGAAGTAAAAGCACAAAATCGATTTGATTTATACTCCAATAGGAATCATATTTTGTCCTTTATGGCACACAACCTGTCTGACTCTCGTCAGCAATTTCTTCCAAATTCTTATGTTAAAACTGTAATTAACTGTAATCATAATTGCTTTGATATTAAATTTATTGCAGACTGAAGTAATTTTACTGGAATGTTTCGTATGTTTGATTTTTTTTTATATTTCTTTCGCTTGAATTTTGGTTGGTTATGGGTGGGGTTTGAGGGTCGGGTGAGGGTCGAGGGTGGATGAAATTTAAGATGAAGGAAGATGTTGGAGATTTTGTTTTGTTCAGTTTTGGGACAGCAGTTTCGGGAAAGTGGGGGTAGGGTAAGGGCTAAGGGTAGGTTGGTGTTGAAGGAGAGAGGGGGCGAGCTCACGTCCCCTGTAAAAACAAACGGTTTTGGTTGTCTATAATCAGTTTTAGTTTCCCTCCACTGGGTTTCCCTCCAGAGGACCCCCCCCCCCCTTCAAACGAATTATATTTCCCAAACTGGAAAAGTAGCCATTTAAAAAAGAATCCATCTGCAACATGGCTAAATAGCGCCACTTTTGGACCCAATTGCATCCAAAATGCTCAGAATTGGAAGCCCCAAGTCCAGACCAGAGGTGCAATGTCATAATCTTCAATCCACTAATTCCATGGCTCTGAAATATACAATGATTTGAATGTGTAACTTTTATTCATGAGCTCAGCGGACGGATCTTTGGCCTATTTACTTGGGTACCGTAAGGAGGTTATTTGCTAAATATTTCCAGGAGAACACTCACAATTGGCGACAGGGTAGCACAGCAGTTTAGCAATCGTAATCAGTGTACAACGCTGCAGATGAAAGAGGTGAGAGAATGGATCTCAGAGCTACTAAATAATGGGGTCTAAATGTCTTAGGATGATCGGGGCGGTGAGGAGGATTGAGCCACTCCTCTTCCATGAAATGTCCCATAATTATGATCAACGTCTCAAATAGCATCTGCTAATTCAAACATCTACTGCCCGGCTTCACTTGCCGATCTCCGTTTAGAAATGAGGGCTTGAGGTCTGAAGGCGGGTTTCTTGCGCCTTAAAACCAGTTTGCTTCGGGCAGGTGGAGACAGCAACTCCGATTTCAAACACTTATCGAGCAGCCATCGGTCAGTGCTACTGTGTGGATGCGAAACATGGACTCTAACTCCTACGAGTCGGAGACAAAATCGCAGCCGGTCGGATACAGTTAGCAGGCCACTGTTACCAGCACTCGCAGCTGGAGGCACACAAAGTCATTCTCTGGAAACCAACCCACGGACACAGGAGGCGAGAAAGACCGAAAATATCTTACACCGGGGTGTTGCAAAAGGAGACCGGTGTAGTAGAATCGACAGACAAACTGGCCACCCTCGTGCGGGACAGAGTTAAGTGAAAAGCCATAGGCCTACTCGAGCCCGCCTGTGGAAAAACGAGTTTTGACTTTTGAACCGAAAAGTTTTCATTTTTTTGACCGAAAGATTATTTATCAATGGGAATAAATATGTGCTAGGTCGGTAATAAACACCATGTTTAAGACTGGTTGGAGTCTGGAATGCTGATAATTGCCCCCTGCTTCGCCTTGGGTAAATATCAGCATTCTAGACTCCAATCAGTCTTAAACATAGTGTTTAACACCTCTCAAGCACACATTTATTCCCTTATTATTCTATATTTTCGTCATTGACTATTAACATTTAATTCTCTGCACCTCTCATATTCACATTTAGTATTGCTAAAACATTACCGTATTTATTGATTGTTTCTCTTATCTGACAACCATAAACAAATTGTTTTGTTGATGTTTGCATTACAAGAGTTTTAGTTTCAATTTGTTTGTGTATTTCATCAACATTTTTTTTAAGTATTAACAAATCAACGCACGCGTGTATGCTAGAACATTATATTCTAGAACAATGCCCTCAATAGCTACGTAGAGTCCATTTCCACTCGACATCCTCTCCATCCCCAGATCTTCACCAGTTCCAAGTTGACGGTTCCCTAAATAATAACAAGGAATTAACTCTGCTGGTCAAAATAATGGCCTTACTGTAGCCGTTTCACAAGGTCAACCTGACTCTCACCGGCATATGACCGAGTGGCGAAACAGCAAGGCTTTTTGATCGGAGACAATATAATACACACGCCGAGAAAGTGACTTGCGAGGTTTTCCAAGTCCCGGCTTCATTCCATATATACAGCTGCAGCTCCATTGCAAAACCGCATGCCCGAAGCCGAAAACGGAACGAAGCCGCAGTTTGGGAAACACCTTGCTACAGTAGGCCTTAATTTGACTTCGGGCGTTTTGTAAGTTTAGGCTTTGTCTCTGGCTTCTGAACATGGCCATCAATGTTAAGCCCCTAAACACATCAGTGGCTTTTTTCACCGGGTTTGGGAGGAGGGGGAGGGGCTTGTGGTCGTTCAACGACCGCACCCCACACTTATATCGGCGCTACGCCATTGCTTAAGAGATTATTAGATGTCGAGATGATTAAACAAACAGAATGACACGTTCTGGTGTGATTAATTTGTCCGGATATCACCAAGGCTAAAGTTCAGGATGACTCGTTATGCGGAAGTCATTAAATAACAAACACAGGAAATCTGGTCATGTAATACATGCATCTTGTTTATATGGAGGGATTTTATCTTAATTTAGTTTGCGTTCTTAATTTAATTTGCGTTCTAGTTTAGCTAATTAACTGTGCTTTGTAGGTCCATCATAGCACTTCATACATTCCTGCATTTCTGGGAATGTTCATTCGGACTGGGTTTTACACAATTCTAAAAACGCACGTCCAACAATACAAGGCTGCCAAAATATGATACAAGGCTGACAGCAAAGTTCATAGAAGTTCACTTAACTTTCTTCCAACTTGTATCTAATGTATCTTATTCTTTAAAATCTCCAATAATAAATAGCAATGCCTTACCCATGGCACGACTATAGACACGGGGTACATGAGCCCCCCTTTCCCTTCTCCCTCCCCCTTTCATCTCCCTTCCCCCTTCTCACCCCTTCCCACCTCACTGATTTCCCCACCCCCTTCTTTCCCCTTCCCCCTCACTGCCCCCCCCCCCGCCAGTGAAAGACCTTAGCCCTCTTCTCTTCCCTTGTGCTCTAATTTGAGATCCTGACTTGAACAAAATGCACTGTTGTCTAAGAGTACGTTTCATTTTTGTTAAGTGCATCCATGTAATGCACCCAGGTGCTCCCAGATTTAAGTTAAATCTACTTTGGCCGCCATCTTGACTACGATTTAATTCCTCATACCATCCTAAATATATCGAAACAATTCAATGGACTGAAATGCCAACTGCACATCTAATGAATCACAGCCGTTGTACGTCAATTTTCAATCCACCAATCAAAGTAAATCACCCAACAAGTCGGTGATCACCAGTGAGTGGTTTTTGATTGACAGGTTGTACGTGTCAATCACAAATCGTGTGTTTTTAGATGTACGTGTCACCGACATCCATATCCACCAATAAGATGCAGCTATTTCAGTGTTGGTGACACAAGTTTTGATTCTGACTGTATAGCATCAACCACATTGACATCACTTCCTTCTTATCAACATGAAGCGAATCGGTGATGTCTGAGTGACAGCGAGCAGGGGCCAATCATAAACCGGGCCAGGCACTGCTCGGGAAATCTAAGCCAATATTTAAGCCACGAGCGGCCTCTTCACTCCTCACAAGACCGCAGCACCTCTTCACCCTCAGACGACAACCCGAGCGAACTGCTATATTGCAAGAACGAGATTTGCTTGGTGAGTGTTTGAAACAATCAATTGTTGTTTTTTCCTTTTCTTTTTCAGCAACAAAAAAAGTTGCCTTTTTTGCACATAGTGCTGTTTCAATAAGCGTGGGACTATTCTTAAGATTATTGCCGAGTGCGGTAGTCGTCTTGAAATTTCCCCTTTCATTAACTGTACTTGCTTGAGGACTGAAACAACACGATTTTTCTGAACAAAACTTCAATTGAAACTGATATTGCGTGACTACTGATACACGGATGTTCACAGCCAAGCAAACGCGCTAATATTCGATCCGCGCCATTTTCTGTCAATGATTTATAATTACATTCAAACATTGCTAATAACAGTGTGGCTCTATGGTTTCACTATTAGAAGGCGCAAATATGAACGGACCGGATGATTATGCAAACAGTTTTATTCAAGTTCAAATTGCTTTATATAACTGGATTCATTTCTGATCATGTTTAGAGTTGATATTTGTAGACATTATTCGGCCCTGCTGCATGTTCTGCTCTCAGCCTTAAAAATTCGAAACACATGAATTTGAATTTAGTGATGTTTGCATGTAGAGGGTTCCACTCAACATGCCACTACATGTATTAAGATTCTGTTGAATATTTTTTGAGACACCGATAGTGGTATTCACGACTCGGCCATATTGTATTGAGAGTGAGGTAACATCTTGATTTCTGGAACTTGTGTAGAGAAATGAAAGCACGTTAATTACTAATGAAGTCCATTCTGCTTCAGTGAACAATTTCAAACTTGTAATTTAACGTTTCCTAATGTGTAAAGCCAGATTAAAAAAAAACTGACAGTAAAGTAAGGCTGCATTATGCCTGCATAAAAAGTCTGGCGCCATCCCATTCAACAGTTAACAATTAATGAAATACATTCAGGGAACTCGACAAAAATGGCCAACTGGTGAATAAGGCCCATTTGGCTTCATGCATGTATATGAACACTAAATTATTGTGCAGTAAATCTGACATATTTTCTGGGACATACTCTGTTGAGAAACAGATGGTGGCTGATGCTAATAGCCAATCCGGTGTTCTAATTTCCCACCCGATTAAATAGTTAATCTTTTTGTAACGACTGTTAACTTGAATGCCACCTGTAACATTTTCGCCAATATTTCCTTGGTATCAGATCATTTTCCGTTATTAATGCAGAAATTGTAAGCTCACTGTATTTCTCACAACCACAAATTCAAGCACATTTTGAGCCGATGAATTAGAGAAACATAGGATCATCTACTTTTGGTGCATTTTGTTTGTTAGAAGCAACATAATTTCTTAATATCTTTAGTAAGGTCCTCAACATCTATTTAACCTGTTGAAGTTTCAGCTCAGTAGATACGTACATTTTGAGGAACCTGTTGAAGATTCAGCTCAGAAAGAAGATGTGTACATTTTGAGGAAAATGTAAGCGAAATGTTTTGATTCTCGTAATGGAATTCCGTCTCCAACAACGTACAACAGCGTGACGTGAACATGGGGTCACTTTTTAAACCAAATCTATACAAGGGTTTTCCGAACGATTTAAGGGAATTAGAAACCCGTCATATCTTCACTTAGGACATTGCAAAGTTTCTGTCATGATATAGGTACTTGTCCGGACATTGCGATATGATCTCACGTGACTTAATCTTGATTTTGGTGACATATTTCGACAAAATTCTCATTTTGTGAATAATTCGTTCGATTTCAAACTAGTAAATCCTTAAACAAAGATGATTGTTGCTCAAACGTGAGTCCAGTCAGAGCCGTTGGAGAACACAATTCGCTTGAAATAAAAAAAAGAAAAGAAAAAAGAACTCAATCGGCAATCACAGAGATTTGTTGCGGTGTTTTCGTGTGAAATTAAGCTATGCCTCGCCTACCAGTCCCCAAGTCATCTCCGAGTGAATTTTGAATGACAATTTGTTTTGGTATTATTTTCAGCTAGCAATCTGCCCGACTGTCGAGGATTCCTGTCCTTATAGAATTCCAAAACGTTACTTCAAGGTAAGTGAATAACAATTACCTCAATCAAGCATCTCAATAGAGAGATGATTTGGTAGAAGAATTATCTTTTCATATGCATTGATACATTTTGAGTCAAAACTATAACAGATTGCGTTTAGTGTGTCATATTTAATCAGTGTGAGAGCCCCTTCACAGAAACCATGTTTCTTTTGAATAATCCAGCGGGAGCTGGTTAAATATTATACTGTGTATGTTTTGTCTAAAATGTTCATGTTAATTTTGTTGTTTGTTGTAACAAAATGTATCCCGAAAAATGAAATAAATGTAAATGTAAAAATGTAGAGAACTGGCCATTATCCTAAAGTCTTTTTAAATGTAAGGAATATCGATCATCACGTAAATAATAAAGAGGAACCAGTGGCAGTCAAAGCAGGGGGGCGGGGGCCGGTTTTTGCATTAGTTTTAAGGAATTTCTGTAAAAAGAAAAGAAAAAAGACAGACCTGCGGGTAGTGGTGCTTGAACCCGCCTCCCCCCCCCCCCCGATCCCGGTGACTGGGAACACAATGTTCACCCAGTGCAGTGCTGAAAAGACCAAAATACCTCCTCGTATGGACTGACGGGGTTAATTTTCGGCCGAATTCCTCCAAGTGATATTCATGAATCATGTTCCTGCATTCAGAATTTATGATCGTTATAAAAAAAAAAGTTTTGTTAGGCCAAAAAAAAAATACTCGGTCTCTGGTCAGACCAAAGTTCCGGAATTGATGTGGCGACGCGGCTTTTTTTTTGTTCTCAAGCTTGGATATTGTACAGACAAGGTGGGTTACTATTTTGCTTTTTTTGGTGTCCTCATGTACATTGGTGTCCTCCATAATTTGCCTTGGTGCCCTCGATCATTTACCTTGGTGCAATTTCCCATTCCTTGGTACTCTTTGGTAAAAAAATTAAGGAGGTGCGGGAATAGAGGGCGCTGTTGGAGCTACCGCGGAACACTTTGGAAAAAAAAAGGATTGACGCGCATCATTAAAATTGACGCGCGCGCTGACCAGAGACCGACGATTTTTTGGCCTTAATTAATTATAGTCTCCCCAGCGGTCCGTTTTCAGACTAGTCAGACTTCCAAAGTTGTTTAGCAACATTCTCAATTTAGACTTCGATTTAGACTTCAATTTAGACTAAGAGCGGATTCGTCTTAAATAATTCGGCGATGCTCGCCAAACTGTTACCTTCATTTTCGTCTCAGGAAAATGAATTCCCTTTAAAATGAGAATGTTTAAATCAAACTTTTCGAACTTGATCAGTGATGTTGAGAAAATCTTCACATTTTTCACATGTTTATAATGTATAAATTTATTTTCAATTTAAACGACGGCAAAGTTTCAAAAGTCTTATTCTAATTTAATTTCTTTAGTTTTCTCTGACCTCAATATTTTGTTTATATCATCTTTCCCTATTATTTTCCTTTTTTTATTTACTTTTTATTGTTATTCTTCTCAGATGAACAATTGCAGGGCAACCATTCTTTCAATCGCCCTCCTTCTGGGTAACTCTGTCAATCTCCGAGCTTCCGTTACTGGGCCGGTTCCCTCCTCGGACGGTGAGGGTCCTGCATCTCAGGTGTGTCAGCAGTGCTGCCAGGGACCTGCTGCAATACCCGGCATACCAGGTCTGCCTGGACCAGTAGGACCGATGGGGCCGTACGGTCAGCCGGGGTCAAAGGGCGTTGCAGGACAGCAAGGTGAGATTGGACCGATTGGACCTATGGGTGAGCGGGGAGGTCCTGGGAACTCTGGGTCTAAAGGTGATGATGGGATTGGCCTGCCTGGCAAGATAGGTCCGAGAGGTGTACCAGGTATCGTTGGAAGAATCGGGGAAACTGGTGTCAAAGGTCAGAAGGGTGAGCCAGGAAAAACACCAGACGACTCCAACCAGCGGGTTGCATTCACCGTTGTGAGGACGAGCGGCTCGGATACCTCTACGAGTCGCGACACCCGTTTGCCCTTCCAGCAGACCCAGACGCTTTTGCCGGGTACCAGCTTCGATCACGAGACTGGCACATTTACCTGTACAGTGCCGGGTACCTACGTGTTTACATTTTCTGTGCTTGAATATACTTCAAGCACTACCCTAAACATACATCTGAAGAAAAACAACGACTGGGTTGTCACTGGATTTAGCGGGGATTCAACTAATCAAGAGCAGGTGTCTGGGAGCGCGGTGCTGGTGCTGCACCGTGAAGACACGGTGTATCTTACTGTACACGGTAGGGCGGGTAGTAACTTTTATCACTACACCTCATTCAGTGGCTTCCTCCTTTACCCCGAATAGTTAAACACAGTAACCACGCCTAGCTTATACACGATCACGCGCATCGCCGAATTTTCAATCGCTGCACCGTCTATCCGAAACAACATCTTATTAATGAGGAATGTGAAAAATTAAAAAAAAAATATCAAAATAATTAAGTTGAATACTATTTTACATGTACTTTAATAAGTGCATATACACAGAACGGTTTTACGGCATTGGATTAACACATGGTTTTGAGTGTTTAATAGTAGCATCGTATGGTATCGTTTAAGTATCATTTAAAACAAATCTTACATCCTACTTAAAAGTACTGAAATTATATTATCCTGATTGAAACGTTTGTATGTGTATCTAATAATGTAGATATAGAAGATGTGTCATTAAAGAAAATCGTATCGCATATTTTTTCTTTTTGTTCGAATAAGGTAAACATTACATTCACTGTCAAGCATACATTGTTATTTGAGAGATCCTGTAATGCAAGTGCATTTTGGTCATGGATTTGTTTTCTTTATATGAAATGAATTTAAAATCTGACTAGGCAGGCGACGAATAATTTACCACAGTTCAAATTCAAAAGAAATACAAATCAATAAATCTGTCACTTGTTATCACCATTCACCTGAAAACAAACGTATCGGTTGCCCTTTTTGTCAAGATGCGCTGAGAGATTGCGAATGTTCTCTCAGGTTTCTGAGTTCTGTTGTTTGATCATGTATGCCTCGGAATCAGCACAAAACTAATTTCCCAACAAACGTCTATCTAATCATCCAAACTTCAATTACTTGAAAGTCGCAAATATGGAGTTCGAGGCTCTTCCTTGGGCGGGCGCACTGCAAAAACTGTAGTGTTAAATTTACACCATTAGTATCTATATAGGACCACCTGGTGTTAAATTTCACTGGTGTTGTCCTATATAGATACCGAATGGTGTTTAATTAACACCACAGTTTTTGCAGTGTGGGGACACGCCCCATTATCATTTATTAAACTTCACAAGTTTTGGTGTTTTTAATAAGCTTGCATTTGAATTGCACAATAATGACCCATAACATTTTCAAGTTACATACTTTATTTTGTTATTTTCCTCCCGTGATTTGTTTAATTGCAGCTATAGTATTGACTGTGGGAATTCATATCAAATAATTGTTTTTGATTTATTGCAATGTTTGTTTTTAAATGTAACACTATCACAGAAAAAACACAGTTGTTGTCTAACGCTTGTCAGGAAGGGCCTGTAACACAGCAACAGTTTATAATTGGTCCTCAAAAAGTGTTTCTTAATTTGTTTAGTACATTTTGATTATTATAGCTCTGTTTGGCAGTTTCAATAAATTACAACACAAAGTAATTATAATAATGCTATACGTATCGAATACAACTACTCAGAAAATGTAAATAATTAATAAAACTCCAGCTTTTGGTAATGTGGAAAACTACATGCCGCGTTTTTAAAGCTCCTTCGGCTGGACTTCATTAGTACCAAAAACCACGCTTGTTTTACACTCCATGTTTTGAAGAATTCAATCGAATTTATGGAAAAGTACAAAGACTTTTCAAACATTGCTCTTGGATTGAAACGATTGTAACAGTAATAAATGATGAGATATACTAATCTGACTCTCGTGAACACATTTCTTAGAAGTAACGTTTAATCTGTAATTGATTTATCAATATAGCTTTGCTATTAAAAGTATTGCAGACAAAGTCCAGTTGTTTATTGTGTATGTTTTTGAGGTTTGAACTTTTTGCCAGTCAGGATGATTACATTTGGGGCTGGGGTTAGATATCTGATGCAGAGGTTGGGTTGAGGGTGGGTGGGGGTACAGTTAGGGTCGATGGGCAGAGGCATAAGTCCGTATTTATAAGCGAGTGAGGGGCCTAATGCTATTGCCAGCAAACCGTGGAATTCGAAAATCGGTGGGGGATGGAAGCAGGGGGCAAACTTACGCGCTTACGTCCATTAACATAATGGCGTGTGTGTTGTTTGTTCTCGTTTGTATTTACCTAAACTTATTTTGTTTGATTATTTTTTATTCTCATCACAACACTGGGGGGGGGGGTGATCCAATGGCCAATCATCCCCTTATTAAAAGAAAGTGTGGGGATAAATCCTTCCTTACGCCACTCCTGATTTACGCCCATATTGGTGGGAGTGTAATGGGTTGCTACTAGCTCTATGGTTGGTGGGGTACATTTATATAAATGTTGGCAGTGGCGTATCCGGGGGGGGGGGGGGGACGGGGTGTCCTTTCAGTAACTATTTCCATCAATGGTTAGAGAGTTCTGTTATGAAAAAAGCAAGCTCCAACACCACTACAATGCGCCCTGAAGATGGGCATATATTTTCCAGTATGCATATACAGGTAGCCTTGACCAAGCAGCGGCGGCGGAACGGGTTTGAAACTAGGGGGGCATCACCAAAAAGGGGCACTTGCTCAGCATTTTTGCTGAAAGGTCGACACGTTTTTTTCAACGGACACTTGGCCTCTGAAATATCAATCCCCCCCCCCCCCGGTTCCACCGCCCCTGTGACCAAGTCTGTCAAGCCAAGCTATTCCGGCAGCCGTTTTACCCTACTCCCCCTACCCGTCAGGGCGCACATACGCCAGGCAATTTGCTGCATTCAGTGACCACAGACTCTGAGGCAGTTATAACAGATCTGAACAGCGCATTGGCTCTTCGTAATGTAGACATCGTTCGCCATATTACCATCATATCACTCTCATATATACAAATACATCAGAATTTAATTGTCATATTTACCCGTTTTACTAAACTTCTTTATTTAAAAATTGTAAAAAGCGACATGTTAAAAAAAGGGTACTTTTACTTGAATAAGGCACCTCTTGTTCTAATGTATCGATATGCCAATGTTTGATAGACTATATAGTATTTATATAGGGTTATTGCTTTTCAATCACGCAAAAGTAACATTATGGTTATACAGCATAATATAAGTCTCATCTTTGAATGATATATCATCCGGCAACAGTAACGTAATACAAAGAGCATCTTAAGGTCTAAACTGTATTCACTCAATTTGCCCTTAAACGAGAGTGTAGGCCTTAACTTGCCGCGAGTTGCCGGCTTTTGCGGGCGATTGTGCGCTTTGCACAAGATCACCTCATGAGCTACATTGTTCTCGTGAAGACACGCAAAGTCCCATGTACACAACCTTTGCGCTCTATAGTACAGTGGTTATGTTAACATTGTATCAAATAAACTATAAAGGAAAACATTTATGAAGCTGAACGAAGAATTCATTTGAGCTGAATTTGATCCTGCAACCTCTGAAAAACACAAATAAGGCTGAATATTTCATTTGCTAAAACACCAATGCATTTAATGATCTACCTAACGTAGACTACATCATTTGCAGCTATCCAAAACATAACTGACAAAATTATTGTTGAAAAGCTTACTTGGTTTTAAGATGGGATGGCAATAAACTCCCTGTGAAATTATTCTTTCTGGGATGCAGTCATTTTGAAGAAAACCATAAACGACGGCCATTTTCACAGATGCGTCAAGTGACGCATTTTTGGAATTTTCTTTAGTAATAATTCGGCGATTCCGTGAATGGGTGCACGCAAGCATTGATACGACGCGCATGCACGGGCGGTTGCTATTATTTGTCGATTCAGTGCGCCACATCGCGTAGCTGAATTGGCTGAATGTTAACATGTGCCAGATGCTGTGTTTTTTTCGGGCGCAATTCAAAACATGACTCGGCAACATTTGAATTGAAATTGAGATCGTAGAATATTGTTTTGATGGAATATACAGCATTCACAGTGCTAAAACTTCATCAGGTTAGTTGTTAAGCACCCGTCTTTAGATTTTGAGCACTTCGTTGCTTCAAACAAACAAAAATGCACAAATGACAAATGATCTACCCTATTATTAAATGGATGTCAAATGCTGCTGAAGTCGATCTCTTTATCTTTCATGGTATTGATGCCATTATTGATTAAAACAACCGTAGGATTATTTCTCCAACCCCGGCCAGCTCTGTTTCTGGTATGGATGCCATCACTGGTTAAAACGACTGAAGGGCCGCTTCTGAAACTGCGGCCAGCCCTGTCTCTGGCTGTACTCATATGTTTGATAATGGAGCCGAATCTAAAAGGCAAGCTCTAAGTTTGAGAAATAGCCTACTCCTAGTGACTCCTCAGAATTAAGTAACACATGGAAGCAACGAGCCAAGTTGCACATGATGACTGTACAGTCAGAATTCTCCTAGGATTTATGTGTGAGCTGGCATGACCTCTCAACTGTTGGTTTCCACTGCACTCTGAATGTTCATGCTAAATCTTGGACTTTACTCGGATCCTGAACATCTCCCTCGGCATGTCATAGTCCCAGTCGCCCTTGAGTATCATCTTAGCTCCCATGCGGCCGATCTCATCGGAGGACTTAGCCCCGCCCCCGTTACCACCAACAAGAACGCCAAGCCCAGGGCTGACCATGTCACAGTAGAGATCTCCGGTCGGTGTGCTGGTAGTCACACAGGTATCGGTGTGGACGGACCGTGGCTTCAGATCTGGACAGCAATACAATTGTTCAATCGTTAAGGCTTACTTTCCAGAGCTGGAACCGAGTCAATCAAAGGTCAGTGAGAGGGTTACAAAATACAAGGGGATGGACAATTATGAAGGGATGCCTTTGATGCCTTACGTGTGGTTCCATTTGAATAGCTTGTCATTTTATTAGAGATACTTGCAACTGACTTGAGTGGACTTCACTACAATTTTGTCGAAGAGCTTGAACAGCAACAAAAGGGAAACTAATCTTGGAAACAAGAGAGGCTGCACATGAATCCGGCAACCAGAATTATGAGAAGTTACATGCTCATCAATACACTTGATCAATACACTTGTCTTCAGTAAAATGTCGGACCATTGGGGGGGAGGGGGAAATCAAGTGGTCTGACGGAGTCTGACTGAAACATCTCTGTGGAAATGACTGATGTTATTACCAACTTAGCCACACCTTAGCAAACACTTGACAGATTCCTAGGGAAATAGCTGTCTGCTCTACCCTAGGAAAGGTTTCAACTGTAATTTGCCTGGGACTAATTGAACAGACAGAAAAAAAGGCATAATTAAATGGGTTTTATAGACGCTTGATCAAACTACAACATTTGGGAAAGGCAGAGAAATACAACTTAAGGTTCACCTGAAAACAAACATATCAATTCAAGCACCCCTATAAATTGTGCTGTGTCCCACTGTGCTGTACTGCAAAATTGCCATTTGTGACTTCAACCATCAACAGCAGGATCAATGGAGTCAAACGGGTCTCGTACCTGGAATTATGCCTTGTAGGCACTGGATGAGTCTATCAGACGTGCTGGGGTCACCATGACCGCAGTACCAGGCCTTCAACCGCTCCTTAGATGTCACCACCTCATGACCCACTTTGCCGTGGCCAATTTTCAGGTACCATTTACCTACAAAACATTTGGGAAAAAAAACAAAATAGATGTATATATTCCATAGGATGGTGTACTCATTTGAATGAACAAAAACTACTTATGCCTATGTCATGCACAGTACCCCCTCGCTTGGTTGCAAAGAGAGAGTTGAGAGGGTCTTAAAATGCATTGCTGGCATACACCAGCACCCGATTTCATGAAACTCATTGCAACTTACGATGCATTGCAGCGCTGCTACGCGTCGTATCCCTACGATGCGTCGCAGCTGCGATGCGTCCTGCGATCCATTTCACAAAACAAATTGGGTGCTGGCACCCGGGCAAAAGCCATCCCGGTTTGTGTTTATTCAGAATGACAAATCGTTTGTTCAGGCTTTGGGCCACACCCGCATGAACCAGTGCATGCATGCAGTGTGTCCCTTCCGAGGAGCTAGCTTCTGATCAGCGGTGTCAAGCCTAACCCCCCGGGGGATTTTGGCTAGAAGCCCTGCCAAACGCAGCAACATGCAACATTTGTCTAAGTGACAAGCCTGCCCAGCGTAGCAAGATCCATCAGGCCAAAAGTCTCAAGGCCAAACTGCCTCGGAGTCTGTGGTCACTGAATGAAGCAGCTGAATGCATCAAAGTGCACCAGACTTTTCCACCTGATTATCCCAGGGTTAGGGATAAAGTGTTGTCTTCTGTTCAAATATGGAATCAATAGGGAAGCATTAACAGATAAATCTGCCCTTTTTCATATTAAACAACCAAGGGCAGGGTGGGGTGTGGGATGGTAAGCCTCTTGAATCCGCCCTTGGAACTGGAAATAGACCGATCCATTAAAGCCCCGCCCACTGCACATGTGGGGAAACAACACACATGTGCCTCTTCAATGTCACACTGCATGTTCCTGATGCCTGCATCATACGTACATGCCTGCATGTCAGAATTTTGGGCACGCATGTTGGATATTAATCAAGGATGTGATTGATCGAAGCGTCATTGGGCGGGGCTTAATGGATTGGTCCATTACAGCAGTTAAACTAAATGGTAATATTTACCATCTGGGTAAAGAATCGGTGGTAAAATGTAGCAGTCTCGTCCAACGTCTGTTTCTCCCTCATGGAGGGCTAAAGAAGGCATGTCACAGAGCCTACCCCTGTCATCTTCCGTCAGCTCCAAAAGCACGACAGTCTGAGTCTTCAAAGTTAAATCAAGTTGCAACCCAGCGGGCAGTAGGTCATCCAAAGCAGTTGAGGCCCCAGTGCAAAGCAAGACTTTCTTAGAATTGATGATTTTGCCCGCTTCGGTAGTAAGCGTAAAAATGTCCCGTGTTTCCTCGTGGGCTAGACCTGTGACAACGTCATCAAATATTTGGCATCCCTGGCGCCGAGCCAAGATCTGCTGAGCCAGAACGAGTTTCCGCGGACTCAAATGTCCTGCGCCGACCGCTTGGAAGATGCCCACAACTCCTGTGTCCATGTTCCTTTCTTGTGATATTTTTTCCACGGACAGAAAGTTATAGTGTTGTTGCACTTTTGGTTGATCGAGGACTTTGACGTTGATCCCTGTCTGATTGGCAACGTTAAGCAGCTTACGGCTGAGAGAACCATTGTGTGCAGTCAGCCACAACACCCCAATATCGCTGTAGAAATGTACACCTGGAGTTAAAAGTTTTAAAAACCCTGAATTGTTTTTCAACAAACTGGGCATAATAATTTTCAATAAAATTCTTATTTTTCAGTACGGGAATACAGGCAAGATAACGTGAAATTAATCATTCACAAATACCTGAGACAGTTTACCCATTCCTAGTGGTCTAAAGGGTGGTTTTAAACCACCAGCATTTTAAACACCGGTGCGTGCATATGGCCCGTGCATCTCATAACAGAGAACTACAACCTCTCAATATCATGTCCAGCAGGAAAACTCAGAGTAATCAAAAGGTTACTAATTCCCAGTCTTCACTGGGAGATAATGACCAGGTTGGGGGACGGCCGCTGTTAACCCTATAATCCTCCAGGGTATTTCGGTTAGAAACCCTGCCAAACCCAGCCACATGTAGCACTTGTGCAAGTGACAGGCCTGCCCAGTGCAGCAAGATCAATCGGGTCAAAAGTCTCAAGGCCAAACTGCCTCGGAGTCTGTGGTCTTAACTCAGCAGGATACACAACTGAGGCATTGTTCTATGGGACTACTTCTCATTGTCTCAGAAGTGGCCGTTTATGCACTGGTGTTGATAGCTGAAAGCATGGAAGCGCACTAGACTTTTCCACCTGATGCACTGTGCTGCATCTGACACCTTTGGCTTGGTCCATTAACAGCAGCCATCCAGTCATTATCACGTAGTGAAGACCGGGTCCTCACACTGTCACTCCCATAAATAAATACCTTTCCTATTCCAGGATCCTGTCTACTTGGCATCCTCACAGGATGCAACTTCGCACTTCATTGACTCCGCCTTTTGCTACTTAAGTATTCACTTTCCTAGAGTTTAGGCACTCTCCTGAAGACGGTCAGAGCACACTGACCGGAACGTCGAGTTTATACCTCTGGTTCTCTTCAGAACCATTCTCTTAGTTGAGAAATTATTCGCACATGGTGTTTCCGCAAACCTTTCATTATTTAGTATCTCCACCATGCAAAGCCTCAAATCTTACTTAAATACCTTCCTAACAAAATAAACAGTTGCGGTACGTACAATGCTCTAATTGTTTTACATTTCTTTCAGCGATATTCCTAGACTTGTTGTGTTAATGTTCAGGGGCCATATTTTAGCTTATGCATGCGACATGGTACCTTCTCTCTCCTCAATCATGTCAATGCGTTGTTCTTCATTGCACTAGTGTATTTATTAATAAAGGAATAAATGTGTGCTCCGGAGGTTTTTATCACTCGTTTAATACCGCTTAGAGTCTGGGTGCTGATAATTACCCGAGCCGGAGGCGAGGGTAATTATCAGCACACAGACTCTAAGCGGTATTAAACAGAGTGATAAATACCGACCGAGCACATATTTATTCCCATTCATAAATACCTTATCCATAAAAAATATCAAATAATTCGTTCAAAAAATCCCGATTTTGTTCGACAAGTTCACTTCATGCTTTTTGAAACAACCCTCTAGCAAAATAATGGAGTGTTCAGCTGGCGAGTAAGATGTAAACAACCCTTTTATGGAGATTGACGCGCGCGTAACATGTTCTGCGCGATGTCACGCAGAACGCACTTGGGGCGTTGCGTTTTGAATTTAGAACTATAAAATTCTGACTCGCTTGTAGTGTTGCGCATGCCTACGTGAGGATTGTGAACGTTCAACCAATGAAACGGTAAGAGGCACTGGATTTTTAGGAGTCCACATTTTATTGTGACACTGGAAAAGTGTTTAAGACCAGCTAGCCATGTCTTTATCATCCGTTTAATACCGGCCACGTGACGGGCTCTCCACCAATAGGAATAGCTAAACTGTCTGAGGTATTTATGAATGTGATTTAAAGGAGGGTTAATTACAAACGCTTGAATAATTATTTTCATTCTTACCTGTCAACTTCTCGATATTACTAAATGTTTTAGTTGCCCGCCTGGCAAGTTCTGCCCATTCAAATCTGCTGCTGATTGTGCCGACTATCCGTCCCTCGTCGTAATGGGCACCAAATACAGACCGGCTTTCATAATCCTTCAAAGGCAGGATAAACATACATCATTAAATCCAGAAAACACAGTTGACAGTTGTGCTGAAAGGTAGCCTGAAATGTTTCCCGGTGACCCAACGCTGCAAAATCAAAAAGGTAGCCGGGCAGGGGGTGGCTGACATCCAACCAATGACTGAGCTGTTAGCCCAATTTCATAGAGCTGCTTAAGCAGAAAATTTGCTTAAGCACGGAAAAAACATTGCTTAGTAAAATTAGGTTACCGGCCAAAACTCCATGTGATGTACACCTGTACATTGCTTGTGACTGGTATTTAGCTGTTGTTTACTTAGCATAACAATCGCATGGAGTTTTGGCCGGTAACCTGATGTTATTAAGCAAGAAGTTTTTGTGCTTAAAGGGAAAATACAACATTTGCAAACATCAAAAAATAAAACTACCAAATCATTTTGAAATACCTTGCTGGACTGTTAGTGAATGACAGTGTAAAGCATCTTGTAAAATCATGGCACCTGGTATACTGTCATTTTCAAGAAAAGTGGTATTTTTGTATCAATTTCCAACGCTGATCGGCCGTACTCCTATCAATCGGCCGATCATAGGTTCAGAAGCCCGCAAAATTGTTGTCAACACAAAACACTTATTAAGTACAAAAACGTCCATCCCAAATAAGCGGGGGGTATGGTGTAGAAGCGGAACGATAGTATGCGCATGCGTACAAGTGCAAGTACGTACCCCCCTGCGGCGCGCTCCGAGCGATCGAACCCGAAAATGACTGCGATCAATCTGCGCGCGTGCTCGTTTCAAGTGTTAGGTCGGCTCAGTGCGGAAAGGGCATATTTTTCATCATTTTGGCCTAAAAACAGACAGAATCCACCAATGATTGTTGGGTGCACATAACGTGAGTATGTCATGAGGTATTGTACGGAGTTTAGGGGCAAACTGTGCAGCGGTTCTGTGGGAAAACACTTATTTGGGATGGACGTTTTTGTACTTAATTAGTGTTTTGTGCTGACAACAATTTTGCGGGCTTCTGAACCTATGAGGCTCCACTACGTGGAGCCTCATAGTTCTAGGAGTAGATCGACCGATTGATAGGTGCATAAGGGTCAAACAAGTGAAGTCTGTCAAACAATGAGTTAGGCCATAATTATAAAACGACAGAAAATCTTTACCCCTTTAGTAGCTGGTTCGCTGGATCCGATAAGACAAACCGAGGTGCCAGGCCGCTCAGAGCAATACTTGGCTGCCGCACTGCCCCACAAACCTGCCCCGACGACGCAGACATCAAACATTTCAGTTGCAGACATGGTGGGCAATTCATCAATAATAAGTCATCACAGCTAAAACATTGCATCAAGACAAGAGAATCAAAAATTTCACAGAATATAAGAAAAAAAATAGTCAAAGTTCCATTTGTTCCAACCACAATTATTTGTATTTGGAAACATGTATACAGTTGAGCTGATCAAACTGAATTAAGTAAATCAACAGGGGTTTGCTCAATAAGTCCGACACCATGTCGTATACTCCGATCCTATCCAACAAAATATGTAGGGCCTGTTGTGCCCATTCTTGAAAATCACGCATTCTCGAGAATGGGCATGCACATTCTTGAGAATGTGCAACTGGATCCTTGCTCAATCTTGGCAAAAAATAACTCTTCCAGATTGAGCGCACATTCTTGAGAATGCGCGACAAGATAACGGTCTTGTCGATGCCGAGCACCAGCTGCGCTTGGCAAGTCTAGCTGAATCCTCGTTCACTGATTCTCAATAATTATACGGTTGCAACGCAAGGCGCTGAAAAGTAGAGTGGATATGATAAGTAAAGGCGTATTGATATGGGGGGGGGGGGGACGGGGTAAAAATAAGAGACATAATAATACTAGTGCAAAGAATTCTGATTTTTGGGATAAAAAAAAGGGGGGGGGGGGGGCGTAAGAATGAAGAATGTGAAGAATGAGAATGAATACTGCGACATCCCATAGTGCTAATGCTATTTCCCATTTAAATTGCCACCAATTTATTGTTCACACCCCACCATAACGTCGCAGAGCTGGATTCTATCTAGTCAAAAGAGCAATTTTGGCAGCTTCTGGACATCGTTTTTTTTTCGTGTCACGCATATGATACATGCAGGGACTTGTAACTTGTCTAGCCTAAACAAAGCACTTCCCAGACTAGTTCCCAGTCCTCCGTTATTACAAAACTTCCCATAGTGGGCAGAAAAAAGCAATAATAACAGGTTTAATTTGATTCAAATTATCGTAGTTATACGAGTACAGAAGCATGGAACATTTTCTTTCCTCTTTATATGAATTGTTTCCCTTTTAACCGCTACACAATTCATTTAACATAATTATGTTGTGCAATGTTTGTTAAGATTGGGCAAAATTCATAAATTGTGCACGTGATCTTCCCGGTGTCAGGTCAAGTCGCCCCCTGGCCGACTCGCCCCTTACCGACTCGCCCCTTACCGACTCGCCCCCTGACTGACTCGCCCCCTGACCGACTCGCCCCTTACAAGCTCGCCCCCTGGCCGACTCGCCCCCTAGCCGACTCGCCCCCTCGTCAACCCGCCTCCTAGCCGACTCGCCCCCTGACCGACTCGCCTCCTGACCGACTCGCCCCCTGGAAAAAGATGCACCGTACGGGGACATCGTGAAAAAAATAATAAAAAATAAAAGACAGTGGAGGGGAACACGTACATTGTAACATTATTCGAACACCAATTTGAAGGATTTCTGGTACAAATGCAAGCGTCATTTTTCCGGAGTCGGTGCCCGTGGGGCCTGCGCGTAGCGGACGGTCTATCATCGTTCCGGAGAGCCCGTGGGGCCTGTGCACGCGCGGATCCAGATGGGGGCACACCCGGCCCGTGCCCCGCCCCCTTTTCGCAACTGTTTTTATTTTTTTAATTTTTTTTTACGAGTCGTCTTAGGGCGGGCGGGCATTAAATACATCCCTTTGAGAACATGGCTATCTTTTTCGTTTTTGAGGAGTCATTATATGGCGGGCGGACGGGCGGTCATCAAATCAATCGCTTTGAACATAACTATCATACATAATTATCAACAAAAACTTATACAATGTATAAGTTTTGAAGGTCGCCTGTCAATCATTGTCTCAAAATTTCTTTCAAAGCAAGAATATATTTTTATAAGACACTTTTCTATTTCCCGGCTGGAATAGGGGGCACATTTAATACAGCACTTGCATTTAATGCTTCATGTCAAAATATATTCCAAAATATATTCTAGAGTAGAACATGTACCGGTACACGAAATAATGTAGGCCATGTGGGTTTTTTTAATAAATGAAGAATAAAATCGTCATCCCCTTTTTTATTTTCCCGGCCTCAGAGAGAGATTTACTCTAAATATTTTTTTAAAAGCAAAATGATTAAAAAAAAAACCTAGCCCGTTAAAGTTTGCACTCTAAGTTAATTCTTTTGTAGATTCCAGGGAAATTTAATACGAATTATGCTCGGTTTTTCTTATTTTTAAATGAATATGATCAGGATTAACAACATCCCTCAAATAATAGCGTCAAAATATATTCCAAAATATATTCTAGAGTAAAACATTTTCACAAAATAATAGGCCATGCGTTTTATTTTTTTAAATACACGAAGAATTAATCGTCATCCCTTTATATTGTCCCGGCCTCAGATAGAGAGAGACATCAAATAAATAGGGGTTATTTTAATACGATTTAGTATGTCTTGTTCTCTCGATTTATTTTTAAGTAAACGATTTCAAACAACCTAGCGCATTAAGTTTTGAACTCTCAGTTAATTTTTTGTAGATTCCAGGGGAAATTTTAATACGAATTCTGCTTAGTTTTTCCTTATTTTAAAACGAATACAAATAAGATTATCAACAGCCCTTTGACTTCAAACTCAATTTCAAAATGTATTCCGAAATAATTATATTCTAGAGTAACATTTACAAAAAAAATGTAGGCCATGCAGTTTTATCTTTTAAATAAGCGAAGAATAAAATCATACTACGAAAAAAAGACATCGGGAGCCCTACATTTAATGAATTATTTGGACTTGGAATATCATCCCCTAATCGTTTATCTATGTGCATGTACACAACACGGAGGTAGTTAGCTGGAGTTACCCAGCTCTGAGTTTTATCATTGGGTTGTCATCTAGAGCTGGAGCTCATTTTTCTCGAAAACGATAGTATAGGCAAAAAAAATTTGGAAAATGTTGAATTTTGTCCCCGTTACACACTAATTGCAACTGCAACTCACCCCAAACTTGCCTGGAATAACCATTACACAGGTCCTTGAAGTAAAAAACGATCCACGATGAAGATTCAGCCTACAATTGCAGTGAAAACAGGAAAAATAACCGCTAACCTGACAACCTTGCGTGCATGTCCACGAACGCCGATGGTTTGTGCACACAAAAAAATTTGTGTACGATTGAATGGCGGTCGGTTACCGGTATCAGGCTGTCAACTAGTCGTTTTTGCCGGCTGGCGATTGGCTGTTGGCGCATGACGTCGCGCGGAAGCGTAACACCCGATGACTGTTTCATGCACTATCGGTTGCGGTTCCAGTACCGCAGCTGTGATGCGAGTGGTAAACTTAATATGAGTACATGAAACAGTCATCGGGTGTTACGCTTCCGCGCGACGTCATGCGCCAACAGCCAATCGCCAGCCGGCAAAAACGACTAGTTGACAGCCTGGTACCGGTAACCGACCGCCATTCAATCGTACACAAATTTTTTTGTGTACACAAACCATCGGCGTTCGTGGACATGCACGCAAGGTTGTCAGGTTAGCGGTTATTTTTCCTGTTTTCACTGCAATTGTAGGCTGAATCTTCATCGTGGATCGTTTTTTACTTCAAGGACCTGTGTAATGGTTATTCCAGGCAAGTTTGGGGTGAGTTGCAGTTGCAATTAGTGTGTAACGGGGACAAAATTCAACATTTTCCAAATTTTTTTTGCCTATACTATCGTTTTCGAGAAAAATGAGCTCCAGCTCTAGATGACAACCCAATGATAAAACTCAGAGCTGGGTAACTCCAGCTAGGAGGTAGTGAAATTTCACGTTCAATTCAGTTTTCCACATTTTTCGCAAAAAGTTTTCCCCTGTCTCTGAGAAAAAAAAATGCCCAAATAAAATCTCAGCTCCGAAAAGCCTTTCCAGCGAATGATTGATAGCCGCATTGTTCAAATTGATACAATGCCACTCTTGTTCGTTACAAAGCATAAACATTTGGGTTCAGCTGTAGGCCACCGAACTTTAAGGCCTTTGAGAACTTGCCGCCAGTAATTGGAAGATTCTCAGATGATAAACAGCGATGATAGTATCTCAGCCAATGAAATGAGCCGGTTCCCGGCAAATAAATATGCCATTGGTTGCTTTCATCACGGACCGTCTGCTTTCATGAATGACTTCCTTCCACGCGCAACTGGAGCGATTAGCTATCTGAGCCACAGGTGCATGGCTGCATGCATGCCCATCACATTCCAACCTGGTTGCTTAGAAATAGTGTTGCTAGGAGGCTCCCCTGTGACGCCTGGGACTGCCGGTTGCGTAGCCAGAAATCTTGTATGTGACTATTTGGAAACCTTGTAAGTTGTATATGTGAAAGCGGCAGCTCAGGAATGCTGCCGCTTTCGGGAAATTTGTGCAGGCAAAGTTTTTCATATTTTGGAAATTGGAATTTGGATGCAGTTTGCGTTAAATATGCATTTCCGTTAAATAAAAGGTTGTTTTTTTGTTTTCTTTTTAAGAAAATCGGAGGCCCCCCCCCCCAAAAATACAAATAAACGATTTTCCTCAGGCCTTGACATTTCTTGAAGTGATTCGACAACACTTGCAGAATGCAGACGATTCATTTCGTCTTAAATTATTTTATAGCCTGCAGACTTCAAAAGAACATGGAAAAAATTGTGGTTAAACTTAAAGTGTATACAAGTGTATATACAAAGTAAGTATAGTGACCGCAGTTACCACACATTATACCGGGCAATGTGTTCTCCTCCACTGTCTTTTATTTTTTATTATTTTTTTCACGATGTCCCCGTACGGTGCATCTTTTTCCAGGGGGCGAGTCGGTCAGGAGGCGAGTCGGTCAGGGGCCGAGTCGGCTAGGAGGCGGGTTGACGAGGGGGCGAGTCGGCTAGGGGGGGAGTCGCCCAGGGGGCGAGCTTGTAAGGGGCGAGTCAGTCAGGGGGCGAGTCAGTCAGGGGGCGAGTCGGTAAGGGGCGAGTCGGTAAGGGGCGAGTCGGCCAGGGGGCGACTTGACCTGCAATCACATTCCCACCTGCCCACCCAATCTTAAGAATGAGCGTTCATTCTTAAGAACGCGTGCTCGTTCTTAAGAATGGGCGCTGATTCTTAAGAATGCGTGCCCGTTCTCGAGAATGCGTGATTTTCAAGAATGGGCACAACAGGCCTAACCCCCCATCCTTTATCATAATCATATCTAGCTTGAGTATTAAACTCCAGCTGGGAGTGACAAATAAATGGGCCTACCCGCCTTCCATGCCTTCAGTTTTCACTCCGTTTTGGGAAAAGGAGCACACTGCACTGGTGGTATGTCGTCAAAGTTTTGAGTCTAACTTCTAGGTCGATTGTGAGTCAACCACCGTAGGCCTACGTCAAACTCGTGTTTTTCCCCCAGAAATCTTGTCAAATATAGCCGAATTTCGGCTAAAACCGTCACCCATGACGCCCTGGTCATGCTGGTCCGACTTCGGCGCACTCGATCTAGCGCGCGCAGCTGATGAGTGCTAGTGAGAGATCATCGAGCAATTATTTCAGATTTAGAGGGCGCTCTTCAAGAAAGCTCTGTACATGTATACGTAATACGTTAAGTAAGTGCAGTCTAGATGTAAGATCGCACATGTCGCATAACAACGTGAGATAGGCGCTGTACGAACCCGAACTACATGTAGTACAAATACGATAATTCCATGTTTTGTGGTGTTTTGCTGCGGAGAGAAAATGACTTCCATTTTAACTAAATCAAAGTGTTGATGTTTGATGTACACTTGATCAGATATACAATGGGTTTCCTGGTGTTGAGAAAAACAGTTTCCCAGTACCAGTCGGCGCTGACCGCCTATCAACGAGTTCGATGCGGGCGTGCCTCAACAACGTGCGTGACCCGTCTGTGCACGACATCCACCCGTAGTTTATCGTGCATGGCCTGGACACGTAAATCTGATGCAATCGGTGAAACGAATTCAAGGCTTATGTTCAGAGATTCATTGCATAGTGCCCATTTGCATCGGCCGAGAATAGCAAGGACAGCCTCATCAGTGACATTCTGCACAAGTTTAGACCAGTCGTTTCAAAGTAAACAAAACCATTCGTCATCATCATGTTCATTGTGTACACCGCGCAGAAAATTGGGATTGAGATTTGACTTCGGCCAGTGGGACCCCTTGCAGACTTCCAATGCGTCCGTGCAGCAGAGGCGACATTTGTGGAAGGGGAGTGGCCAGGAGGGTTCGGGGGAGGATGGACAGGGTGGAGATGACAACGGCGATTCGTCGGACTCTGGAATTGAAGGTGATGGTGCCGCCGGAGATAGTAACCAAGGAGGGGGTAATGGGAGGAGGGAACCGCCCCCCTTCCATGGCCCGGAGCCTCCGATTGCCGGACCTATGGTTTCCTTAGCTCCTTTGACAGTTCCTGATGTGTTCACACCACTGCCAGTTATTGCTGTGCAGAGAAACCCAGTTTTTCCAAAATTCATTAAAATAATTGAGGTAATTAAATTTTAGGTGTGCAATTATGGCAGATTAGATAATAATAGATTAATTATTTTACAGATAGGGCCAAATAAAAACAAAATGGAAAGAATGATGATCCTATAAATGCCACTTTTTCATTATACATGTTATACACGTATCAAATCTCAATGAATATGATGAAGGTCAGTCATTGCAGAAATGTTGGAAAAGACGTGAATCTGGGACTGAAAATCATTTCTCAAAATAATAGAAAAATATTTGAAAATGCACTCGACTCAGTCTCAGTTGTACACAACTGAAGAAGTGGTGTCTGAGTACATTCTTTCCAAACATTATACTCGTCGCCATCCACACATATCCTATTTTCTTGCCACATCAACTTTCATTTATTTATTTATTTATTTTTTTAATTTTTTTAAATTTTTTAACAACAAAATCAGTGGTAATTTCTGAAATTTCACCATCAGTATTTGTTTCCAAAATGAGAGTAGCCATTTTCAGTGATTTTGAAATTAAAAAGCTGGTCTTAGAAAAGTGATGGCAATTTTAAAACCAACAGCATCGGCACAAAACCTTTGGATGTTTTGGAAAAAAAAGTATCCACCATCTATTTTCATTTGTTTTTAGATAAGTAACAAACCACTGATGGAACTTATACGGAGAAAGGTGCGACTGGCTCAGCCGTACGCAGGAGTCTTCCTGAGAAAAGATGACCAGTAAGTGATTTGGTTTGATCTTGGGAGAGACTTTCTTCCACGGTTGGACCATCTGCAACCTTTACTTTTAGCAGCAAGTCTCGAGATCGAGCAAGAACTAATCACATTTGGCCTTGTAGTTGTACCAAGAGTCATTTATTATTTGTGTCTTTGCCAGTTTAATGAAATATTGAGATTGCCAGATTGTGTACTTTGTAGTTGCTATGTGGACCTGCGAATAAAAAGTTGTCCACAAAGGGAACTTAAGACAATCTATGTGGACTTGCACAGGTACACATTACGTTTTCCACTTCGTGAAAAACAATCTTGGAGGGTTATCTAATGCAAAATTAAGTAAAACATCCAAGGAAATCATTTTAAAAACGCGAGTTTTGAAAGAGTGTTTACAGTAAAAGTGGCAACATTTTTAAACGTTTACTGAACGAGAACAAAAGAATGTCCACACAAGGCATGGAAAACAAACGTGTATGGGTGTACGTGTTCTACATAACCCCCAAGGACCGACACACAAAGGGAGAACAACAGATCCTTTCAGTCCTCGGGAGTTGGGTCTTTTGTTCAAAACGGTCCTCTGTAGTAAGTGTGTGTACTTAGTCTGTTGGAGAGTGTTATATTACAGGGACAAAGGGAAACACAAAGCATTGTCCTTGGGAGTGTAGTAAAACAGGAGTGACTGTGTTTGTGTGTACTGAGCATGCTATAAAATAGATGATATGTTGATGTTCCAGCTTCCAAATTTCATATTTCTCCTAGGATTTTTCTGTTTTGCCAAACTTTTGTTTTGTTTTGTTTTTATTTTTTTCACTACAGGGAGCTAGAGACAGAGGCAGTGGATAGCCTGGACAGCATCTATCCACTGGGGACCTTTGTGCAGATCCATGAGCTACAAGATCTGGGTGACAGGCTACGCATGATTGTAATGGGACACAGAAGGTGAAAAAAAAAACTCATCTGATTTTGATCAGCTTCAGACATGTCAGAGAACAACGGTTGAAGTTAAATTGTCAAGGATTTTTTTTTTACCCTCACCCTAGAGGGTGCTGTGGATAGAGACTCTGCCTAACATTAAGTGAGAAGTCTGCCTAGTGTTAGATCCATCATCAGGCCACTACTCTCAAGGCCAAACTGCCTCAGAGTCTGTGGTCACCAACTGCAGCAGGATACAACTGTGGCATTGTTCAATGGGACTAGCTCTCATTGTCTCAGAATTTGGCCATTTATGCACTGGTGTTGATGGCCCAATGCAGCAAGGTCCCACAGACTTTTACACCTGTTGCAGAGTGTAGCATCTGGCAGGGTTAGGGATAATAACAAAATTTGAAAGGTGTATGTGATCTTAAAATGCAAAAAGAATAACACAATGCACCAACACCTAAGAGCAGACAGTTTCAGAGTTTCACCCATCAGTCCATGTGCCGCCCCAAAGCGCCCTGCCTGTTACTCCTTTAACCGGTACCACCGCAGCACTCTGTGGTTTTTATGGATTCACCAAAGAGTAAATACAGTGTAGTCCAATGTAATACAAGTGCTACATGGGTTTATAAAGTTGCCAGCCACATAGGATCCTTCTTCGACATTGTTCAATGGGACTTGCTCCCATTGTCACAAAATTGGAGTTCACAATGCTTTTATATATGACTTGAAGCTTTGCATAGCAGATGAGATAAAGTAGAAAGATTGCGGGTAACACCATGTGGAAAGTAATCTCTTCTTGGAAGAAGTGTGGTTCTGAAAAGAACCGGTTGGATGAGTGTAGAACTCGACGTTTCGGACAGTTTGCTCTGTCCGTACTCGGGAGGGTGAGTGATGAGCTGTTGATGACACTGGAGGTCTGCTGTGCGTGTGCAGTGGGGTGTGTTGGATGCAGGATGCTTGATGCTGGAAGTTTTACCAATTCATGTATATTTGTTTTTGTTCACTTGTCGCTTCCCAGGATTAAGCTGACGTCAGTGTTAGACAACGCGGACATCTTCCAGGACAAACAACCGCAAAAGGGCGAGGAGGCTACTGAGGAACCGGAAGGCAGTGCGGAGGCAGTTGGCACAGTGCCCGACAACCAGGTCCTGATGGCAGAGGTGGAGAACGTTGCACACCATCCCTTCAAGACATCCGAAGAAATCAAGGTACATGTACACACAACTGCTGCTTGTTACATCTGGGTCACGCTATAAATTTGGGGACCACTTTATTTGTTAAAGGGAATGTACATTATTGGCTTTTGCTGTAATTTTAAGAAATGAACTATTTGAGGGGTTAGTATAATAGGTCAACTATTGTTACACTGACATGTTTGAAGTTTTGTGTTCGAAAATGCTGGAAAAACCAAGAAAAACGAAAATGTTCAAGTAGTCTGGTTCCCTGACTCCACTAAAGATAAAATGGATCAATTTATAGATGCCGGAAAATTGTAAGGTAAGGGAAAAAGTGTAGCTGGCCTGCACCCGTTCATGAACATGTTACCAATAGCAAACAAAATTTGGACTGAAAAAATGGTAAATTTGAAGCAGAAGTTGAAAAATAGTTAGGTTTTTCCAACGGTGATCGGCCGACCACTGTTGGAAATGTATACAAAAATGCCAATTTCTTGAAAATGACTTCACACCAGAAGCCATAATTTTACAGGATGCTTTTGACTGTCATTTACCAACATCCAAGTAAGGTATTTCGTAAAAACTTGATAGTTATATTTTTCGATGTTTGCAAATGTTGTATATTCCCTTTAATCTGACATCTGTGATTTTATAATTTGGATGCACTCCTTGACCCTCCTGCTGTCTGAACAATCACAGACAGTCAAAAAAATCAATCCTCTTCCCCTGCCATGCCTGTTACACAGGCTAGTCACCAGCAGTCAGATCACATTTCAAGCAAGCACTGTGACTGAAATCCAGTCAGTAGACAAAAGCAGGCAAGAAGTAGGTACAGCTGGCCTATCAATCATCTACAGTCAAAGCATGGCTGTATTAAGTTACTTAAACAGTCACAGCCAGTCAATCCTGCTCTATGCAGGCTGGGAGCTCTTAACTCTTGAAAACAGTCACTTGATTGATTTTAACTGATAGAACAACTTTTCACAGAATATGTATCGGTGTGTTTGCAAATGAGGGTTAATGCAGTTGTCGTCCAAGAGTGGTAATGAAAAGCAAAAAGCAGGAGGTCGTGGGTTCGAGTCCCACCCGAGTGATTTTTTCCAACTTTCACTCGGGAGGTAACACACTGAGTATACAGTGTTTAAACGTCGGTGGAGGGGCAAAACCTGATTGATTTATATCACCCCGGCGCAAAAATCCATCTTATAGTAGTTTATGCGGTACCCGCTGCTATGCACATCAGATTCGAACCAGCCAACCGATCCCGTTAGCTCGGTGGTCGAGTGGTAAGACGTCTGCACTAGAAAGCAGGAGGTCGTGGGTTCGAGTCTCACCCGAGTGATTTTTCCAACTTTCACTCGGGAGGTAACACACTGAGTATACAGTGTTTAAACGTCGGTGAAGGGCAAAACCTAATTTGAAAAGCAAATACCAATCCAACAAATACAAAAATTGTTTGAAGTCATTCTTAATGACACTTGAATGGCAAATTACAAAGTACCAAGGTAACAAGTCAATTCAATTCAATTCAACTCAATTCAATTTATTTATTCGTCATGTGAGACACATGAAATTTGTTTTCCTATTGTACAGCAGTAAAATATTTAAAAATACACTCATTACAAAAAGGTGATACTAAGAACCAACAATAGAAATTGCACAGTAAGAAAACAAAACAAATACAAAATATCAAATGAAAAACAGCCTATGGACAACATGTTGAACCCCCCCCCCCCTTCATCTAAAACCTTGGCGAAATGGAAGAAACACAATCCAGATGACATACAGGGCACACCAAACAACAAACAATTTGTTATTAAATCAAAAGTTAAACGGATAAAATATTATAACTTGTAATAATTGACAAGGTATACAAAAAATAAATAAAAACAATAGATTCGTATACATTTAAAAATACATTTAAAAATATTTGCACAAATCAGAAAAACAGGGACAATTTCAGTCAGGGACAATTTCACACTTTTGGCCATACAGTCATAGAACGGCCCACATGGTAACAAAACAAAGTGTTTCTATAGAAAAGCAAAGAGTGACTTTAATATCTCACACCATAATGGAAAGTGAGGTTTTGTCCACAGTGGTTCTGATTAACTGTCATTTACCAGTCTTAAAAAAAGATGTGGTGTTGAATATTGTATCCTAATTACTCACATGCAGGCACTGACAGCTGAGGTCGTGAAAACAGTACGCGACATCATTGCGCTGAATCCTCTGTACAGGTATGTTTGGGAGATTTGCCTTCGTATTTTTGTCCTTTTTATTTTGGCGGCATTATGCTTCAGATTGATATAGAATGGCTGCCTTCAATACTTGTATTGATGTTTAAAACTTTTCTCTTTTTCTCGGTAGGGAATCTGTAGCCCAAATGATCCAGGCAGGCCAGAGAGTTATCGACAATCCAGTATATCTCAGTGATTTAGGTGAGTGCTTGTTAGAGTTGCGTTCTCCGTGCCATTTTGAGTTTCATCCCGAAAACATAGATTTCTTTTCTGAATTGCTATTTTTCTAGCAATGCAACAGTTTGAATGAGCCATTGACTGAAAAAAATCGACCGAAAGAAATGTCTCTACGATTTCGAATAAGAGGCTGCCAGACAATATTTCCCGTTCTTGGGGGATAGGCTGGGTCATGCCCATAAAGCTATATTAAATCACTAGAGCGCTAACTCGACGTACAAAGTAATGCCTAATGGGCACATCCATGTTTGTGCACTAACCTATGGAAAGCTCGAAATTTTGTACGGCTTTTGTACGGCTATTTGCATATCTGCGTTTGTATTCCATACCGGTGCGTCATCGAAGCCAATACGCCCAAAACCGAAACGCACGATCAGCAAATGAGCGTTTCATTTTGCTCTACGCAAACAGCGCAACGTGTGCGCGTCCCTCTGCTGCAGATGCTTTTCGCCGTGACGTTTTTTGAGCCGTCATGGCGCGCTTGAGTGGTTTGCGTATCATCCACTTGCGCGTTGCATTTAGAATACACTTTTAAAATTCAATCCATCTATTTTGATTGTGTTCTACAAACACGCACATGAATTCAAAATGTCTGCGCCCAGAGCGGCTTCAAAGTGTCTCTGCGCGAAAGAATGAAGAAGTAGCGCTCTAGTAATTTAATATAACTCTATGGTCATGCCCCACTATCATGTTTGGATAATGTAAACAAAGCGGATCTGTTTTGTTCCTGACCCAATACAGTTTTTTCTTCAGAGTTTTGAAGACGTCCACAAATGGAAAACGGGAGATGTTTTGGTTTGAATAAAACATACAAGTTAAACATTTTTTTGATATACTGGACATCATCCCCATTGGCCTTATCAGTCCCACTCACGCAATGTATTGCACTGTTTGTTGGAGTGTTTTGAAGAATTGAGGCAGTGGTCTACCCTCCACTGAACAAATTCAACAAAATAGCAGATGTTATATAACTGACATACAGATCCTAGTCATTTGATTGGTGGAACTCACATCACATGACATTCGTTATTACTGCCATTCACGCCGCGGCTCAAAAAGTACTATCCTCCCATGGGGAATGGGAAATACTATTCAACAGTTAGGATCATGACGCGGTATTTGTGTGCAAATGCATGCTGGTGTGCGCGTTCAGTGTTGCGCGTAGCGAGTATTGTTCCAAAGAGCCAGCGCTACAGCGTTGGGTTCAAACATTTTCGTGAAGGGGTGGTTTGGACTAGAAAAATAGATTTTCCTCCAGTTTTGTATTGAAAAAGCGTTCAAATGTATCAAATGACAAGGATCTATATGTCAGTTATATAAAACAAATATTGAGCGGCTTTAAATTGCGAAATGGGAGGAATATTATCGCTCGGTAAAATCTGGACTTTTCCAGTTCACTCGGCTTCGCCTCTTGAAATGGAAAAGTCCAGATTTTTCCTCGCGATAATATTCCTCCCATTCCACGCTGAGCCACTCAATATTTGTATACTTCTGGCGATTGAGGCTGTATCCATTTTGTTCATGGTGACAGTTGGAGGATTTTGCAGGATTGAGGATGCATCCTAGCAAAGAGGGCCTAGGCGGTCAGGGTTTAGGGAACGTGTTAGCATGAAATCTCCTTTGTTGCTTTGATTGGCAGGTGCGGCGCTGACTGGGGCCGAACCGGAGGAACTTCAGGAAGTTTTGGAAGAAATGGATGTAAGGAATCCTCGCCTTACGAGACGGAACTTAAACATTGTGCTAGCATCTAGCATTTGTGCTAGCTTTGTCTGCATCCACATCCTATTGTCTGTGGCTACTTCCATTACAACTGTGCGGGAAGAAGCTGACATTAGACGTAGCCATAGCTCTGGGAGTCTGTTTTTCAAACGACCTTCCACTCGTTGTCTCTAGTTGGACAATTTCGACCCAATACGTTGTATATGGGCTAGCTGTATTCAAAGAATAACAAGAGTCATTGAAAAATCCGGGAAAATCCGGGAATTTAAAGCTACCATGGAAAGTCATGAAAAGTCTTTAAATTTTGTTAGCTTACAGGGAGTCGTGGAAAGTTGATTTTCCAAGGGAAAAAAACTCATGGACAAGTCATCGAAATCTACACAACCCGTGTATACTTGATTGCTATGATCAATTCCAAATAGGTACCATTAATATTCCATAAAAAAGGAGGCTGAATTTTCTAGGTTGGATGTCTGATTCAAAAATCAATAACTCTTGCATCAGTTGCTAGAAAAATAGCAAATTAAACCTCACAACATCCCCAATAGTAAAACAGCTTTTTTTTTTTGATATTTTTTTTTTTGTTGCAGATACCCAAGAGGCTGATGTTGGCTCTTAGTCTGCTCAAGAAAGAGTACGAAGTCAGTAAGCTTCAACAGAGACTTGGAAAAGAGGTAAATAAATCAATTTTTTTTTTTTATTTTGCGAAATTGTTGGGGGAAAATTAGCCTCAATACCATTACACAAATCTCTGTCTTACAGTGAGATACGTCTACTTGTCTCCCACAGGTCGAGGAGAAAGTGAAGACTGCCCATCGTCGGTACATGCTCCAAGAACAACTGAAGATCATCAAGAAGGAGCTGGGCCTGGAGAAAGATGACAAGGATGCCATTGAGGAGAAATTTCGGGAGAGACTCAAGGTTTGTCCTCTGGCTGCTATTTGGCCGCATGGTTTGAGCACATTCTTAATAAAATTAGTCATGCGTACTTTGCGCTATACCCACTTGGACCAATATGCGCATATGGTGTGTCCCGTCCACTATAGGCTCTCAAAATTCGCACACGGAATCCATATGGCCAGTAATTAAGATTCAAGCACACTAAATCCTGGGCAAGATTGATGACTGTTGTGCAAAATGTTGATCTCCTTAATGCAATATTTCTTGTGAAATGAAGTGACACGTTGGAACTTTATTTGTACTTTCAGGGCAAGGAAGTACCGAAGCCTGTCATGGACGTCATCGATGAAGAAATGAACAAACTCTCCTTTCTGGACAACCATTCCTCAGAATTCAGGTAAGAAATCTACTTTTGTGTGTGTAAAGGTCACAATATTGGCAACCAAAAGTGGGACTTGGAGATCTGAAGCAAGATGAATGCTGCATGCTGTTAGTTTTCTCTTAAACTGTTGGAAGAAACATCCCTTGAAGTAGAAGCAGGCATGCAACTTTTCCTTAGATCAGCCGATGTCCTTGTTGTTTAATTCTCACGAATGCCATTGCAAATTGAAGAACACTGTACAAAATCTTGTGTGATTTGGAGTTTTCTCTTTTTTTCTAAATTCCCAGTTGCATGCCTGAACAAAATATAGGCCAAATATTTTTCACAGCTGACCACCGCTGGAAAAACCTAACTATTTTTCAACTATTATCCAAATTTACCATTTTTTTCAGTCCAAATTTAGTTTGCTATTGGTTACATGTTCATGAACGGGTGCAGGCAGGCTAGACAGGTTCCCTTACCTTACAATTTTCCGGCATCTATAAATATTGATCTATTTCATCTTTAATGGAGTCAGAGAACCAGACTGCTTGAACATTTTTGTTTTTCTTGGTTTTTCCGGCATTTTCGAACACAAAACGTCAAATTGTTAGTGTAACAATATTTGATCTATTATACTAACCCCTCAAATAGTTAATTTCTGAAAATTACAACAAAAGCCTATGATGTACATTCCCTTTTAAATGTTAGTTACGGCATCCACTTATGAGTGAATAAACCCACTTCTCAAACTTGCTTTCCTTTCTCCTCGCAGCGTGACCCGCAACTACCTGGATTGGTTGACCCTGTTGCCATGGGGAGTGTTCAGCGAGGAGAACCTGGAGCTGCAGCTAGCGAGGGAGGTGCTGGAAAGAGACCACTACGGGATGGAGGATGTCAAGAAACGCATCCTGGTAAATCAACGCATCTATTATTCATACATGTCGGAAAAGACCCATGTTGCGGTCGAAGCCAGTGTCATAGTCGAGATCATCACAAGTTCAGTCACAAGTAACAGTGGATGAACAATGACAAAGGACTGCGTTTGTCACAGGCCACTTGAATAGCTTGTGACTTGAGATTGAAGGACTTGTGATGGACTTTTTATGACTTGATGAAGGCAGGGTTCCCACAGTCGTGCAAAAATCTTGGAAAATCCAGGATTTCAGAGTCGTGGATAGTCATGGAATTTTCGTAAGGAGTCGTAGAAATTTGATATTTCAAGAGAAAAAGTTCTGGAAGAGTCATGGAAAATTTTGCTTTATATCATGACATATAGATCCTTGCAATTTGATTGGTGGAACTCACATCACATGACATTTGTTATTGCTCCCATTCACGCCAGGGCTCAAACAGTCCCATTCGCCCATGGTGAATGGGATTTACTATTCAACAGTTAGGATCATCCTTGTTCCATGGCGCGGTATTTGTGTGCAAATGCACGTTGGTGTGCACGTTGAGCATTGCGTGTATTGTTACATGAGCCAGGGCTACAGAGTTGGGTCCAAACATTTCGTGAAGGGTTGGTTTGAAAAAGAGAAATACATTTCCCACCAATTTTGTATTGAAATAAAAGTGTATTTTAACAGTAAATCAAATGACAAGGATCTATGTGTCGGTTATACAAAACAAATATTGAGCGGCTTTAAATTGTGAAATGGGAGGAATATTATCGCTCTGTGAAATCTGGACTTTTCCATTTCACTTGGCTTTGCCTCGTGAAATAGTCCAGATTTTAACCTTGCGATAATATCCTCTGATTCCACTCTTAGCCACACAATATTTGTATAATGCCAGTCTTCCTGATTGCATTCCAGTTTACTGTACTTGTACTTCTTCTTTATGCATGTATGTTCTGGCATCTGCATAAGTGTAACTTCAGGGAAGTGGTAACTTAAGTTAAACCAGATAGCCCAACCGCAAAAAAAAAGGAACACGATGGCCAAAGGTCAGAGCTTCGGTTTCCATTTAGTCTTTATTCCACGGTGAACTGTAATGAAAAATAAACAATGGCAAAATTAAGTATGTCGTACAAATCAAACTATAAAATCATGAAAGTGACCTTATTTAGAGCAGGTGTAGTCTAAAATGAAGGGAAAGGTCAGCTCCAAACAAAGGAAGAACTTATAAACGAGTCTACAGTGTTTTTCTCAAAAACCTAAAATAAAGGGATGGCTCCTGGGTATGAGTGTACGGAGACCGTAGAGCTGTATGACAGAGCCGGCTACAGAAGCTAAATACAGGGATCGCTCCTACTCGAAAATTTGGCGTAGAAACGCCCACGGCTTTAAATTTCTCAAACGAGGGTTTATAATCTACCCAGAAAACAATATAGAAATACTTAGAATAGAACTGGGATCTAAAATCCAACTAGAACTACTATACAACCGTAAAACTAGGGCTAGCCGTTAATAATATGAGACCAAAGTTTAACGTTAAACCACAGGCCACTGAAGAAAATTCACTATAAAAACCAGTAACAACATAGAAATCAACTTACGTGACTGTGGGTCTTAGAGGGGGTGTCAAGGTAAGGAGCGATGGGCTCGATAAGGACTGAGATTGATGGTTTGAGCTGTTAAATTGTGAATTGTTGACAAAAATGGGTGACGAAAATGGCTTCTTCTAAAAATGTGCTTTCCTCACCTCGAGTCAGTCGCCAAGATCGAGTGCGCCCTCTCGTGTTGAGAAAAGGTAGGCGGGAGGCCGCTACAATGTACATGTACGCTCTGTAATTTGTTGCATGTTCAGTGTAGCATATGCTTTTGTGATGCTCATTGGTCTTGTGTCGGACTGGATGGCAGAAAGGGAGTGGTGTCCCCAGCTTCTGTGTGAGGACTGGCCAGTGTATTGCAAAAAGGCTCCTAATAAGCCATTTGCGAGTTAAATTTGAATAAAATCTGGAATGCTGACTTAATCCAATGCTTTGCATGTTTTAACTTTGCATTCTCCCGACCAAAGAGACTGTTACTACCGGTATATCACGTGATTCGGGGCAAGCCTTATGCTAGCAACCCCCAGCTCCGGCATGGTCTGGTGTCTTTGTGCCATTCTCACCCATTGTGAACAATGTATTGGTGCTGAGCGTCTCTTGTGTAACTATGCAAGAGCTTGCCCCGAATCATGTGATTAGCAACAGTGTCTTTAGTCTGGAGAATTCAAAGTAAAAATGTGCCAAGCATTCTGAGCAAGTCAGTGTACCAGACGTTTTTCAGATTTAAATCCCAAAGGGTATAGGTTACTCGCAAATGGCTTATTATAAGATGCCAAATCAGTGTAGAAATTGGTCATGGAAACCCCCTAATTTCGTCCTGGAAAAGTCACGAAATTGCAGCATTGAAGTGACAGCACTGACTCTTTGTCATTTGTACAGGAATTCATAGCAGTCAGCCAATTGAAGGGTTCCACTCAAGGCAAGATTCTGTGTTTCTACGGACCACCGGGCGTGGGCAAGACTAGCATAGCGAGGTCTATAGCGAGTGCACTCAACAGACAGGTATGGTGTCATTTTTTTTCTGTTTTTAACTTTATTCTTCCCCAACCGCTTTGCATCTGTTGGCTAGACAGACACCCTGCTAAACTCATCAGCATTAAAGGGAAAATACAACATTTGCAAACATCAAAAAATAAAACTACCAAATCATTTTGAAATACCTTGCTGGACTGTTAGTGAATGACAGTGTAAAGCACCCTGTTAAATCATGGCACCTGGTATACTGTTATTTTCAAGAAAATTTGTATTTTTGTATCAATTTTCAACGCTGATCAGCCAATCAGCGTTGGAAAAAACTGGCTTTTTTTTTCAAATACTGGCCCCAGTTGACCATCGCACTTGTTTGCAATCGATTACACACCTATGAACTGGTACAAGCCAGCTAGACTGGTTCCCTGACCTCACAATTCCCCAAACATATGTAAACTGCTCTGTTTCTTCTTAAATAGAGTCAGGGAACCAGACTACAGGAAAATGATTGTTTTTCTTGGTTTTTATAGCATTTTTGAACCCCAAACCTCAAAAAAGTCAGTGTAACTATATTTGCTATATATTTCCAACCCCCCAATTCCATCCATTTCTGAAAATTACAGCAAAAGCAAATGATGTATATTCCCTTTAACCATTTTAAACAAATCAATTATTTGATGTTGTGGAGATTATGTAAACGTTGACGAAGTTTTTGTTTTCCATTTTCCTTGTGATCAGTATTTCAGATTCAGCGTTGGTGGAATGACTGATGTGGCAGAAATTAAAGGGCACAGGTAATGCATTGGAATGTGGCCAATTTTGACTGTGGTTTTCTTTGAACTAAATAATTCCTTCTACTAATGCCAAAATGTCTTCAGAGCATGAACTGTAGCAATTGCACGTGGTTTTACCCAGCTTTTAAGGGGCCCATTTGCAGTTAAAACAGGTCTCACTTTTATTAACCCTTTCCTTACCATGGGCGACTTTTGTCGACAAGAAGTACCCCCCTGCTGATTCCCATGGGCGACTTTAGTCGACCAGGAAACCACACACAGAACACCCTCAACACAGATATATTCACTAGTTTTCAGACAGGCGGCATGTTAATATATTTGGTCGCCCATACATCAACCATATACCAGCTGAAAGAGTGTTTTTGGATCGTTCTAATTGTGTAGATTATTCATAGTGTTACCATACAAAAAATTGAGAAAAGTGCTTCAGAAGTATCCACGCACAATTTGAGGTATGGAGTGCCATTTGGTCTTGTGGTGAAATGGCTTGCAGTTTGATAAATGATGACCAGATGAACAAACAGGCATAACTTTCTTATTTTTGCACATATTGACTTCATTTTTACATCACATACAAGAGTGAAGTTCAAGGAACAAACTTTACACACAGCACCCATGATTTTAATCACTACTTGGCAGTGAAAATCTGGGTTGAAAAAAAGTGAGTTTTGGACTTGTGCTCATTTTTTTCACGCTCTAGTGATTTCCGCGTGACTGAGCAAACAATTTGGTCCTGGGGAGAGCCAAGTTAATAAACAATGTGGTAATGAAAGGGTTACAAGTATTGCTCATTGAAAAGAAAACAGTTGCTTCCCTTGCAATAAGGAGTTACTTTGTCCTACTTTCATGTAGACGTACCTATGTGGGAGCCATGCCTGGCAAAGTCATCCAGTGCCTGAAGAAAGTCAAGACCGAGAACCCGCTCATTCTGATCGATGAGGTGGACAAGATCGGCAAGGGTTACCAAGGCGACCCGTCCTCCGCGTTACTGGAGCTGCTCGATCCGGAGCAGAACGCCTACTTCCTGGACCACTACTTGGATGTTCCCGTGGACCTCAGCAAGGTATTGTTATGTTTTTTTTGACCATCAGTCTCTGTACCTGCTCCAACTGCCCTGCCTATCTGCCTAACTATACCACTCCTACCCATCCCAGCACTATTTTTCAGCCATTGTTTTCACTTCAGTATCTTCAATTTTTTTTTTAGGGCCCTTCAAATTAACATACAATCTGGCCGAGCTTGTGTATTACATGGTCAGTTCATTCTTCATTACAGGCATGCAATTTTTCTTCGGATCAGCTGATTTCCTTGATATTTTTTTTTTTACTTTTTTGTTTGCCATTAAAACATGTAACCACAGTAGAGAGCCTTGTAATGCTTGGAAATTCTCTTTAACTGCCCAGTTGCATGCATGTTAAATAAAAAACAGGCATTCAATTTGATTTTCTCGTTTGTCAATTCACACTTAAGCCCGGTTCATACTCGGCGCGAAAGCGAACACGAATTTGTGACGTCGTGGCAAGTATTCGCGCTGCGAATTCGTAAAAGTTGAACACATTTCAACACCGACGAATTTCGCAGCGAACGTGCCATGACGTCACATTCGCTTCGCATTCGCATTCGCACTCGCGTGAAGTATGAACCGGGCTTCATGCCATTTAAACTAAAAAACACCAATAAATGATTCTACTCGCAACTTGTCCTGAACTCGTCCTGAACTCGTCCTGAACTCGTCCTGAACTTGTCCTGGATATAAATAAGGACGGTCCCTTAGAATTCAGTCTTGAGGAAAGACTTCTGTGGAGAATTGTTACCAATATCCTTTTCTGAATTCATTCAGAGTAAACCTTCTTCTATTTTCTTTTTCTTCTGCACAGGTTCTGTTCATATGCACTGCCAACGTGATTGACACCATTCCAGAACCCTTGAGGGACCGGATGGAACTCATCGATGTGTCGGGATATGTGCCACAAGAGAAGGTGGCCATCGCAGAGGTTGGTGGCACAAAAAGTCAGTTCAAGTATTGTTGGCAAGCATCGCAATTTATAAACCCCAAAGCCCAAAGGGCATTTTCGCTTGGGTCCTTCCTGAATTCTTGCAAATTTTGCAACTGTGCAGTAACAATAGGGCACATTGTTATTTATATCAGGCTTCCAGTGGTAAAAGTAAATCAGCGTATTGTATGCTTTCATAAAAAGTACCCGGATGACTGCAATGATATTATTATTGCAGTCATCCGGGCATTTTCGCTGGTTCCCGCTTGATCAAGAGCATAGAAAGTCACAGTTGTCAACCACTCAACAGAGCGTAGCGCGCGTGCATACCATCAAACACGGAACGTGCAGAAGGCCAGGTATACACGCACTGTTGTTAACAATATTACAGTGGCAGCTTCAAATAGTTTGACAAAAAAGATGAAATGAGGACAGTGTCTTGAACTGTATTTCTTGCGGATCAAGTCAGCCTGATATAAATAATAATAATATTGGATGGCTTTTTCCGGTGGATGCAAGAATATATTGCACTCGCTATGACAATATTGCAATCGTCTTTGACTAGTGCAATATTGTCATAGCTCGTGCAATATATTCTTGTATCCACCTCAAAGCCATCCTATATTATATAATTGTTTACCCCTAAACTTTCAAGGGAGATCTAGCCTTGGGTTATAAATAATATCGTTATATTGTGTCCTTGAAACTGTAATTTCATTGATCCAGAATGGGCACGTGTCCAGTCTAAAGAGATGACTGTTTACCTTATGTACTCTGTGTTGCATATAAGTTACCTCATAATTGTACAGCGGGTTGCATATAAATCATCATAAAAGGTCACAAAACTGAGCAATTGTGTGATGGTCACGGAACACGTCGCAGAAGTTGAAATTTTTCTACTCTTGCTACTGTTAATTTTTTGGAGCGCCAACTGATGCCGATCGTCTTAATGTCGTCGCAGTTGCACTTAAGTGGCACAAAATCAGCGACTGAGTTCTTTCCGACGGTCGTACGTAGCTCAGGCCCAGCTTGATCCTGAAAAGTCAGTCGCCAGCTGATGTGTTGTCGCAAGGTCGACCTGTGGCTGGCTTTATTGGCATGATATAACAAAACAGTTGTTGACCTTGGGTGCTATGCGCCTCTCAAGTGTTAAAATGTCATATCCCACATCACAGCAGTCAACAATTGTTAAGTGCGTAGTCTGCCCAGTGTTACAAGATCCATCAGGTCAAAATTCCCAAGGCCAAATTTCCTCAGAGTCTATTCTTGCCAACTGCAAGAGAAGGACACTGAGATTGTTCAATAATAACTACCTCCCACTGTCTTGGAATTGGCAGTTCATGCGTTGGTGTTGACGGCCAAATGCAGCACAATCCCACAGCTTTTTAAATGTACCTGTTCCACTGTGTTGCACCTGCCAAGGTAGGGTCAATTATGCAAAACCTTCAATGTGCTTTTGGAGAATCTGGAATGAACTTCTCAGTGGTATTTATTCTTCAAAATTGGGTTTTGCCCTTCACCAACGTATTTTATAAACACTGTATGCTCATTGCTATCCCGAGTGATTGTGAGAAATTCACAAACCACTCGGGTGGGACTCGGACCCACAACCTCCTGCTTACTAGTGCAGACGTTTTACCACTCAACCGCCGAACTTGCCGGGGTTAGTTGGCTGGTTCAAATCTGAAATACAGTGTATGTAAAAATATGTCGGTGAAGGGCAAATTCCCCAGTATTGAATTTACATCGCAAATTACATGTAATGAATAGTCATTCAGATTCAAGGCTGCATCAGTTCCTAAGCCAGCAACTGTCAGATTATGATCTTGTTGGTAAAAACCTGGTGCAATAGAAACCATGTCCATTGCGCATGCCCGCTGTGTTATATCATAGCCGTGCCCGTACCATTGGACATACACAGCCCATTGGAAGAAACAAGTTGAATGAGAGACCACTGGCTGTTTGATTCGTAACACTTTTTGCTGAATGGCTTCTAGTTCAACTACATGCCACGTTTTTTGGGGGAAACCATCTTGCAGCCAGGGGTTGGGGAGGGGGACGATTCCACTGCCGCCCCCCCCCCCCCACGTCTCCGCCCTTCAGAACTTGGGTGTGAAGCAACGAAATGGAATGAATTTAGCGAACATGTAGAGCACTTTAATCTGCACATATTCACAGAATTTGATTTTCATAAGAAAATGTATTTTGTAATGATTGAATTTCAAAGTCAGCACACTGTTATCACAGCAAGCTGTACTATCCATGTATTGTATACGGGGAAATGCAATTTCCGTGCTGCGCAGCCTCAAATAATGTCGCGCAGCGCGGTGACCCAAAGCTCCATTTTCATAAACTTGGTATCAAAACATGCACCAGATTTGAAGCTAGGACGTCACAAAAGCTCACGGCGGGAGATGCGCATTTGGTGAAAATATTGCTAAAAAAGGGGGGCCCCCTCTTTCACCTTTTTAACCGGCCTGTTTAGGGTTAAACCACAGATCCTCTACACAAGGATAAACGACTCATCTGAGCTTGCGTACAAAACGAACGGAACGAATTGTCTCCATGTGTGATATGCTGCGTCCGCACATAGAACAATGAATAAAACATGTAGAGTAATGTGCGCACGCCGTGATCGCAGGCAGCCGTCGTCCAGACAGAAATTTGACCACTGAAAGACTACTGCCTCGCACCGAGTCTCACGCACGCGCGTGGATGATGCACAAGTGCCGTATCGCGCATCAAACCAGGAACTTGGGGACGTCGTTAATCCTTGTGTAGAGGATCCGTGGTTAAACAATGCCACTGCTGTATTTTCCCGTTGCACTTGGCAACCACAGACTCTGAAGCAGTTTAGCAATTTGGATTTTCGACCTGCTGGATCTACAATGTACACTCTGAGTAGGCGTTTCACTTTGACAAGTGTTGCATGTTGTTGCATTGGGCAGAGATATGTAATACCATGGCGGGTTGGGGTTAATATAGTTACGAAATCGTGTTTATGTGAACCATTTTGACAGAGGTACTTGGTCCCCCAAGCCCGGGAGCAGACCGGTATCGATCAAGACAAAGTAGTCATCGGTGACGATGCTCTCAACACCCTCATCAAGGCCTACTGTAGAGAGAGTGGGGTGCGCAACCTGCAGAAACACATTGAAAAGGTATAATCCTTGTAGTCAGTTGGGGGGGGGGGGGGTGTGATAACTTGCCTTCCTCTTTGCTGAGAAAAAGGCCATTAAAGTTTCAAGTTTTGTATTTCTGAAAATGGAAGATGCCAGCTGTTTTAATTTCCTTAAAAAACACTTGTTATCCACATTGTTATATTAGATTTTTGACCAATGTGTAAATCAGTACAATATCAACCTCATTCAGTTTCTTGCATTTTTTCTTCACTGTAGCCTGTGCTCAGTTCTGTCTCATTTGCCAGAACGCCTCACGTTTTTCATATATTTGAATCAAAAAAGTGCTAATCAAATATTTGGTGAACAATCGAATAATAAAATATCCATTCTATATTCCACATAGCCCTAATGAACATTTTAGATTGTACAGTATTAGTTGTTTTTCCTAATAAATGTCCAGTGCCAGTCGGTCAAATTGTGTTCAAACTCCCGGTTTCTGTTTAAAATGAAAAGTGTTACATTTAGTGGCTCATTTGGATCACAAGTTGTCAAATATTTACACCTGGAAGTAATAAAAAAACTCCCCATCTTTTAGCGCAGAATCCAAAATCCTTTCTGTGTCAGGAAATGCTTTGACAGTGAGCTGATTACAAAATGTTGTTGTTGCATTTGACATAGATTTTCCGTAAGGCAGCGTTCCAGATAGTGAGCAACAAGGTGGAGGAGGGCGTTGCCGTGAACGACGACAATCTGCACGAGTATGTGGGCAAACCAATCTTCACCAGCGAGCGAATGTACGACAAGACGCCCGCCGGTGTCGTCATGGGACTTGCATGGACCGCCATGGGTGGGTAGTATTTGGTGGTTTCAGACTGGGTAGCATCTCACACACATGTAAATGTGACAAGAATTTACATAGTCTCGACATAATATATCCACAGCGAAATTCATGGGAGTTGAAAAAAAGCTTTATTAATTTAGCTATTTCTTTGTGTTCATGTGATCTGGCCTAAAGTTTCGATCCAGCATGTCCAGTAGCAGAATCTTTGTCCAAGGCTAGGAATGCATGTGACCCCAAGCTATCATATCTTCGTTTCCACGCAACAAGGTCGTATCTCCTAAAAGGGCCGTACGTGAAACGCGAGTTTCAAAAGGTCTTATCTCACTATAAATAAGATACGACCTTGTTGCACAGAGCATATTTGCGCGAGATACGACTTTGTTGCAGAATGGAGCCTTGTTGCACTGAAGCAACGATATATGCGATTCACCCCTGTGTGTGTTCAAAGCTAAGTTACTTCAGGTGATGTACCAGCGTGCCAACAGTAGTACCATTTAATCACTGGAACTATTTGTAAACCTTTCCCTCCCCACCTCCTCCCACCCTCCCCCACCACCCCCTCCACCCACCACCCACCCCCACCCACCAAAAAAGAAAAAAAAATATAATAATATCTTAGTTTCTAATGCGTGGTTAGATTTTTTTACATGTCAGCACCATTGAGAAAGTTAAGAAGCATTAGAAATGGGGCTTAACATTAGAACTTTGCCTAAGCACACTAGACTTGCTACAGTCCCCAAGTGATTGTTCAGCATATCATTCGTCTTATGAGGAATAGTGGTGACCAATGCTCTGTATAATTGAACTTTACATTTTGTTACAGCCAAATGTTTGGTGTTTGTCATAGAGGCATTGGACCATAAACTTTTTTTCAGTACATTGTAACTATTTAGTACTAAGCTATTCAAATGACATTCCAAATACAGGTGGTTCCACACTATACATAGAGTCTGCTTTGCGCAAGAAGAATACCGGTGACGCAAAAGATGCTATGGGCTCACTAGAAATCACCGGTAACCTTGGGGACGTGATGAAGGAAAGTGCCCACATTGCCTACACAGTGGCCAAGTCCTTCCTGTTCACAGAAAAACCCGACAATGAATTCCTGGAGACTAGCCACATACATCTACATGTACCGGAGGTGAGAAATATATTTTGTACATTGTTTCAGTTTAGCTGCGGGATCTCAACAAATCATCACGTCTCTTTGTCAGTCCGTTGATAGTTAGTAACGTTGACATTTCTACAGGGTGTACAAAAAAAGGAAACTCAGATGTAAATGCAAATAAAAAATCTAATAAATTCAAGTAAGTTAAGGGGGCACTAGGTCCTGAAATCCCGAAAATGTCATGTTTTGGATTGTTTACTTAGCCTTTTTCAAACATCTGGTTGAAAGGAAACCAACCTAATGTCTTACCGTTCCCGAGAAAAAACGGAAAAAAACCTGCTTGTTTACATCGGACACGACGGAGTACGAATACGTTTTCGTGTCATTCTCAGTGTACGATATACACGTTGTGTGTCTCGGGAACAGCGGTGACCAATCACCAATGCAAAAAAAGTGGTTTCTTCAACGTCCGCAAAAGGCGAACACTTTACGAATGAAATCACAACTAGCATCCAAACAGCTCGAATTTATGGGGTCGCAAAAGTGGACCCCGAAATTCGTTCTCGAACGCATAATACAGGAATAACACAAAAAATGCCCAGTTTTGAAAGGATAGTTGTGTGGATGTTTATATCCTACTTTTAAATGTTATTTCTGATTACCATCATCTCGTTCAAAGCGCATTTTGTTGCCCAATTGGGCTGTTCCAGGACCTAGTGTCCCTTTTAAGATAAGTGAAAGACCAATGTGTCCTCTTTCAAATGACATTTTGATTGTGTGTCTGTGGCCACGGATGACTGAGCATTCACTGTTTTCCTGTCAAGGAACAAAACCTGCACTGGGCAAAGTTTGTGCAAAAAAGGTAACTGGTATTCTGGGCATGTGGTACGGCTTAATTTAAAGAAAGAACATATCATTTTCTATAAAACAATTTATTCAATTTGACAGTGGTTTAACCACTCTCATTGTTGAAGTTAGCTCCTCATGGCCTAATGTCTTCAATATGGCCACCACCTCTTTCCACACAAAGCTCTGCGAGACGTCACATATCGCCAACTGCCATTTCAACCTTTGCATGACAAAAAAAGGCCACTAATCTTAGCCAGGTAAAACTTGGCCCAGTACAGATTTTGACCAGTGCAAAATCTGTGCAAATCACCATTTTTTTTTGCAAATGGTGTCCATGACCTTTTAAAACCCTGCGCAGAGCGACCTCCGTACCGTGGGTACACAGGTGACCAAATTTTTTGGAATTTTTTTTTAAAATTTAGGGCCAATGACGGTCACCTTCCTCATTCAACCCATGCCAAATCAGCTGGTTCAATGAACTTTGCTGCCAGGGTTTCACCCAAGCCGTGTCAACAAACTTTTGACCAGGCCTCCTGCCAAGTCTCATTGAAACATATACAAACACCTGTAACTTGACACAGCCATCTCCCTTCATAGCTGCAAACCACAGCCGCTAGTCAATTATCTTTTAAGTGCACTGTCTGGCAACTACCTGAACACTGTCTGGCATGTGGCTTTTTGTTGTTTTGACATGAATAGGGTCTTGCGTAGTGCGGGGAAGTACCTGTGGCCCAAAGGGCCACCGTTGGCGAGTTCTGATAAACATTTTTTGTAAACGCTGCGCAGGGTTAAGTGTGTGTCACAGACACTCAAGTTGCAACTGACTTGCAAATAAGCAATCTTAAAATGTTTCATGCATTTATTTGTATCTTATCGTTCTTCTGTTACGCAGGGTGCCACGCCAAAAGATGGCCCCAGTGCTGGCGGCACCATCACCACAGCGCTGATCTCATTGGCCCTCAACCAACCAATCAGACAGAACGTTGCCATGACTGGAGAGGTGTCGCTCACCGGAAAGATTCTACCAGTGGGTGGCATCAAGGAGAAAATTATTGCTGTAAGTCTAGTCCAAAAAAGCAAAACCCAAATGTCGGGACTATTGTTTTTAGTGAAGTTCTGCATGTGGCACTTTCAAAATCTCGGATATGAAAGCCCAATTCATAAGCTTTCTTTTAGTACAAGAATCATTCAAATCACTTATATACTTTTCAAGTTATACTTTTCAAGTTATATACTTTTCATGCTTGACATCAAGCATTTTAAACACAACCACCGTTTTAAAGTTTTGTCCACGGATCACAAACGAGGTGTGCGTTCTTTCAGCAAAACGAAAACTATTCACACACATCCCTATGTGATTTGTTTTCGTTTTTACTTAAAAGAACACTTACCTTCTGGTGATCCGTGGACAGAACTTGAAAACGGTTGTTGTGTTTAAAATTCCCTAACTTGAAAAGTACTTAAGTGATTTGAGTGATTCTTGTACTAAAAGAAAGCCTATAAATTGGGCTTTCGTATCCTAGATTTTAAAAGTGCTACATGTAGAACTTCACTTAAACAACGGTCCCAACATTTGGGTTTCGCTTTTTTTGACTCACTCTGTATAAGTGAGGGTTTAAGTGGTACACAGAATGCCTTTAATGCTTTACCGTGGACGACTGTTGTCGACAAGGAACTAAGCCACTGCTGCTTACCATAGGCGACTTTAACCGACCAGGATACCACATCAGGATAATTCCATAGACTACCTGATTCCTTTGCTTTTTAAGGGAATTCATTCCTGATATTTCCCCTCCTTTCCTTCTTGTTTTCTCTCTTTTCGATTCCGAACTACATTGCTTGTACTCTATTTAAAGGAAATATACATCATTTGCTTTTGCTGTAATTTTCAGAAATGGATGGAATTGGGGGGTTGGAAATATATAGCAAATATAGTTACACTGACTTTTTTGAGGTTTTGGGTTCGAAAATGCTATAAAAACCAAGAAAAACAATCGTTTTCCTGTAGTCTGGTTCCCTGACTCCGTATAAGAAGAAACAGAGCAGTTTACATACGTACATTGGGGAATTGTAAGGTCAGGGAACCAGTCAAGCTGGCTTGTACCCGTTCATAGGTGTGTAATCGATTGCAAACAAGTGCGATGGTCAATGGGGCCAGTATTTGAAAAAAAGTTCGTTTTTTCCAACGCTGATTGGCCGATCAGTGTTGGAAATTGATACAAAAATAGCACTTTTCTTGAAAATGAATGACATTATTCCAGGTGCCATGATTTTACAGGATGCTTTACACTGTCATTCACTAACGGTCCAGCAAGGTATTTCAAAATGATTTGGTAGTTTTATTTTTTGATGTTTGCAAATGTTGTATTTTCCCTTTAAGGAACATGGATGAAAAAAATAAAATTTCAATCAAATTTTGATTTTTTTTTTTGACAGGCTCGTAGGGCTGGAGTTGACTGTATCCTTCTGCCAGCTGAAAACCGAAAAGACTTCTCGGACCTGCCAGATTACATCACAGAGGGCTTGGAAGTGCACTTCGTCGAAAACTACAGAGAAATATACAGCATTGTCTTCCCTTGATTGCTGTGTTTTAAAATGGGTCCATCGCAAGTTAATCACTAGTCCTGTCACAAGTCAATCATAAGTCCAGTCACAAGTCAATCATAAGTCCAGTCACAAGTCAATCATAAGTCCAGTCACAAGTCAATCACAGGTAAATCACAAGTCCTGTCACAAGTAAAATCACCCAAGTCCAGTCACAAGTCAATCATAAGTCCAGTCACAAGTCAATCACAAGTTAATCACAAGTCCTGTCACAAGTCAATCATAAGTCCAGTCACAAGTCAATCACAAGTCAATCACAAGTCCTGTCACAAGTCAATCATAAGTCCAGTCACAAGTCAATCACAAGTTAAACACAAGTCCTGTCAAAAGTCTAGTCACAAGTCATCACAAGTCCTGTCACAAGTAAAATCACAAGTTCAGTCACTAGTAAATCACAAGTTAATCACAAGTCAATCATAAGTCCAGTCACAAGTCAATCACAAGTTAATCACAAGTCCTGTCACAAGTCCAGTCACAAGTCATTACAAGTCCTGTCACAAGTAAAATCACAAGTCCAGTCACAAGTCAATCACAAGTAAATCACAAGTCCTGTAACAAGTCATCACAAGTCCTGTCACAAGTAAAATCACAAGTCCAGTCACAAGTCAGTCATAAGTCCAGTCACAAGTCAATCACAAGTTAATCACAAGTCCTGTCACAAGTCCAGTCACAAGTCATCACAAGTCCAGTCACAAGTCCAGTCACAAGTCAGTCATAAGTCCAGTCACAAGTCAATCACAAGTTAATCACAAGTCCTGTCACAAGTCCTGTCACAAGTAAAATCACAAGTCCAGTCACAAGTAAATCACAAGTTAATCACAAGTCCTGTCACAAGTCAATCATAAGTCCAGTCACAAGTCAATCACAAGTTAATCACAAGTCCTGTCACAAGTCCAGTCACAAATCATCACAAGTCCTGTCACAAGTAAAATCACAAGTTCAGTCACAAGTAAATCACAAGTCCAGTCACAAGTCAATCACAGTCCTGTCACAAGTCAATCACAAGTCCAGTCACAAGTCAATCACAAGTCCAGTCACAAGTCAATCACAAGTCCTGTCACAAGTCAATCACAAGTCCTGTCACAAGTCGATCACAACTCCTGTCACAATTAAAATCACAATTCTCACACAATTTAAAGTGAATAAAGAGTAACAAAATGATACATTTATCAGATTTTATTTGAATAGCTAGTGACTTGACTTGGAGCTGGATGACTTGTGATGGACTTGAACAACACTGCAACAGTATAATGCAGGTCATTCATTTTAGTCTGTTTTAAAATACAAATGTAAATGTTTAACTTTAATTCCGAACGCAAAGACTAGCATGTTCGTTTGTCATGTTTGTGATGCTGAAAAGTGTGCATTTTAATGTTTAATCTTTGTCAACAATGCTGTTTGATGAGAAATGAACAGATAACCCCGGTTCAAATTTTACAAAATGAAATTATTTATTATAAACTAAAGTATATCTGAAAAAAACCCAACATTTTACACACAGATTCAGATCATAGAAAAGTATGTGAATAACTTACTACCCATATTACAAGTTTTTCTTGAAAAAAAGCAGGTTTTTTTTTTCTCGGTACTCATAACGTCATCCATAATCATTCATTTCTTGTTAGAAAAAAATCCGATTTAATTGATTCAAATTTCAAAATGGCTTGTCTCTTGAAGCCTTCTGTACATTTGGTGTACAGTGGGCCAGCTTTAGCCCATTACAGGGTAATCCTATACAATAGCACTGCTCAGCTCACAAAAGCCAGGCCAGTCAATCAGTCTGTCAGTCAGTCAGTCAGTCTGTTAGTCTACAAAGAAGACTATAGGACTGGCGTGTCTGAGACAAAAACAGTAATTTCTTTGTCGCCTTTAGGGGTGTAGTTGCCTTTCGTGATTAGAGTAAATGAAAGCATGTAAAATTATATTACTTTTATTCCTGTTTGAACTGTATACTTGAAAATCTTTTCATTCGTTTTATACGCACACAAAAAATTGAATGCTGACATTAAAAATTGTGATGAGTATATAATCACTAAATAATTCGAACAGAATGTTGTCAAATGTTTTTTGTATACTATGTCAATGAAGATTAAATTAAAGCATTTAGCAATATGCGAGCCGAACGACAAGTGTGTGTCATTTTACTCTACATTACGGACACACTCTCGCAAAATGTGGTCCGGGTGCTTTGTATACAAAAACCTCGTTGGCTTGGGGTTTTGTATGTAAACCTTATCAGTCAGCCGATCACGCTCAATTGACTTCGGTCAAACCGCAGTCCCATCATAAGAAATAAGTTAACAATGTTATCCGGTGTCACGGTCTCACTTCTCCGGCGTGCTAGATTCTCCGGGTGAATGCGGCGGATGATTGAGCACGTTACTGTTCACGTTACATGAGCACGACACATGCTCATGTGTCCACTGTGCTTACTTTTCCTCGGGCTGTGTTAAATAACATACCCAAGAATGTGTTATGTAACACTTCCTGTGGGTCAAGCTATTGAGCTTGGGTGGGTCATTCCATGGCCTTGCAAGTGTGTGTTCATGGACGAATAATTAAGAACGAACCCCTGTGCATTGTCTGTGTTCCTTGCTCGTTCGTGGTTATCTTTATTTTTGCAACCATGGTTTAAAAATAAATGTGTATCCTTCAAGTTTTTTGGTTACAATGTATTGGGATTTGCGCGCGCTACGAAAATTCTGGATTCGACTGGTACCTTGTAACAGCTTACTAACTATACATACAATTATCCTAAAATGTCACGTGCACCAGTACAACCCCACAGAACTCGATCAGCACACCTATAAAGTTGCCAAAAATGTACACTACTGTGCAATTTGCGCATGCGTGTTGAGGCGAAATTTTCCTTAGTCTGGTTCCCAGACCAAAAGATTCCGACTATTCCTGATGAATCTTAGGTCCGGTAGCCTCCGGTAATACAATGTATTACAATTTACGTCACGTGACTAAAACGGGAGGAATTCCTCCTTTTTCCGAAAATTTCCGAAGTTTGCCGAAGTCGTTTCGTCGACAATCGGATAGCGCCCGAGTATTTCCGAGTATATAATATAGGGTTAATTAACTGCTAATTGCTTATTAATTTTATTTTAAATGAGTTAAAAATTAATATTCATTGTTTTCATTTAGAAAACTTGAAATTCAACGACGATTTTGTGCATCAAATATACTCGGATCGTACGGCCGAACTTTTTGCTGCGTCATGTACAATTTTGAATTTGACGACCGTTACCGAGATTTTCCAAAACTCGGTCTTCTTCGGCTCCGCCTGCTAACAGTGCTATTTGGTTCCGTAATTTTGAAGATTCCTGATCAACATTACTCAGTGTTATCTTACGAAAACATCAAACTGTATTATTATAATTATATGATATTACGAAGCAAGTGATTTATTTAAAAAATTGATCAGAACATTAAAAGCTACAAGTGATAAAGCGAAATCGGAAACGAAGCCGCGCTTTGAAAAAGGGCCATTAATGCCGTCATGTTTATTTTTAGCCACGGAGGCTGCCTGACCTACAATTTAGACGTGTAGACGTCGGGGGAAATTGTCAGGTCGGGGAACCAGACTAAATTTTCCTCTGCGGAGAAGCTAGCACGCTAGTCTGGTTCCCCGACCTGACAATTTCCCCCGACGTCTACACGTCTAAATTGTAGGTCAGGCAGCCTCCGTGGCTAAAAATAAACATGACGACATTGACGGCCCTTTTTCAAAGCTCGACTTCGTTTCCGATTTCGCTTTATCACATAAAGCTTTTGATGTTCCGATGATTTTTTTTTAAAATAAATCACTTGCTTCATATATCATACAGTTATGATATACAGTTTAATACTTCTGTAAAAAAGATTGACTAATTTTAACCTGGAATCTTCAAAGTTGAACACCCAAACAGCACTGTTAGCAGGCGGAGCCGAATTGAGACCACGCCGCGTTTTGGAAAATGCCGGTAACGGTCGTCAAATTCAAACTAGTGCATGACGCAGCAAAAAGTTCGCCCCTCGTATACGATCCGAGTGCAAAATCGTCGTTGAATTTCAAGTTTTCTAAATAAAAGCAATGGATATTAATTATCAACTAGTTTTTTAAAGTTTTTAATAAGCAATTAGCAGTTAATAAAACCTATATTATACTCGGAAATACTCGGACACTATCCGATTGTCGACGAAATGAATTCGGCAAACTTCGGACAGTTTCGGAAAAAGGAGGAATTCCTCCCGTTTTAGTCACGTGATGTAAATTGTAATACATTGTATTACCGGAGGCTACCTGACCTAAGATTCATCAGGAATAGTCGGAATCTTTTGGTCTGGGAACCAGACTACTAGCACGCCGGTGTCACGGTCTCACTTCTCCGGCGTGCTAGCTTCTCCGGGTGGATTCGGCGGACAGTTGAGCACGTTACAGTGCACGTTACATGAGCACGACACATGCTGATGTGTCCGCTGTGCTTACTTTTCCTCGGGCTGTATTACCAAGCCAAAATAACACAGTGAGGGGAGGGACATCCAAGAATGTGTTATGTAACACTTCCCGCATGGTCTTGCAAGCATTCTGATTTGTGTTCCCAGCGTACATGACGCATGTGTGTGTTCATGGAGGAATAATTAAGAACGAACTCCTTGGTCCGTGTTCCTTGCTCGTTCGAGTTCCATTTTGTCTTTATTTTTGCAACCATGCGGCTTAAAATAAATGTGCATTTCAAGTGTTTTTTTGGTATATGGTTATTGGGAGTTGTGCGCGCCACGAAAATTCTGGATTCGACTGGTACCCTGTAACCATGCATACGAATATCCTATGATATTACGTGCATGCAGTACAACCCCGAAGAACTCAGCACACAAATAAAGCTGACGAAAATGTATACCACTGCGCAATTTTGTGCATGCGTGTTGAAGCGAAATTTCCCTTTCGGAGAAGCTAGCACGCCGGAGAAGTGAGACCGTGACACCGGAGAAGTGAGACCGTGACACCGGAGAAGTGAGACCGTGACACCGGACCATTTTTTCCTAGAGTGTGTCTGTAATGGTTGATGGGCTTTTAAAAAGAACTTTTGCAAATGGGAAAGACACTTTGGAAAAATCCAATCAGTTTGAATATCCTTTATGAATTTCTGAATAAACGAGCACATTTTTAACAGTATTTAATTACTATTATTTTTTTGGTGTGGTGGTGGTGGGGGAGTGGCTGGTTGGGGGGAGGTGCCAGACAGAAGATATATCAGAATGGCGCAATAAGACCGACAGCGGGCGCAATAATTTTGATTAGGGTTTCAAAATTTCTACGCGTCCGAGTCGTTAATTTGCATAAAAAGTGCCCCCACAATTTTTTGTAAAAAACGAGACCGTCTAGTTTAAAAATCGGTGGAATCGTACGAATATAGCCGAGGATCATCTTCCTATCTTTTGGGCTATTATCTAAGAGCAGATTTGATAAAATAAGGTTCCAAAAATGGGTCCTATTTGCAGGAGAAAATGTAGGGATGCCACTGGTAACTTTGGCAGTATGCAGGCTCAGCATTACCGGCAGGCTTCAAGCCTCACGGCGAACACACTCTCGCAAAATGTGGTCCGGGTGCTTTGTATATACAAAAACCTCGTTGGCTTGGGGTTTTGTATGTAAATCAGTCAGCCGATCACGCTCAATTGACTTCGGCCAAACCGCAGTCCCATCATAAGAAATAAGTTAACAATGTTATCCGGACCATTTTTTCCGAGAGTGTATCTGTAATGTACACTTACCATGAGTACATGTCAATTCGTTTTTTTTTTAAATAAGCAGTTTTATTAGCTCTTCAAAGAGCGGAGGCGGCGTGAAATTTGCTTTTCTTTGGGGGGTAATAACTTGTCCATCAGTGTATACTAAAATTGATCAATCTCGATGTCTCGATCAATCCCTAGACAATTTTTCCAGGAAGTGAATAGCAAGAGAGAGTTCTTGAAATGAGATTTGTTTTCTAATTTAAAGAAAACTGGTACCATGCATTTAATTATAGCAGTGTACTTTTGATAAAAGTTCAAAATTATCCTCAAGAATTTTTAGGAGATCGTGTTTCTTTTTGCATTTAATTTCCTTCTGAAACAAGATTTTACTCAGTAAAACAGTTGGATTTCAATGTATTACAGTACTTTCTCAAAACATTCTTGAATGCACAAGACAAACAATTCCCGGCTCTGAAAAGAGTGATTCATATAAAAAATAGAAGAGGAAAACAAATAATCCTCAAATTGAACATTTGTTTAAACTCAATATCAAATCTATAATGCAAATTTTGAAAAAGTAGATGTCAAAAAAACAAAAAAGAGGCACCACCCGGATTCGAACCGGGGATCTCCTGTTTACTAGACAGGCGCTTTAACCAACTAAGCCATGGCGCCGGTTGGTACATATAGGATTTATAAATATATAAACCCTATCATAAAATATTTGCAAAGAATATATCATTGTATTTTCATTACAGTTTTCGTTATCATTCGTTACAATTTTAAAGATATATACTTTAATTTATCACAATTTTAGTGTTTCAATTTGTATAATGAATAGATATTTTTTGTGGTCTACATTTGCGAAGCAAGTTGTGAACGAGGCAAACATGGCAGCGCCCTGCAAGATTGTAAACAGTGCAAAGACACGTATCACTCAATCACTAAACGCTTAACACTTCACTGCTACTACACCAGTGGCGGTATTCAGGCTAGCGTTGTTATTACTTCAACAGTTACTTTATCATGTACGGATCGTGAAGCAGTCGCAGAAAACCCCGCCACGTACGAGTGTAACGTTAATAAATGAGCCAGGCTTGAACCGGTACGGTATCGCATTTTTTCCCTGTTCTTAAGCCGGCAGTTTGTATAGCACCCTCTATAACGTAGCCTATTTTATACTGGACTAGGCCTACCTAAATAAAGCTGTTACGCCCCAACTATTGCATCGGTCCCAACTATAGTTGGGCCTGTCCCAACTATAGTGCGGCAATTGGGTCGGCCCAACTATAGTTAGGACTGGAGTTGCGCCGGATGCTTCGTGCTTGATAGATCTTGTTGGATTAAAATGTTCTGCGGCGCTGGCACCGTGTATTCGTCGTGCATGCATGCCGCAAAGCTGGCCGGTCACGTGGTACTGCCTAGTTGGATGAGTTGTCCAGCTGCTGGGTTTTATTGTCCAGCAACATGTTGGCCGGCCAACTATAGATGGGACCCACCCATAGCTAATATCAAAGGTCCCAAGTAAAGTCGGACATGTAACAGAGCTGTAGGGAATGTTTTATAATCGTACAACAATGTACAGTTTTTGTACACTATAGTTTGGACCACAAAATAAAAAGATTGGGGTGGCCCAACTATAGATTCGCCCCATCAATAGCTAATTTCATAGCCCGACTGCGTCTGGCCGTAGAGTACTATCACAAGCTCTGTAGTACGATGCTCAATGCTTCCAAAAAGACTGATTTTTTTTCCCCGCCGATGTAGCGATTTTGCTACAGATTTTGATCGAGATTATCTTTTCATCCAGGACACAAATTTCCAAAGTTAAGGTTCTTAGTCGTAGAGCAACTCATACCTTTTCAAAAAAATGTTCTTTGGTCTCAATATTTTCACCCATCTGGCCAAAAGACGACTTTTAGTCATCATCTTCCACAAATATCGTCTTGAAAATGTCCTCCATGCGATTTCAAAATGGCGGCCGCGTTGTAATATATGCATTATGCGAGCATGCTTGGGTAAGATAATGAATATGCATTATTTAGTTCATGACCTCGTGTTTGTATGGCCAGTCGCGCCGCGCACCCGACAAACGTCAGATGCATTGATGCAGGAACTGCAATGGAGGAACTTATCAGCAGAGTACTGGATAAGATCAAATCTGACGCAACTGCAGCCGACTTCCAGTGGAGTCTCTTCCAGTCGGCGCTTGGCAGCTATCGTCGGGACAGTGTGCTCAGGCCATTCCCACCAACGTTGCCATCAGCTTCTGCTAATGATCACGAAAAGGACTTTACTGCTTTGGTAAGAAATGTGAAGCCATTCCTGTCTCAACGAAGATTGGGACAGAAATGGTGAACAATCAGAAAATGTCTGCTTTCTGACGAAAATTTCACCCTCTACACGACAGATGTTTGTTCTTCAATCTTTAGCTCAGATGTTTTGTTTTGTAAACTCACCAAAACCTAAAGCAAATTTTGTCTTCATTTTCTTGTCGACTTGACAGAAATCTATTGCAGATGAAGTGCCAAGTTTACGGACACTTGTCCAAGCAACAAACCACAGCAAACAACTGACAGAGCAATCTTGGAGATTGCTCGACTGGGTTCTGCTACAGAATCCCCTGACGGTTACATCACACGATAAATCCAAGGTAAACAAATTCGACCGGCTCCACATGAATTTCGCAAAAAAAAGTGAAATTGAGTCTGTACATGGTTCGAAAGCCCACAATGTAAGCTTTCATTTTGTGTATAATAGAGCTCAATAAGCCTCTGTACCAGTGTTGTAGTACTCGAACTCGGTACTCGTACTCAAGTACTACTCGAGTACTTTTTTTGGAGTACTCGTACTCGTACTCGAATGTCAAAGTACTTGTACTTGAAATGACGGTACTCGTACTCGGGCAGCAAAGTACTCGTATTCGACATTTTGAAATTGTACTCAATCATTAAACTACTCGAACTCAAATAGCAGTACTCGGGGCGGAAAAAATGGTATATAGCTTCACTTACCATGGTCTTATTTTATCGATACGTTCAGTTTGAAATGTTTGATTGCCTTGTGGAGAGATCGAGATTTCCTGATTTTTCTCTGTGCATGTCCGGACAAACACATTTAACACATTTAAGCTAGCCGTGAGTGGGTCTGTATATTGGTATATTGACTGCATAAGCCTGGGCCAATTACGCACAATGAACCATTTGCCAAATGGCCGTATTCAAAAATGCGAGTACTCATACACGTACTCGGAAGTACAAGTACTCGTACTCGGACACCCGTTCTTGTACTCGGAGGTACAAGTACTCGTACTCGGCAACCTAAGTAATCAGCAGTACTCGGTACTCGGAAAAAAGTATTCGACTACAACACTGCTCTGTACTAATGACGTCACACTTTGTTTACATGTGCACTTTCCTGTGGAGCCAGTGGGGGTCCACGGTCCACTGAGCACCATAGGCTAGCACACGCGTAAACAAAGTGTGACGTCGTTAGTACAGAGGCTTATATCCACTCCTGTTCTGGAGATATGACGTATTTGCGTATTTATTACTTCCTTTGAGTTCAAATTACACATCTACATGTAAGAAAACAGGCTTTGAAAGAGCTTGCTTTGTTGTAGAACAACAGAATGATGCACACAAAATGGTTGTTTTTTTCACTTTGTTCATCAAATCCAATATTTCTGTGAATATAACCTGAAAACTGTAGGTATTAAAGATGGCATTAATGACAAAAAAAAGAAAATCACATTGACAAAATGTTCACTCTCTCAATGTTGAGCAGGCTATTGCACAATAATGCACAGCGCGTCTTAATGACCATTTTTGTGGAACCAGTCACAAACGATCTATTTGTCATTTTAGAATGAGCACTTCTATTGAAACTAGCAGTCTTCAACTCTGTATAAGTAAATGACTTTTTAGCTGCGGAAGCAGCTCAAGAAATGATCATGTCTCTCCGTTGGTTAGTAACAAACTTCAGCGTATGCCTTTTTTGGCAATCAATCCCTTAGGCTCTCACAACAACACTTGCTTCAGGTTCTTGGCCCTGTGTTGTGACACGTTCACAGGTCTCCACTATAACTGGACCAGCTACCAATTTATTGTAGTCGTGGAAAGTTTGGTCACTGGCATGACTGGAGTCAAAAACCAGATGTTTGTACTGAAAACACTACTATCGAAGTCACTCATTTTGCATTGGGGCTGGCGCTATACTGCACACAAATTGGGTGTGCTATAAAACGCTCCATGCACCAACTGACGTTCAACAAATTTGAATCCTTTTCAATTGACAGTCACGACCACGTGAGTAGTTGTGCATTATAAGAACAGACTTTTACATAATGTACATGACAGGTCTACAGTTGGGTCGCAGCTTCTGAGATCATTTCAAGCTGGAGTGGAGTGTCATGGCCTAGCGGTTAAGAACACCGGACTCATGTTCTGGTGTTTCAGAGGCAACAGTGACGTGGGTTCGAGCCCGGGCGCGGACACTTGTGCCCTTAAGCAAGGCACTTAACCATTATTGCTTCGTCCTTCGGATGGGACGTAAAGCCGTAGGTCCCGTGTGTTGTATAATATCTAATGCACGTTAAAGAACCCAGTACACTTATCGCTAAGAGAAGGGGTTCGCCCCGGTGTTTCTGGCAGTGCGTTTATCTTCAGCCATGAAGTCTGCACTTGTAAGGAAGAAGAAGAAGAAGAAGCTTGTTTTTCGAATATCACCACCACCATTTTCTATTTTCTGTGCCCTCGGGCCAGCTCGAGTATTTCACTCCCGTACGAGAAATCAGCTGGATTCCGTTTATGTGTTCTGAGTTCCTCTTACTTCTCTACTTGTAAACAGAGTCTTGCTCGATCAATTTCTGTTTGCTAACAGTTCAAACAGATTCAGGAATTGACCGGAGAAGCCAGCTACCAGGTCACTCCGAGTCACGTCTTTGAGGTTCAGTACAGCTCGGCCACTAGTCAGAAGTTTGACGAGCTGAGGCAGTCCAGAGATCTCATCTATGCCTACCACGGCAGCCGGCTGGATAACTTCTACTCCATTCTGCACAATGGTCTGCACGCACACATGAACAAAGTTAGTCAATTGTCCTGACTGACAGATTTACTGACTGACTGACTGATTTTGTTCTAGTCTTATCTTCAAAATGTAGGGTGTTTTGTAATAATTTGTAATGGGGTACATGTATGCAATTCAACAACTTTTTACTAATACGGGAATAAAAGTGTGCTTTGGAGGTTTTAATCACTCCGTTTAAGACCGCTTAGAGTCTGGGTGCTGATAATTACCCGAACCGAAGGCCAGGGTAATTATCAGCACCCAGACTCCAAGCGGTCTTAAACAGAGTGATTAATACCGACCAAGCACATATTTATTCCCATTCATCAATACCTTTTTGGTAAAAGAAAAATCAAAACTTTTTGATAAAAAAAAAAGATTTTGTTCAACAAGTTCACTTCATGTTTTTTAAACACCCTCTAGCTAAAAAAATGGAGTGTCCAGCTGGCGAGTAAGATGTAAACAACTCCTTTTATGGAGATTGGCGCGCGCATCGCATGTACTGCGCGATGTGGCATAGAATGCACCTGGGGCGTTGCGTTGTGAATTTAGGACTATAAAACGCTGACTCACTGGTAGTATTGCGCATGCCTACGTGAGGATTGTGAACGTTTAACCAATAAAACGGTAAAAGGCAGATTTTTAGGAGTCCAAATTTCATGTGACACTCAAAAAATTGTTTAAGACCAGCTAGCCATGTCTTTATCATCCGTTTAAGACTGGCCACGTGACGGGTTGTCGACCAATAGGAATGGGTAAACTGTATTAGGTTTTTATGAATAACTTTTCAAAAGAATTCTAATAATCTGCGCTCCTTCAAAATCCAACGAGAGATTTCAGAGAATTTTGCTGGCATTTGCAGGATTGTAGAGCTCCCCCCTCCTCCCATCCCCCCCCCCCTCCCATTTGGCTGGAAATATTTTGAAAATCCCCCATGCTGAAATAAAAAAATGTGGACCAATCTGTAAGTAACAATTATTTTAAACTCCCAAACTATACAGAAATGATCTTCACACTTAACCTTGTCTAAAGCCACAATTTTGATTCCCCCACACTGACTAAAAGGCCTGGTGGGACTGCTGAAGGGTCTGGGAGGGTTAAAGGGAAAATACAACATTTGCAAACATCAAAAAATAAAACTACCAAATCATTTTGAAATACCTTGCTGGACTGTTAGTGAATGACAGTGTAAAGCATCCTGTAAAATCATGGCACCTGGTATACTGTCATTTTCAAGAAAAGTGCTATTTTTGTATCAATTTTCAACGCTGGTCAGCCAACCAGCATTGGAAAAAAATGGCTTTTTTAAAATTACTGGCCCCAATTGACCATCGCACTTGTTTGCAATCGATTACACACCTATGAATGGGTACAAGCCAGCTAGACCGGTTCCCTGACCTTACAATTCCCCAATATATGTAAACTGCTCTGTTTCGTCTTATATGGAGTCAGGGAACCAGACTACAGGAAAATGATTGTTTTTCTTGGTTTGTATAGCATTTTCGAACCCAAAACCTCAAAAAAGTCAGTGTAACTATATTTGCTATATATTTCCAACCCCCCAATTCCATCCATTTCTGAAAATTACAGCAAAAGCAAATGATGTGTATTCCCTTTTAAGCAGCCAAATTACATTACTACCAAAAGTAAAAGGTTCCCTCAAGAATGATTTTTGTTATGTTTGCCTGAATCCACAGAACTCGTTATTTGGCGAGGGGACCTATCTATCCAGTGACTTGAGTGTCTCCATGCCATACAGCCCCATTGGCACAGCCTGGGCGGGTAGCAGTCTGGGTACCACACTCAGCTGTGTAGCAGTGTGTGAGCTGATTGATCATCCCGATGTCAAATGCCAGACGAGAGGTATAGGAGAGTAGGCTGTTTATAATAATTACATCTAGGGATTTCCTTCAACTTGTTCAAGACCCCCACGTTAGGAAAAACCCTTCGTCTAATTTTAACCCAATTTACACACACCTCATTTTTTTTTTCTCCTTTTTGTTTTCAGGGTTTAAATATCAAGATGTTGTCATTGTTCACATGATTTTCCATGAGCTTTTGCTAGGGTTACTGTGACAGTAAGCAACTTGAAATTTGGAGCTCATCAATACTGAGGTTTGACAAGACTATACTTGATGATATTTGGAGGAAAAAAGTAAATGCGGGCAACTTTAGGGTATAATGATAGATATTTTTGATATTTCATATGTCCTGATAAATACCTAGTCACTTATTTGCTTCTGAAAATTTGTTTAACTAAAGATATGTAAGTGGAATCTCCCAAATAGAATTTTCAAAAAATGAAAATGTTAAAAATATACAAGTATGGGAATACTTATTACACGGCAGCTATTTACATTTTATGCAATTTAGGCACCCTTCAGAAAGTAATTTCAGGTGTCACCCCTTTTAAATATCTTCTCTAGAGCTGTCAGAATATATCTGCTAAGTTTGGTGCTTTGGACCAGTCGGTCACGATTTTGTCAAAAATTTGATCTAAGCCACTTGACTAAGAGCCAACGTCAAAAAGATAACTCAAAGTCTGGAGATATGCAGGTTTAATCCTCTCTGAATGCTGTTCAAGTGTGTAGTTTCAAAACTTTCATTCCAATTGTTTTGTTCCCAGACGGGAGCAGTGGTGCCAACGATGGGCGGAGACGGAGCCACGCCCCTCAGAGTATGGGAGGGGAGGTGCCAGAGAAGTATTACGTGGTGACCAACAATGAGGTGGTTAGGCTAAAGTACTTGCTGGTCTTTGCGGACAAAACACAGTCCAAGCGGTGAGTCACGCAAACATCTTGAGTAGATATTCCTCACATGACCGTGCCGTAATTACAGTATTAGCTTCAGTGTTGCAACGGGGAGAGGCACAATCAGATATTGGATATTTCTTATTATATAACTGACATACAGATCCTTGTCATTTGATTGGTGGAACTTACATCACGTGGCATTCGTTATTGCTCCCATTCACGCCGCGGCTCAAAAAGTACTATCCGCCCATGGGGAATGGGAAATACTTTTGAACAGTTAAGATCGATGCTTGTTCCATGATGCGGTATTTGTGTGCAAATGCATGCTGGTGTGCACATTCAGCGATGCGCGTAGCGCGTATTGTTCTAAAGAGCCAGCGCTTCAGCGTTGGGTTCAAAAATTTTCTTGAAGGGGTGGTTTGGAAGAGAGAAATACATTTTCCTCCAGTTTTTAATGAAATAAAAGTTCAAATATATCAAATGACAAGTTTCTATGTGTCAGTTATATAAAACAAGTATTGAGTGGCTTTAAATTGTGAAAGGGGAGGAATATTATCGCTCGGTAAAATCTGGACTTTTCCAGTTCACTCGGCTTCGCCTCATGAAATGGAAAAGTCCAGATTGTACCTTGTGATCATATTCCTCCCATTCCACGCTGAGTCACTCAATATTTGTATAATGTCTGTTACACCATATTTGTTTGGGGAAAAAAAACCGGATGGTCGATATTGGTCAAATCTTATGCTCTAATAGAGTAGATCATTTGCAGCTTTCCAGAAAGTAACTGACAAAATTATTGTAAAAAGCTTACTTGGTTTAAAGATAGCAATGGCACTAAACTCCCTGTCAAATTGCTCCTTCTGGCATGGGATCTTTTTAAAGAAGACAATAAAAGAGGGCCGTTTCATTTTTTGCACAAATGACCTGCCCTGTGAGAGCCGGATTCTTTGGCAGCCAATAATTCAAATTTTGTGAAGAAATAATTCAAAAACCTAACGTCAGTGGATTTTTTTGTGGTCGTGTCTCATTCAAATGCAAATAACTTTTATATTGCTAGAACAAAATAGCAACTGAAATTCTAATTTTGTTTTCGGGTTGAAACTCGAAAATAGCACGGGGAATCATCTTTAACAAACTTGCCACCATTTTACTAGACACGCAATAATTAATAACTGCTGTTAGCTAAATGTTGAAAAACGAATCTTGTTCATGAAATCTACGACGTGTTAAAATCCCAGTCTGATATTTGCTTCACATACGATTTCTCTCTATTTTGTTGGTAAGTTTACAATTGGAAACAAAAAGACATCAGCTTTTGAAAGGAAGTTTTGCTAAATTTCCTTTTGTTTCCCTTCTTGTTGCAGCTTGGCACAGCCCAGGTCAAAGGTCATGACCTTTGTATGCAGTCACCTGTTTGCCCTATGCATGCTGGGATACATCTTGGTGCTTCTACTGATCGGACTCCTGAACTCCAGGACTTTTCAGACATTTTACAGGAGACACTTTGGCCCCAGATCATGATGAAAGAACGTCATCTGTAAAACCGTTGTGCCTGCGGAGATATATTTAAAATGAACAATTGCTCTGATTCAGGGAGACCGTATTGGAAATTGTCACCACAAAAACATAGAATCTTGTGTTGTAACTGAAGCCACAATGAAAGAGCAACTGTCATATTATTTGCAACACACCTGTTGGTCCTAATATTTCCCGTTATTGACTGAAAGACCCCCCCCCCTACGACACAGACACAGTGCTATTTGCCGTTGTGTACCAAATGCCCACATAACGATACTACACGATTGTGCACATTTAGAGGAAATTGGTTGTGCATATTTTACGCTGTACTATACCTGCAGGAACCTGTGCACGCATGCCATGTTTCCCGCTTGCTGGAGTTCTTGTGAAGGTCGAACAGTGCCACCACTTTTGAGGGCTCTGTGGACGGGACACACAGCGTGATGTGCGTACTGTACTGTACTTGTTCGCGCGCGAAGTACGCACGACTTTCCGAAGCCATTAGCCACAGCATCTTCGTGAGAGCATCAGGCTTTGTCGGTCTAATGCGTTCAAATTTCTCTTGCGATGGTTTCCCAGACTAATCTCCGCCCCCAATAACTGGACCATTCCTAATACGCAGTGGATGGACCGGGAACCAGTCTAGGTCTCCCCCAACTCTCCTTTTCTGGCCGTTGAAGGAGTACTTGTGCACAGAGCCCATATCCAACTGTTGGGCCTGGCAAGCTTCATTATGATGAACGGCTACCTTTTTGATCTGTTAATGTCTCAGTACTAAGCAATGTTGACCAAAACAATATTTTGTTCTTTCTTTTTTTTGGTTACTTAAATAATTTCTGTAGCAAGTTATTCCTCAATCACTTTGTTTTACGAATCAATTTTTTATTCCAAGTGACCGTTGATCATACAATGTGACATTCATATCAGGTGATATGTAATGTGATATGTATTGAATAATTTTTTAATTTGTAGCATGTAAATATGTATAGAAATTATTGGACACAGTGCCTTAAACCATAAATTATCGTTTGTTGCAGTAGAATTTCAACTTGCCAGCTTGCAGGCGAATATTTAATCCATTTATCCATTCAGTACCGCATGACCCTCCAGCACAAAACCTAAAACCAGTCCGAAGTCATATGGCCGTATTTTGAGGTGCAGCCTCTGATACATTGTACAGGCAAAACTTAAAGAAATTCAGATTATAGACGTGAGAAAGTTGAATAAAGAGTACATTTCAATTTAAATGAAATTAATTTGTAATTCTCTGAAAGGAGTTCATTTGGGTAATTTTAACGACAAATTTCTTCGAATTTTTTTTTTTTGACTTTCCGAGGCCCGAAAATTTGAAACTGAAAATACCTATCTCTCCATCAGAACAGTCCGATTCCCATATTCTATACATCATTGAAAAGCTTATTTAATGTCCTTTCCAGTGAGCCCATATTGCAAAATCTCAGTTTTTAAAAAATTAGTCCAAGTGACTGGTTTCGTGCTTGAGGGTCACATTTATACATGTATTTATGTTATGAGAGTTGGGGTTCAAGTGTCCAATTTATGGGAGTATACATGAACATCCATTTGCTATTTGTAATTGCACCACTATGTGATCAAAAGCAAGGATGAACAGTACCTGCAGACACACTGTTTTGTTTTAAATCATGTAGATCCCTAAACTGTTATGTAAGATCCAGTTTGAGTCAAATGGCGTGACATGACTCATTTCCTTATACATGCAGGTCATTCGATAACTTTGGGGTCCATGTATTTTCCTGTCCCTGTTATATCTGACATCTATGATTTTTGTTTTTTTATAATGTACAGAGTGATTATGAATAGCAAAATACCAACAAAGTACAAAGTGCCAAGGTCACAGGGACAGAAAAAAAATGTCACACTTCGAAGCCTATTTATTTATAGAATGACCCACATATAAGATTGAGTGTATATTGGCCTTAATTGTGGGATCAAGGATCAAATGCAAAGTCTGTGGATATACTCGGTAGGCCCTGCTGTGGGTTGTGAGTTAAAGTCCATGCATTATTCATGTGTCCTTTGGTAAGGCACTTTGTCACTACGTGCTTCTCCCCACCCCCACCCAGGATTGAATGGGTACCTGTGGGGGCACAGATGGTTATTATGTTGATTTTGACTCTTAAGTATATTAAGTATATTATTCAATCTTTATCAGTGACAGTAACGAGTTAACAGTTTTGAAAATTACAAAAGTCTTCCTTTTATTTGTTCAGAATAGTCAATTGACAGCAGTATTAAAAAAGTAAATGCATGCTTCCAATTTATGCCTTATATTGCGTATCCTTTCCGAAGTAGGGGCCTGCCTGCATCTCAATACATGAAACCGAATTCCGCATTGACTCCACATTTAAATGTATGATTTTAGGGAATTTTGTCTTATAACTCTAAATAAATCACTGATTTTTTGCTCCAAAACTTTAATATTGTGACATATGTTTCAAGACCGATTGATGCTCCTCTTGCATTTCAAATCATTTCTGGGTTTGTTTTTAAGAAAACTCTAATTTAGTGGCCAAATTTTAAAAAAAAAGTTAGGTTAAACCCTTGCAACTTTTTTTTTTTTCAATTTCGGCCGAAATGAAATTGCTTGAAAGTCCCCAAGAACACAGACTCGGCATTTAAAAGTAAATTTGCGTCGAAAACTTGGGGGTAAGTTAGTCTAAATTATTAGCTTTTTAAAATAAATCCGTGATTTTTGTCCAAATCTTCCATATTTTTGGATGTTTGAAGGTCGACTGATGCTCCTCTTACATTCCAAATACTTTGAGGTTTTTTTTTTGGGGGGGGGGTTAAGTCTATTTTTGGCCAGTAATGTAAAGTAAATGTAAAATTTAAAAAATATTAAAATTAAATGAGGGATAACAAAAAAAGAAAAGGGAAACAATGGAACCCCTCAAACTTGGGCAACTTTCAATACAGTAGTGATTTTTTTTCTGCTGGGACATCATACTATTTTACGGACGAATATGTAAATTTGCATTGTTTAGGCCTAATGAATCCTTGATTTGAGAGGAATAAGCAAAAGTTCACCCTGATCCTAATGATAATTTAATTTGCTGTAAATGGGAATATGTCTTATCAGTATATCACAGCTGTCTTGTTGCTTGTAGGCCTACAAGTCAGTTCTGTACGGAGTAATGAAGTAAAACCGAAGCCAACTCCCTTTAATTGGATCAAGGCTAAGATAAAGAGATTTAGATGAAATGTTTGTATTGGCGATATCCTACACGGAAGGTCATTTCAACACAAAAGACAAAGGGTGGCATCCTGTGTTACCAGAACAGGCCAATTAATCCACAGGTGTTGATATTTCGGATTTCCAGGTTCTTGATGGAGCAAGAACGTTTCCTGTTGTTCACTGCGGAGCACATGGACATGTGGATAAAAACAGCAGTATTTTGTTACGATTCAACAAACCCTGGATGTTCTTGGTTGAGGGATAGAATGACATGTGAGGCATTCTGGCAAAATACGACTGGGCAGAGGTAAGGCGAAATGAGCTTTTGCAGATATTGAGAAAAAGAATCAAATTCTCATTACAATACTGTTTGTTGCACTTCCATCGCACATTCGGTTGATAATTAAGCTAAATGTACGGCTGTTTAAAGTTAGAATATTATCCACATGTCAAAAAAGTAGAAGACGTGTACATGTACATGTACCGAGAAAAAAAATGACCTATAATTTTTGGAGTTTGTATTCGTAAAACTTAAAGATGCCAATTGTTTTTCCTTAAAAACACTTTCATTCCACGATTTTTGTACTATTTCTTTAAAATATATGTACTTAAGATATCTAACCTTGTGTTCCTCATATCACTGGAATTCCTTACAAATGGGCTGTTATTTTTATGATGGCAAAATGAGGGTGATCAGGCTAAATTAACTTTACGATATGTACATGTAATACTCGTGCTTGTACAAACCATCGACCATTTTGGCAGGCATTTGAAACCCTGAAATATAGGAGCATCAATTATTTTCATGGACAACTTGAGCCAGCGTGCTCACTGCACTGAAGCATGCAACAGAGAGACTCTTCTTTTCCAGTGTAAGACAAAAAGTATACATATTTGAGAATAAAAAAAAAATGGGGGGGGGGGGAACCCAACTCTATTGCTGATCAAGCTGAGGGTCATACAGCATTTGAAATCGATTTAAAAAAAAATACTTTAATGAGCTGACACAAACAACTGGGGAAAAACATTCTGGGGCCTAAAATATCTGGGGAGGTTGTGCACAGGAAAATGGAAAATATATTTGTCATAGCTTTTGAGAACTATATGGAAATTGTTTCCTAAACGTATCAATTTGCTATATAAAGCAATATTGTTTGCATACATTCAGCCCAACACTTGATTTATATAGCATTCCTGCACCTTTAAGGACAATAATATTCCAAGACATGTCTATGACCAAATTATGAAAATCCATGACCTAGTTCATTGAAATGCAGATCAAAACTCTAATACTTCTTCCGTGAAAAGTGTTTAAAGGGAATATACAACATTTGCAAACATCGAAAAATAAAACTACCAAGTTTTTACAAAATACCTTACTAGGATGTTGGTAAATGACAGTCTCAAGCATCTTGTAAAATTATGGCACCTGGTGTGAAGTCATTTTCAAGAAAATGGTATTTTTGTTAACACTTCCAACGGTGGTCGGCTGACCAGCGTTGGAAAACCTAACTATTTTTCAACTACTGCTCCAAATTTACCGTTTTTTCCAGTCCAAATTTTGTTTGCTATTGGTTACATGTTCATGAACGGGTGCAGGCCAGCTAGACTGGTTCCCTTGCCTTACAATCTTCTATTTAATATATAAATTGATCCATTTTATCTTTTGTGGAATCAGGGAACCAGACGACTTGAACATTTTTGTTTTTCTTGGTTTTTTTTTCAACCTTTTCGAACACCAAACTTCAAACATGTCAGTGTAACAATATTTGATCTATTATACCAACCTCTCCGAAATAGTTCATTTCTGAAAATTACAGCAAAAGCCAATGATGTACATTCCCTTTAACAGAAACAGAAAAACAACACCACAAAGCAATAATGTCTTTCCAAATCAATATGCTTGTATAGCAATATTTGTCGGATTTTGTCAGGTATAAAATTCAGATTTTCGATGCTCAATTATGAATATACAAAGTTTAAAATTTACAATAAATTGCTCCTTGCAAAATTCCATGACTTTTCCATGCCTTTTGTCATTTTTTTTTACAAATTTCCATGACATTTCCAGGCCTGGAAATCGAAAATAAAAAATTCCATGAATTTCCCATGCCTTTTGTCATTTTTTTTTTTTTACAAATGTCCATGACATTTCCAGGCCTGGAAATCGAAAATAAAAAATTCCATGACTTTTCCATGCCTTTTGTCATTTTTTTTTTACAAATTTCCATGACATTTCCAGGCCTGAAAATTGAAAATAAAAAATTCCATGAATTTTCCATGCCTTTTCCATGCCTTTTGTCATTTTTTTTTTTACAAATTTCCATGACATTTCCAGGCCTGGAAATCGAAAATAAAAAATTCCATGAATTTTCCAGGTTTCCCCAGGCCACAGGAACCCTGTTCATTATTTTGGATTTTGTTCAGCAATACACATTTTGAGTCAAATGAAACAATGAAACATCTAGAAGTTTCTGTCTCCGAAGCTTGTTTATTATTTTTTTTCATTTTTCTCCAGTTCCCCTGGACACTAATCCAATACAATTTTAAAATTAAGTGAACGGTTTTGATCACTATCAATGGGGTGCACCCACGCCTGCTTGCTGTCACGCTTTCTGTAAAGTCCTAACAAGTCACTATATTTGGTGAGTGCACTGTTACGCAAGATTCTTGTACATTAATAATAATGGTGTCAAAACATCTTCTGATCCTGAGGGCAGCTAGTAAAACTATATACCTCTCATTAAATTTTGTTTCAAACAAAATATTAAATTTATATGCTTTTACCGATAATTTAAATATCTGTATACAATACAAATGTACCATGGGAGGATGAACCTTTTTTTTTTTTATATATCACACCATATTTTACATGTAAATACTTTTCTATTTTTTTGCTCTTAAAACAACACCGTCTCTTCGTTCTCAAACTAAATTTATCATACAAATCATTCAAGTGGCACAACACAAATGAAGGAAAACTGTCAAGAAACCTTCCTTGAGTTAAGAATCGGACCCCTTGTAGGTGTCCTTCAAACTACCGGTAAATGTACAAACAATGTGCTGCCACCTTCATAATACACAGAAACAATTAGGCGTACTTCAAAGTTTTTGGCATTTTGGGTAATCTAGCATTATTATTATTATTTGTTTTACCCACATCTGTTTACTCTTTCATTCCGTATCAAGGATATCCTAGATGTTCACTAAAAAGAGCATCTGGCATCAAAATGTATGTACACATGTACATGTAAAGTAATGACTACAAGATGTGTAATTTGTATAACGGTTTTTCTATAAATTTCAAGGTCCACTTTTGTTCTGTCCAAGTACATCAGACTACGGTACTATATGATTTTATAATTCTGATGCACTCCTCCAAGAGTGGTTATGTATAGCAAACTACCTATCCAGCAAATCAAACCAATAGTTGAGTGGCAATGTACAAAGTACCAAGGTTAAAGGGAAGATACAACATTCGCAAACTTCAAAACCAACGAAATGATCAAATTTTCACAAAATATCTTACTGGATTGTTAGGGAATAACAGTCTAAAGCATCCTGTAAAGTTGGGGCTCCTGGTGTGCTGACATATTCAAGAAAAACTGCATTTTTCCAACGCTGGTCGGCCGACCAGCGTTGGAGAAAACTGTCTTTTTTTTTAAAAATTGCTCCGAATTTTTCATATTTCGTTCGTCTGCATTTTCTTTGCAATTGATTACACATGTGAAGACTACAAGCCTGCTAGACTGATTCTCAGACCTTACAATTCCCCAAAGTCTATAAATTGCTCCGTTTCATCTTAAGTGGCGTCAGGGAACCAGACTACAAAAATATGATTGGTTTTCTTGGTTTTTCCAGCTTCTACGAACCCAAAACGTGAAACAAGTCAGTGTTACAATATTTGCTATAACATACTAATCCTCCAAATCCATTTATATCTGAAAATTGCAGCAAAAGCAAATGTTGTACATTCCCTTTAACAGGGACAGGACAAAATGTCATGCATTGGACCATATAACCGGTTCGTCTTCCACAAAAATTGGAAATATGGAAAGAGGAGTTCATCTTTTCAGTCCTGGTAAAGAAACTTTTAGATATCCAATTATGTCCATCAAGGAAAACAAAGAAAACTAGGCTTGGCCAACATGTCAGGTCAAAAAAACTTAAAAGTAGATAACACTGAATTAAAATGGAAACATATTAAGTTTTGACCATCACTAGCGTCAATGATTTATAAAAATCTGTCCAAACTAAATACACATGTAAATTTAGTGAAGCGATTCGGCCTTTCCCACACTGTATTAAATTGTGCAAAAAAAGGCTTCACTTTTGTTTTACCTAATTTAAATACATGTAATACAAAGCCTTTTTACTATGGGTTATTACTTACATGTATAAGGCCAAGTAAACAAAGAAAATAGTTTCTCATCAGGGCTTTTTTGGGGAAAAAAGAAGGCACCTCCCCCCCCTTTTTTTTTCCTTCCCAAAAATTGTGGATTTTCCCAGATGGTGGATGGATTTCCTTGATTCTTTTCCTGATACTTTTGTGTACAAAGGAGCTGTCACCCTTTCTACCGGATTTTGACTTTACAAACTACAATTTTGCTGGGAACAAATAGAAAAACAAAACATAATGCAAGTGTATGATTAAAAAAAAAGAAAAAAAGAGGCAGGCAGGACAAAGGAAGTAGCCAGGGACGAGAATCTAGTTCATTTTTTTTACTTGGCCTAATGAAACTGCTTGGGCACACTGAAAGACTGCATGGAGTAATCCGACTTCTAACTTTTGCACAATATACAAGTAGCAATCACCTATGTGACGCATGCTCATCATAAGTCTCAACACAATACATTAGTTAAGTTGTATTATTAATACAGCACTAAATCCCCAGTTAAAAACTAGTGCTTTCAATAAACAGTTCATAGTAAACGTGTACACCAAATCAATTGTTTTATTTTTTAAAGTTCCTATAATTTTGTTAGACATCCCTTTTCCCAATTTTTAATCTCACATCAATTTTCACTGGAACACAAAAAGGCACTAACACAATACACGTGTGCTACATTTCGTAAGTGTTCTGTAACTCTAGCAGACTGAAGTCTGTAGCAGCCCCCCCCCTCCCTATTCCTACCCCTCCCCGTGCTCCCCTCCTAGTTCAAACCTGAACCGTGATTTCACATTTTCTGTTGATCTGACAATAACACACAAAAACATAACTGAATTTTTTTTTTTTTTTAAGTGTCGGGTGTTCTAGCAACATGAGACGGAACTGGGGGCAGGCCGTAGTAGAGAAAAATGCAACAAAGCTTTGATTTGTCTACTACACATATTTTAATGAAATACTTGTACTTTTGTAGTATGAAAATTGTGGCATAAAAGTGTGTTTTTTTAAGGAAAAATACAATTGGCATCTTTCATTTCCACGACTACAAAGCTCAAAACTGTAAAGGCTTTTTAACTCATCATTTTACTTTTTTGACATTTTGATAAATGTGAACTTTATACAGACAGAAATTGTCAACAGAATGTCCGATTGAAGTGCAACAAACGGTATTGTCAGGAGAATTTTATTCTCTTTCCTAATACCTGCAAACCCTCGTTTCAACCGCTTGTCTCATTTTGCCAGAAGGCCTTACATTTAATATTTGGGTCGTTAGTCCACGTGACTGCGAGCCTAGCTTTACAGTTACATGTATTCAAATTAATTGGTGTCAGCAGTTCAGACTGCCTTTTGGTGACAATTGGAATGTTGATCTAATTCCAGCCACGGAAGTAAGACCCCCCCCGGCCCCGCCCCTGTCTACAGGAGTACAAACGGCTGAACTTCTGAGGTAGTCACACAGTTTGTGTTCTTGATCATCCCTGAGAGCCTAAAGTAGGTAGGCACCAGGTATAGGGCAAGTACACGTACAAAGGACCAGTAAGATCATTCATAACAATTCATTAGTATAATGCAATTGAGTATGACAAGGGAGGGGATACCAAGTGCTTATGCACACCCCCCCCAACAAGTCTGCATTTTGTAAGTATTCTTTTTCATAACTGGACAAATCTACACTATATCACTTTCACAACTGCCCCGAGAGAAGTCTGATAGCCTCCAATTATTTGGATAAGAGATTCCGATGAGGACCAAGATACAAATGCTGATGCAAATGGTATGTATTTACCAGAAATTCCAGACTATGTATTTCTCGGTCGCCCAAACTTTGTTTTATTTCAGTACCTAAATACTACACAAGCGGCGCAATTCATGGTGTGCGTCGAGTGTTGCGAAGTGGGCACGGTTTTTACTCAGTCAACTTAGTCATAACATTAACATTCCGACAATCCATGCAATCTGTGCCATTAAAATACTTACAAATAATATCAACAAAGTTTCTGGAATTGTTGGCTATTTGACATTTACGACAGGTACACTGTATCACACACACACACACACACACAAAAAGATCAAGGAAAAAAACTACATGTACGAATAAGAAAGAAGATCAACAAATGTAGAACACACAAAGTAATATTCTGTTTGGGATCAAATGCGCTTGTGGTACAGGTATGTACGTAAATCTTATCATTTAATACCTACAGTAAAAGCTACATGTATAACAACTTATAGTCATCATGTTACTCAACTATTTGTAAATTAAAATTAGTATGGCAATCATAGACCATTTATTATTTTGGATTCATATTATTATTCCCTCAATGGCTGAAAAATAAAGAATAAATATTATTACGTCAACGGTTCTACGTTCCACCATCCGTTTCAAATCGTGAAAAGGCAAGTGTTAAAATATCACATACATGTATTTGCTTTTTAAGATCTTTTTTTTACATTTCGTTTCGAACCACTCAATTGTTTTCTTCAAGTAAACCACACACAAAATCACGGACACTTACTCAGTGCAAAATAATAATTTTGAAGTTGAACAGAGAAATTGACCAGGGAGGGACTTGCACATGCAACCTTCGGATTGCCGTTCCGGTGCTCCACCAAACTGAGCTGTCCAGCCCTACGTTGGTAGCCTATGGGTAGCAAGGGTCTATAATATGCGGGTACGTTTTGGCAATTAATTATGCAAAACAAAACTGCGTCTTGACCTGGAGACTCTTGACTATTCAGTGGGCGCTTCTATTTGGTCTCCGGTAACTTGATGTTGTATTGCAAAAATCTGGCGGTCAAATTGACCAATCAACGGCTCTGTCCACATTTCTGATCGAAATGACGTCACAATTTCTGAAGTCGACTCCGATTGGCTGGCGCGCCGGGTCGCATACAATTTGCATGCTCACATATATCACACGTTGAGTGAGCTCCGTTTAACTACGGATGATACGCAGACTATAATGTCGGTCCCCAATGAATCTTTGTTCAAGGGGCGCTAGTCAGAAGCCATAAACCCTCTCACACCCCGCTCAAGCCAACTGCTTTAAATATTCAACTTTAAAATCAATCCAAAACATTAACAAATTTAATAATGCAAACTGTTTTGCCTACCGCACGTGATTTTGTTTCATTTATTGTTCAAACAAAACTATTGGACGTTGATTAAACGTTATACACCGCACTCAATTAATGATGTACTGTTCAATAAAACTATCACCTCTTAAAAATATGTTCATCCAGAGCAGAGGTATTCTCATTTCCCTCTAGAAATGTTCAATGACCCATTAGTCCCTGTCTCAGCAGGGAAGAAACACAATGTAATACAATGTAGGACAATGTAATACAATGTAGTACCATGTAATACAATGTAGTACCATGTAATACAATGTAGTACCATGTAATACAATGTAGTACCGTGTAATACAATGTAGTACCATGTAATACAATGTAGTACCATGTAATACAATGTAGTACCATGTAATACAATGTAGTACCATGTAATACAATGTAGTACCATGTAATACAATGTAGTACCATGTAAATACAATGTAGTACCATGTAATACAATGTAGTACCATGTAATACAATGTAGTACCATGTAATACAATGTAGTACCATGTAAATACAATGTAGTACCATGTAATACAATGCAGTACCATGTAATATAATGAAGAACCATGTAATACAATGCAGTACCGTGTAATACAATGCAGTACCGTGTAATACAATGTAGTACCATGTAATACAATGTAATATAATGTAATACAATGCAGTACCGTGTAATACAATGTAGTACCATGTAATACAATGTAGTACCATGTAATACAATGTAGTACCATGTAATACAATGCAGTACAGAGCCCAATTTCATGGCTCTGCTAAGCACACGATTTTCTGCTAACAGAGCCGCAGTCTATTTCATGGAGACCGTAAGCATAAGCACAGCAATAGGCACGCTTACTTCAGAGAAAAAAATTGCTGAACTTAGTGACGTAACAATAGAAATCTCCATGCAGGCGTGACCGTTAGCCCATCCACGCCGTCAAACAGTGCTTAAGGTTAGCACATTTTTGTGCCACGGTTAGCACAAAATTTGCTTAGCGGTAAGCAGCGCCATGAAATTGGCCCCAGGTGCTAACGGGTATTAAACAAACCTCGATCTGACACCTGCAGATGAAGTTTACACTTCTTCGTCGAGAATGTCTGAAGCACACGGTCCGAGGGACTCTCGATACTTGACCATCAAATTGAGACCGTGATAGTGCACAAAAGCGGCTGCGACCACTAGGATGTGGAAGAACTGGTGACTCTGGAACTGTGGAAGGAAAGTGAAACGACAAGAGTTATTAAAGCTTCCAAAGAAATTCGCAACTTTTTCATTCAGAAGTTGGCAATGAGCAATGTAGTCAGGTAAGGGTTAAAGCAGGCATGATAATGGACTGAGAAAAAAAAAAACCTGAAAATATAATGTACCAATGCGAAGCGCAGCAAGCGAAGCGAGCGTGGCTTTCGCGGCTCACGGCCTGGGGTCCAGGGGCCCGCCTTAGGGCCCCTGGCGGGGTCCAGGGGCAGCGCCCCTGGCGGGGGGGCCAGGGGGCAGCACCCCCAGAAGCTCCTGGGTTTTAGCAATTGAAAGGGCAATTGGAAGCCATTCTGGAGTACCAATTTTTATAGAAAAAGGAACTAAAAGTGTAAGAATTTTTTACTAATGAACCTCTATATTCTGTTTACTACATACATGTATTTCAATAGTACATGTACATGTATGCACTTTCAGCTTGAAAATGACAACCTCAACCAACTTCATGGCTCATACCAAGTTACAATGAGTAATGTATTTGAATATAATACAAACAATTTAAACATTTTGTTCTGTATCTCAACACATGAAATGCTGACTTTACAACCAGTTTGTGGTGGACAGCCACGTTTTATTTTCATTTCAAAAACAAAACCCAGCCATCTCCCTTTCCTACCTTATCAGCTCTGCTTTTAGCTCTCTGGTTCCATTTCACTTGCAATTTGCCGTAAATATAACACTAAACATAATAGTACCGTAATTTTCGGAATATAAGCCGCGGCTTAGTTATACGTTGATTTTGCCCATGAAAATGTTTACTGCGGCTAGTTATACGCAGGGCGGCTTATACGACGAGCCTTGAAGAATAAAAATAAGACATGCGTAGTTAATGTACTGGTATAAGAAAAGAGGTGTTGCTGAAATGAATTATGAATTAAGAAAGTCATTAACACACCGGAACTCAAAAGGTACCGGTATCGAGCGGTAAAAAGTACGGTGACAGCTGTCTTCGACGCTTGCCACTTAGTCGTACGTGATATGGAGGAATCCTCCATGGTGATAGTGCAGCTGCATGATGCATGTGCTTTCCCCAGCGGACCACACCATTTGTGGTAATGAAGGGGTGTACTTTCTTGGGAACAATAATTACCAATATTTCCGCTGTTAAAAAAGTACAAAAGACGACTAATACTTTTGATGGTGTTCAAAACATTTCTTTATTAAGTAATCAGTTGTTCAACGTCACAATATATTTTTTTTTCTTGAAATGTATTCAAGAAACGATGTAAAACTCAAAACAGGGACTAAATCACCTCTTACAAAATTAATGGATTCGTCCCTAAAAAATGTCAACTTCGTTTCCTACGGCGCTAGAGGTTCTTTGGTTTTGACTAATAATTTTTGAAGAAAGTTACGAAACTTGAATCTTTAACGTTAATACTCGCTAGAAATCACACAAATTTGATAGTTTTTGCATGGTTTTTGAGGTAAAAACAGACATGTTCATTCTTAAGACAAAAACAAATCAGCATCTGTCATGTCTGTTGCCATGAAAGCAAGATTTGTAGTACTCCAGTCAGACAACACATGGGTGGGTTGCATACTCTCTCACGTAGATTTACAATGTATATCCACCATGGCTGACTGATGTTGGGCGATCATTTACTCGGCTCTGATTGGTCTAACTGGCTGGATACGCGGAGCTAACTGGATCATCGCGGAACGCTCCCGTGTCGTATTCATTTGTGAACGCAAATGAAAAGAACATTGCGATGAAAGAGTCCCGGGCGCGATGAAAAATATTTTTCTGACTTCTGAAGTTCCAAGCACTCGAAATAACTTCTAATTATGAGGAAAATTCCAGGTCCTGACTGGAAATACATGTGTGACCCCTCCCCCCCCCCCCCCCCCTAAATTTTATTTCAAATTCACATTGAACTCGGAGACCACAAATTTTTATGGAAAAAAAACGGAATTCCGTTTCAAAACGGAAGATTCTCATGCCTGTTAAAGCTATAGTCCATCATTTGCAGCCAACCGAAAAGTAACTGGCGTAATTATTGTTGAACAACATACTTAATTGAAAGATAGTAAGGGAACTAAACTCCCTGTGAAATTAATCTTTCTGGCAAGCTATCATTTTGAAGTAATCAACGAAAGAAGGCCTTTCCAACGGTGCGTCTTAAACGCACCGTAGGAAAATTTAAATAAGTAGTTCGTTTTGTTATTCAAACATTGGCACGACGCACACGCGGTTGCTATAATTCGTCGGATCAGTGCACGTCATCGCGTATAGCGGCAATCGGCTCAGTGAGAACACGTCTCGGACGCTGAATTCAGGCCTAATTCAAAACATGATTCAGCAACTTTTGATTTGAAATCAAGATCCTACAATGCTGTTTTTCTCAGAATCTACAGCTGAAGCTGAGCTGAAACTTCATCAGGTTAGTTGTTGAGAATCCTTCACTAGATTTTGAACACTTTTGTTGCTTCAAACGAACAAAATGCACAAATTACAAATGATGGACTATATCTTTAAAGGATGGCAGCACAGTTAAGTGGAAAGTGTGGGCCAAAAGCAACTCAAAATGCAATGTCAAGAAATTTCGTCTTCAGCAAATGAAAAAAACACACAAAATTGCCTTACCCATATATCACATTTTCCGGGGAAGAATCGCTCGGGAATACGCACTGCGTAGAAGATGGCTCCCGTGATGTACAAGCCAGCCATGAGGAGTATCCAGCCAAAGCCACAATTCTGGAAGGCCTCCACGAAACCACTGATGGCCAGGAAATGGCAGGCTGGAATGATGGCGCTCAATCCCAGGCCTAAAAACAAACCTGCGAACAAGAAGACCAAAGAAAAGATAAAGATTAAAGATACATGGCGCCAATTAAATGAATAAATTGTAATGCTTGTATAGTGCTTTCCAAATGTATCATCAATCTGAAAGTGCTTCACAATTATTCTCCCGTTCATCAGGCCACAAGACCACGCGGCAGCCGATATCAGCTCACATTTGGTCCTCCGCCCTCACAGGTACCCATTCATACTCCTGGGTGGAGAGAGGTAATTGTAGTAAAGTGTCTTGCCCAAGAACACAAACACCATGTTCCTGGCATGGTGCAAACCCATGTACCATCGTTTCTCACAGAAAAAATCCCTTGAAATGAAGTGACTTAACTAAATTTAAAAAGGTTGTTTTCAATGAAATTAACCAAAAAGGATTGTCAAATACTTTTCGTACATTTAAGAGGAGTAGAAAGTTACACAAAATGTGTTCATTTTCATCTCATGGTCCCTTTAACCACGGATCCTCCCCACAAGGATAAACGACTTCCCCAAATTTCTGGTTACATGCGTGACACGGCCCTTGCGCGTTGTGCGTGCGCGTCGTGCATGCATGCACGACTGCACAGTTGAATTTGTAGGGCGCCAGCTAGCTGTCGGGGGCGTGCGCGCGCATTGATCTGTACATTTTGTACACCAGCTCAGATGAGGAGGATCTGTGTTTTAATGTTCAGAAATGACATACCTGCTCGGAGAGCGCGCAATTTCCGTGTGCTGAACTGGTCCCGTAGCGCCACAAACATGCAGATCATGCCCAGGAACACAATGAGGGATATGTAGATGTAGCGCAGGGTGCTCTGGCAGTAGAAGCCAAAGTACAGCCAGGGGATGAAGGAGCCCACAATCAGCAGGGATATCCCCGAGTAATCCAGTCTGGATAACAAAGGATGAACACAAGATAATGAACGATTAATAATTGATCGTTTATAATGTTGTCTTGGGGATTTCTGAAATCTTGGGTTCAGTTGCAGCTTTGACTGCAGGAAATTTTGACCAGGGAGGGGGTGTTGCAGGGGGCAGAGGGGGTGTTGTGAGTGGTGGAGGGGGTGTTGGGGGAGGGGGGGTGTTATTCTAGGAATAAATGTGTGTACATCCATATTTTGCATTAGGAACATCTAATTCAATTTTTTTTTTAATTGTTTAGGCCAAATTTTCATATGGTTTTGATATTAAGTGCTTCTTAATAAGAAAATCTAGAACATGGATGGAGCCAAACTTGCAACAAAGCTGGGTCTTGAAAAACACCTGATAGAGGGGAAACATGTACGTGTATTGTACATCCACCAACCTTGTCAAAATGAGTGGTTTACAATCAAAATGTTTCCAAACGACACAGTTCAAGTGGGTAACCAGTCATAAGCAATTTGATTAAACTATCAACAATTGGCAGATTTTGGGTTCAGAAGAAAATTACCCGGATACGGATTTAAACAAACCTCAAACTCTAGCCCTCACCCTCAAAGCATCCCCCTACCCCTGCCTACCCCAACGTCAATGCCACTCATCCTTCCCCCACCTCACCCCGCCCAGCCTGTGCCCAAGTAGCCCCCATCACCCATTCCAACACCAATCTCCATACCCACCACCACCCCATCCCAACCCACCACAGCCTATGCCATTTGTATGCCCAAGCATGCCAAGTACCTCCCTTACCCTAACCCTACCCCATCCATCCCCACACGTCTTTGTAAAACGACGGCAATCATGGACCCCCATTGTACTTTTTAGCAGCAGCTCTCATTGGGTTTGTACACGAATGTCAATCGTAGACTATCGGTCAATCATGGACCCGTTGTTTGTGCCTTATTAAACCCCTTTGTCCCTGGTCCATGATTGCTGGTGTTAACATACTCACACACTTCAGGCATGCAACATGGAGTTTAGAAGAAAAAAAAATGAGGAAATTCCAAACCCCACAAGACTTTGAACAGTGTTGTTCAATAGTAATGACATTCATGAGAAGTATCAAAACCAGGAAATCGGCGGATCTGAGGCAACAATGCATGCCTGACACTTACTGCCAACCCACCCCACCACCTAGGCCGAATTTCTTGGATCTGCTAACCACCATGACCACAGAATTCCGCACTTACAATCACAAATTTTGTGCTAACCCCGCTAGCAGAAAAATTCTGTGCTAACCCGTAAGCACAGAATACTTAGCTACAGGATGTACGCATGCGCAGAAGCAAAAATTCCTCGCTAACGTGTGAAATACGCTTACTGTAAGAATGGAATTTTCTGCTTTAGTAAGCAGGGATTTTCGCTAACGGTTAGAAGAGCCAAGAAATTGGGCCCTAGTCCCAAACCCCTGCCACCACCATTCCCTTCAACCTCGGGCAAGATTGCACACCGTTACCACTCACTTGCTAAACAGCAGCGATGTTCGGGACGAGTGGCAATAGACGGTGTGGAACACCCAGGAGAAGAACATGCACATGACGGCGCCGGTGAAGAAGGCCATGTACACGACAATCTTCTCCCAATTCTCTTGGTCGATGATGGAGACCACCAGGAAATAGATCATCAGGATCACAAAGGCTATGAAACCTGGCAGTCAAAAGAAAAAAAAAGTATGCAGAGTAATTACATTAAAGGGTTCATGACGTGAATTTTACTCGGCAATATATTTTGTGCAACTTTCTACTCCTCTTAAATGTTTGAAAACTATTTGATATCTCTTTTTGGTTTTATTACCCCTAACTCCCTAGGCCTTTTTTTTTGCTAGGCTGTAGCCTCAATCCTGCAAAATCCTCCAATTGGCCTCATGGAAAAATAGCATGTAGCCTCAATCCTGCAAACTCATCCATTATTTCTTGAGTATGGTCCATGGAGGGGTGACCACTGCCTGAATCCTGCAAAATACTGCGGCAGTGACTGTCAATACGTTGAGGCTTGGCCAGCGACATCCTGGAGCAGTACGGAGAATTTCAAGCATAATCCAGACCTATATTTATGCATGGCTGAGCAAAAACAACACATGGTCCGTCCCAAGACCTTGACAAAGTGCATCCTACAATATCAGTCATGACAGATTGCTTGATTTATGGCCGTTAGGGTTAAAGGCATGAAAGAGTTCATGACATGAACTTTACTTGGAAATATATTTTGTGTAACTTTCTACTCCTCTTAAATGTATGAAAACTATTTGACATCTCTTTTTGTTTTTATTAAAAATTGCAATTCTTTAAACATTTCAAAAATCGTCCATGGATGCTTTTGCTGACAAATGAGGGTGCTGTTGCTGTGACGTCATTTCAGGAAGACACTGTTCAGTTTAGGAGTTTTCTGCTTCAATTGTGAACCCACAATTTGCTCATGGAAAACATTTGTGAGAAAACTTTGCTCATTGGCCTTCTGTCGTGTACTTTGAAACAACAACGAATCACCAAAGAAAGGACAAGTTTTGAAAGCAAAATATCTAACATTCTTGCAACTTTTTGGTGCTGAATAGTTGAAACATTGAGGTTTCTGCCTGAAATTACATCCCACATTTTGGTCATGAATAACAAAATTTGCATTAGCATAAAAAAAAAACAAAGGCACCAAAACGCCCTTTAAAATGGCGAAATGAAAACTGAAAACAAGGTTAAATGGACACAGAGGAGCATTTTCAAGGATCGCATTACAAAAAATACATTACTTGGCCCTTTAAAGTTTTGACTGTGGTGCATGGTTGGGGAGAGAGGGGGCTATAGGGTTTGGGTGGGGTGGGGTGGGGTGGGGTTGGGTTGTGGTAGGAGTGTGGTGGCAGTAGGATGAATGTGGGATGGGGATAGGTTAGGGAGTGGGAATAGGGGATGGGGTAGGGTGGAGACGGATGTGGGGCTGGTTGGGGAGTTGGGGGTTATTTGGTGTTGGGTAGGGGGTGGGGTTGGGGGAGGGATTTTGGGTTTACTTTAGGGAGCAGCTGGCAATGGCTGGGGTACATTGGTAAAGGTGGTGAGCTGGGCCCATATTCTTTTGGAAAATTACAAAATAAGTTTGTACGCTTTGTTTTACACACAACTACCGAATCTGCCCAAATTAGGTTTAGCAGTAGGCCTATTATTATTTTTTTTATGAAATTAGGTCTGAAATGTTTTTTGTTGATTTCACTGCATCACAACCAACGCATGACGCCCAGATGCAAACTGATGCAAACATTGCAGGTTCTAATAAGCAAATTACTCTGTACATATTTTGGTTAACTGTATTCTGGAACAGTACTTGCACCTAGTGTGATTTTTTTAAGCACTATGATCCAACCAAACTCTTTTTTTTATGACTACTTTGTAAAAACCAACAAACACAATCAGCTTTCATGTTCTTCTTTCGCAGTACAAGTACACTCAATGATTATTGCAGTTCGAATCATGAAACTTCCTTGTGCTATAAAAACAGGAATATAGATAGAGCTAAAATAATCCCAGTTACATGTATTCGTGTGACTTACATAAGTACAAACAGCGTAACCTTTACACACTTGTGTGCGACACGAAGAGCCAGTGTCCTTCCCAAACAAAACAATTATCTTATTATGATAAGCAAGGATATCCTGCTTTATGTAATCAAGGAGCCTTTTTGCATACTCAGTCCAGAGTGCAGCAGTGGCCAGTGTATCACAAGGGCACTTTTTGTTATTCAAATCGCAATGGCACTGGATCAGTGGATGTAGGGTACATGTACCAAGCATCTACTCATGCCCACTATACAGGAACAATGACCTGCCCTCAAAAGTGACTGCAGTTGGAGAGCCCTATTACTTAGGGTACTCAATCCATTCATTGTTTATCTGATTTTTCGTATTTGACAAAGCAGCACTACACAACGGCTGCCAATGCTGTGCATTCTTAATGCACTTCAATGCCATACTGGCAACATGCCCATGACATATTTTGTTAATATGCGTTCCCCATGCTGTTGTACATGTACACAATTCAATTTTTGTTTTCTTTCTCCTGATTTGTTCAACTTGTAATGTTTTATTTCCGACCAAAAACCTCCCTTTTCCTCTTTTTCGGCGTCTGCAACTCTCTGCTAAAAAAGCTTACTGTTTTGTTTATTTGGGGCACAAACAGATCCACTTGTGCGAGCAAATGTTTTCAACGAAAGAAAACTGACAAATGAAATGCTTGATGGGTACATGTATAGTACATAATGTACCGTATGTATACTGGTATACAGTAGGTCCTAACATTTAATACACGATACACATGTATGTAGCAAGTGCAGTTAGTACATGTAGTACACTGTATTTGTACATGTAGAATGGTACTCAATATGTACTGGCTATAAACCTGATTGATTCAGTGTGTTGAGAGAACTTTTGTTCTTCACTGTTTTTAAGACAAGTCTCCTATACATGTACATGTATCATGTACAATTCACAAGTCAATGCAAGTAGCACAATTCCACACACATGTAAATGCACATTCAATTGTGACCTTCAGGAACAATATTACATGTACCTACATGTACATCACAAGGAATACATGTACATGTATGCAGTACATGTAACAACTATGTGTTGTTACATGTGTAAGACAGGAATGCCTACATCCTACATGTACAATGTACATGGGTCATCATGGTCATTCAACAGGAAAGGACTACAAAAGTGTGACGTGATTGGGAAATGTATCAGCATAGTTAAAAACAACTTTTTCCTGCTCTATTCCCCTTGTACATTTCCGCCCCGTTGTTCAGTATGTTGAGGATTATGCATGACTTTGCAGGCAAATTGATACAAGATGTCAATGTTCAGAATGCTATGTACATATGTATATTGATCTAAAGTACAATAAATGTATCAAGTAGGCCTACTGTGCGTTTTCATTCTGAACCCTACAGCACTGTTTCCTGTAAAAACCCTAGACAATCTACTGTGCATTTAAAGATCAGTCACATACATGTATCAGTATAGATTTGGCAATCTTTCACAAAGACCAAATAAAAAAAATTCTTTCTGTTTCCGATTACATGCCTTTCCAAAATGGGATTAGTAGTTTGGAAAATCTTTTTATTTTGCCCTTTTTTTTTGCGCTGATTGAATGGAGCATTCAATCATACATGTATGTGTAATTTGGGTCTGCACTATTTTCATTTGTGCCAGGAAAGCTTTCGAAGGAGACCCTCAAAAGTGATTCAACCTTACCTAAATTAATGTAAAAGGTCAATCAGAGATGAAATTGGCATATTATGGGGAAAAAATCCAAAAACAGGCCAAACAAAAATACGTGTCCGAAATCTGGGCCGCGCTACATACAACTGTAAATGTACATACATGTATACATACCGGTACGTGTACATACAGTTTCAGAAACCGATTCCTGCTTTATTTTCGATCCAAACAAAATTTTACGATGAAAAAAAATGGTCAGTGTTTTCATGAACTCTAAAAGCTTGAATTACAGTTAGAGTAACGGACCCATCAATAAAGAATTTCACGAGAAAAAAAGCCTGAAAGACAAGGGCACCATTCATGACACCATTTATGACACCATTCCGTGATTCAACTACACAACTCCACTTCTCCACTTGTAATATTCGTACGTGGGAAAACAATCGGGCTCGTCTTTCTCTTCCAACAAATGCCAGTGAACTGTATCACTAATGCTCTCTTCGCCATCCTCAAGATAATCATTGTGATTTTTAAAGCATTGCAATCTGTACCGCTAAATCTGAAACCTCCGAAACTCTCACATGTTGGATTTTATCCCTTGGATGTTCATGAGCAGATGAGGCTAACCGTACCCAGCCAGCATTTGACCAGCCGGCCATGTACCTACAGGTACCGTTGCATATCATCGTGTGCAGCTGTACAAGCATGTAGCACAGACTGTATTACCGGCAAGCAATGATTTGTCCATGTCACAGGTCATTGTTTAAAGATATAGTCCATCATTTGTAATTGGTGCATTTTGTTCGTTTGAAGCAACAAAAGTGTTCAAAATCTAATGAAGGATACTGAACAACTAACCCGATGAAGTTTCAGCTCAGCTTCAGCTGTATATTCCGAGAAAAACAGCATTCTAGGATCTTAATTTCAAATCAAAAGTTGCTGAATCATGTTTTGAATTGTTTTGAATTGCAGCTATACGCGATGTCGCGTACTGATCCGACGAATTATAGCAACCGCGCGCGCCTAAGCGTCGTGCCTAAGCGTCGTGCCAAAGCTGGCGCGCGCTGCACCGAATAACAAAACGAACTACTAATCTAAATTTTCCTACGGTGCGTCTTAAGACGCACCGTTGGAAAGGCCTTCTTTCGTTGATTACTTCAAAATGATAGCTTGCCAGAAAGATTAATTTCACAGGGAGTTTAGTCCACTTACTATCTTTCAACCAAGTATATTTTTCAACAATAATACGCCAGTTACTTTTTCGGATGGCTGCAAATGATGGACTATAGCTTAAACCTTTCATCCAGTCGGAAAAGGCTCCAATCAGTGTTGGCCTATTAGCGTGCAGCGGAAACCAGACTTATTTTGCTGCATGCATATGATGCACATGCTTTCACCATCCCAGCAAAAATACCTAGGGAGTTCGGGTTAAATTAAGAAATTACATTCCAAATCGTAACAGTTCTGGGTAATATCTTACCAATCAGATGGGTCCAGATGTTTCCCGTCTCCGTGTGGATTCTGAAGATGGAGCCAAAGCAACTTTTGAAGGATGGGATCTGGGGCCGGTGGCCAAAGTGCAGGAAGTCGTTGTCCTTGAGCCAGTCCGGCAGGAGGTTGTGGTGGGTCCCGCGCCAGCGCCAGGCCGCCTCTTTGACTTTGCGGACGAAGCGCTCGGCTTGTTCCGCCGCGGTCTGGGAGAAGCTTTGGCCCACCACGTCGATGTCTGTCTCGTCGTTACCTTGCTTGGGCTGGACAGGGTGCGAAGAATGACTTAACTTCAATATTTGAACATTTAAATCTTCATCCAATCAGACTTGCGATGTATTGCAAAAGAAGATTTATGATCAATTACCGAAGTGAATACATCACGCACAATGTGTGTGTAAAAGACACTTAGCACGTGATTCTGCCCGTGAACCAACACGCGCGCATACTCCATTCGTTTGCACTAGACTTTCTGGTTCAAAACAACGTCACACTTCGGAACTCTATACAAGGTCTATAAAAAAATAAGCAATCCACATTATAAACGTGTGTACAAGCACAAGGTAGTCAACTTGTTCAAGAAAGAACGATCACAGATATAAAATTTCAGGCACGCAGTCACTCCCTAAAGTCGTTATCAACGATAGACACGTTTCCACGTAGTCCGATGATCGGCACGCAAGCACGTGTGGGGCACTCTGGATCTCTCCGTAGTGGCACTTCTCGCTGTTTGGATACCCCAATCCGGTACAGGAACCCGGCGTATCGGCCACGACCAGATTGAAGACAGTCCAGTTGCACCCATTGTGAACACCAGGTGGTGGCCAGGTGGCTTTCCTGCTTGGCTCAAGGAGGAATAGTAATCCAAAAAGAGTGGGTCAATATGTGAAAGTTATGAACTTGAACACTGTTGAGTGGCTCAATCTTTAACCCTCCTATGCAAATGTACATTCTGAGTCAAGGAGTCCTTTCAGTCCAAATCAATCAAGTGACTGTTTGTCTTTTAAATACTACCGAGTAGTAGTAACCTGTAGTATGCATTTCTTTCTATATAAGCGTGCACAAGACATGTAGTGTTCTGTGGTATTTGGTCCTTGACCCCCAAAGAGCCCTTAAGGCGTTAGGGTAAATAGTTAAGAATTACCAGCCTACATAAAGCCCCAAGTCACACATTCACTGTTGCTGCGAATATCTACGGTTAACCAAGAAATCAATCGGTCACGACGAACCGACGAAATTCGTAGAGAAATGGACTTACTAAGAATGCACTACGGTTTCAGGACGGATAGCCACCACTGTCCTAAGGTTTCCCAACCATACACCATGGTTTGTCAAGAATATAGAGGATTTGTTGAAGAATATCGACGGTGTTACTAAGAATAATGACATTAACGCCACGGTTGTCTGCTATTGGGCCACGGATGACTAAGGTTCTCCTACGGCATATTCATAGTGCCACCTTAGCAGAACCCTAGCACATCCGTAAGATGATGGATAACCACTAATGTACTAAGGATGAATAGGGTACTCCCACGATTTATCAAGAATTTCAAACCGTGGAGATCCGTCGCTCCAAACCGTGAATGTGTGACTGGGGCTTAAAGCAGGATTGACTGGCTGGTTCTGTTTTAAGTATTAAACTTGACACAGTTACGCTCTGACTCTAGGCGAGTGATAAAACAGCTGTGACCACAACTTGCCTACAGCAGGGGAAGTGGAAATAAATTTTGACTGTCTGTGAATGTTTGAATACCTGGAGGGTTAAAGGGTAGTTCATTAGCTTTTCATATATTTCCATCTCTTTATTCATGGATGACAGAGCACCATTGATTTTAAAACAAAGGCTATTAATCCCTTTTTTTTGCATATATCTTTTTTTTACTAGTGCAAGTAGCTAGTGGTGAAGTGGCTTGCCCAAGGACACAGCAGAACACCAGCAGCTGGATTTGAACCCCCGACCCTCTGATCATGAGCCACGTATACTAATCAACTAGGTTTCACTCTCCACATGAGAGAACATGTTCATTTCAAAGACCTCTCATATCTGCATGAGGGAACGTCTCAAAAGTCGGCACGCTTGGAACGTTCCACCGGGAACAACATCTGATCCAATTGGGAACATGCATTGTTCCCACTGGGATTACAGCCCGAGAATGACAGGTGATCCCGCATGGAAATTTTTGTCTATGCTGCGCGTGGACTCTTGTTCGGAAATGACCCATTACAGTTGGGAACACGGCACACGTTGTAACACAGTATGTTCCCGATGGGATCACACATTGTTCCTACATTTGAGATGTTCCCTAATCATTCTGGATGAAAAAATACATTGCTAAATCCCCTTGAAAACTCTGCCCGGGCATACATACCTGCATGTTCGCATCATCATCTTCTTTAGGGGCTGGTTCCTCGATCTCCAACGGCTCTGTAGAAAACTTAGCGACCGGAAGCTCGGCCAAAATCTCGGTCGTCTCCTCTGGATTCAATCTCTTCTCGCAGTCGCTCTCATCGGCCGAGTCCGAGGACTCCTCGTCTGACGGGACGGACACCACGTACTCTTCCTCGGTGGCCAACGGCACGTGCGACAACATCTTCTTGGCTTTGGCTTGGGCAGATCGGGTGACTCTTCTGGACTGGGGGCTGGTGGTGGTGGTGGTGGCAACTGTTGAAATTGGTTTGGAAGTTCCTACGGCCCGTTTGCGAAGCCAGTAGTTTCCATTCTCTTCAGAGCCACTCATACAAAATGTCGGTTTACCGTCGGCACAAGTAGCTCACTGGTCAGACGGACTAATGAGGATTAAATCAAACAGAACAGTTGCTTGTCACAGAAAGGTTCAGGCACTTCGAGGCGCTGTCGAGTAGGACAATCATTTTGCTATGGCAAGGTTAAACTTACTGCCCCCAAACAATGATAACTTGTGCAATTGTTAAATAGTTACACTCGAGGGAGGGGGGGGGGGGGGCGCAGGGCGGTTAGCGCTATCACTGTTGGGAACTTGGGATATGTCTCCTTCCTCTCGTGGACAGAAACGCGCACACACCACATAAAAAATCTTAGTCTGGTTCCTCGCAAACATTGCCGTTGTGACTTCCTAATCAGGAGATGGGAATCAAACCATTTTACTAATGTAATTAAATGTTGGAGTTCATTTTAAATGAAACAAGAATATTCTTAATGTTTTGAGGCCAGAACAAAACTTGAAAGTGTCGCTTTAGCCTGTTAGCTGGGACATGGGCCCTGTTCTGCCACCCATGAGTTACCCGCTCAATCCACTACACGTGTAGGCCGAAGGTCTTGCAAAAGGGGCCGTATGATAAGTCCGCGCCTCATAGGTCCGGCGCCTCATAGGTCCGACGCCTCATAAGTCCGAAATTTCGGACTTATGAGGCGTCGGACTTATGAGGCATAACATTTATTTATTCTGCCTCATACATATAGGTCCAACGCCTCATAAGTCCGACAACGGAAAAACGAGGCATTTAATTTGTCCGACTTACGAGGCATCAGAGCAATGAGGCGTCGGACTTATGGGCCTTTATGTGGTTAGGGGATGCGATTTTGTCGGACTTATGAGGCGTCGGACCTATGAGGCGTCGGACTTATGAGCGGACCCCTTGCAAAAAGTTGCACATCCACTGATGGTAATTTAATGTTGCACAACCTACATTGTATATGTACTTGGCAAAATAGCGTTAACTTAAATTTAGCCAGCGCTGGCTAAATAAACACACTTGACTGGCTTTAAACAAACTGAGTGATAAAATACAATTTAGTAATGGCAGACAATTGTGACAGGAAGCATAGGTAGATTTTGCAGTCTATGAACAATAAATAATTAATTAGGGCCTAGTGCTGATTTGCATATTATCCATTAACCCTAACTCCCCAGCCTAATTTACTAGGGACCATACCTATTCAGGCAAATTCCAACACCCACATGGGAAATTGTACACACACACTGTTGGACTTAGTTTCTGGAGGTATGCCAACCCCAGTGTAAAAGACCATCTGTTTAGGGGTACTGTACAAAATGTACCTACATGTATCCCAACAGATTTAAACACTAACCTACTGTTGGAGTTTGATTGGTTATGGGCTGTTAGGGTTAAATAAAAAAAACACGACACTTCAAAAGATGGAGGACATTACTAGCTTCAAAATGAGGGGTAGTGTTGCATGGGTTTGTAGGGGTAAGCGTTTGTAGACGTACATACTTATTTTTTTTTTTTTTAGGATTACTGGGCTTTTAAGGAGTAGGCCTCAGGCCAAATAAAAATTTAAAAAAACATGTTAGCATCCCCACTCACTTGCTTTTTGAATTTTGGAAGCCGCCTTTTTTTTGTTGTTTTTTTAACCAAAAAAAAAAGAGAAAGATTTTAAACAGTTTAATCATTTTGCCCTCTTTGTCTGTCATGATGTCTGTTGCATCTACTCCGTTTAAAGCTGGTACTGTAGGCCCTATGTCATGTATGTCATTTCCTAAAACCAATGGCGGCCATTTAAAAAAAAAATTACTGGCAGCCATCTTGAAAAATGGCCTGGTCGGGCCGCTTGAGCGGCCATTTTGGAGGGGAAAACAAAATGTTGCAACCTGACGCTGATTTTTTTCAGCGTCAGAAATATTTAGAAAATTGTCTTGACTCTCCAAAGACTTATCATTAACCCTAACCCCCTAGGCCCTTGTTGCTTACAACCATCCTCAATCCTCCAAAATCCTCCAAAATTTTTCAACTCCGCCTAAATTTTTCAAAATGTTCAGACAGTCCTGCCTCAAAATGCATTCATCCTCAATCCTCCAAAATCCTCCTCATCCCAAAACTTTGCACTCGTGTTTAAATGAAGGATAACCAATGCCAAATCCTTCAAAATCATCAGACAGTCCTGCCTCGAAATGCATTCATCCTCAATCCTCCAAAATCCTCTTGTGCTTCATTCACCATTCATTCACCATTCATCCTCAATCCTCCAAAATCCTCATGTGCTTCAATCACCATTCATCCTCAATCCTGCAGAATCCTCATTTGATTCAATCACCATTTATCCTCAATCCTCTAGAATCCTCCAAAACCGCCAGGAGGATTTTGGAGGAGTGAGGTGGGTTAGGGTTAAGCCTAGGCCTGTCAAAGTATCATCTCAATGAAGGTCAGTAAAGGCAAAAATGATGATAAGACATGAATCCGGGACTAGTCTTGGAGACACATTTCAATTTTTTTAAGGAAATATTTAGAACATTTTCTTGACTCTCCAAAAACTTTGAAGTTTTTACACAACCATGACAACCGCTGAGGAAGCGTCAGTTTGCAACATTCTTTGCCAAAAAAAGGGGCCTCCTGCTTCCTTAGTTTCAAAAAGGCAGGATGCTTAACATGTTTTTTTATTCTTTTATTTGGCTAGTAAGTAGTATAGGCCTACTCACTATACTACTGTCATGACAGTCATGACAAATGAGTAGGCCTAATTGTAGAAAGTTTGAACTTTTCCATTTTCCAATCACAGCTATAACCCTAATCACTAGTTTGATATAGCCCAGGCTGGACGAAGTCTTCATTGCATTACGACTAACGTCCAGGACGAGAATTCTCTACATAAGACCACCCAAAATTTGGACCAGATTTTTGTTACGTTTTACCTCGTTATAGAAGCTTATTTCACGCCTACATTTTCTATGTGTCCTTACCTATTGGGCCGCTGGGTTCAGGAATTCCATATGTGATGCTTACCGACATTAATCAGGAAAATAAACTCTAAAGCAGCGTTAAACTTGTACGTGTTTGTAGTCTCTTTTCATCAGTTTATTCCCAGAGTCGTACGTCATGTACAATGTACGTGCGTACGAAAGCGCGCACGCACGCTAGCGCCCTCATTTGTTTAGTTTTGGTTGGAACCGTGACGTCACTCCAGCCAACCGATGTCACGAAAACGCTCAACCAATGACCAAAGCCAAAACGTGTTTCTGGTAACTGGTGCGAAAACACGCTCGGTCATTGGATTAGCGATCGCGCCTTCAAGTACATGTAAGTGCGCGTGCGTATGAGGATGGTTACTAAGCAAATCGCACGTGCGCACTGCATATTCATGCTGCATAGTCTGGCCCCCGGACCAGACGTGATATGAGCGTCGAGAATAATTGTCCGGTCTAGGGAACCAGACTACACGCTGCACAGACGTACATGTACATCATGTAGTGATGTACGACTAAAACAGACTCGGCAGTGAGAAACTGATGAAAAGAGTCTACAAACACATACAAGTTTAACGTTGCTTTCGAGTTTATTTTCCAGATTAAGGTCGGTCAGCATCGCATATGGAATTTCTGAACCCAGCGGCCCAATAGATAAGCAGGGCTCGACTTACCAGGGTGCATGCATGCATGAGTGCATGTAGATTTTTGCTTGTGCATGTACATTGTAGCTTTTTACTGAGCATGCCGACGTGCATGTAACTTTTTAGCCACCAAAATACTCATTTCATGCATATATTTACTATTTACAAATGAGTGAGAATAAGAATAAAGTTTGTTGAATACTTGACCAGATAGTGTACAAACGTGTTATTTCTTTTATATATCCATAAATTATTCCTTGCAGCAGATTCAGAGTACGCAGTAAAATTTGGCGATCCCGATGTCCTGCAACCTCCTCCAATCATGCATATGATTTACCACGTGATACAAGCTGCAGATAATTTGGTATCGCACTGACGCTCCGGGCATTCCTCATGTCCGGATCATAAGTGTGATTCCAATTATTAGCTACGTTTATCACGTGGTCTTGTTATTGGCCAATCAGACGCCGCCTATCATATGCGCCACATGAAGCAGACGGGTAGCTCGGATCGGAGGGCTCCGATAATTTTGCACGCAAATGACCCTGGGTTCTTGTGTCACTTGTCAGGATAGAATCTCATTTCTACACGGTCTTCATCGACGGCAAATTTCGTCGAAATGACACATACTGAACACGCGGGAAGGCAAATTTAGCTTTCTATGTGAGTACTCGACATATGTACGAAATTATGTATGGCGGATCAATTTCAACCTGTTCGAAATGCTACAACAGCGTGGCGTTGTATACAACGCCACGTTCACGGGTGTACTGTCTACAGGTAGAAAGTTTGATAAATCAAAGAGAAAGAATGCCTTCAGAGAAGCAGACGGGTGTACAATGTAGGCCCTTAGTCAATTGTGGTGCATGTGGGTTTTTCTTGGTGCATGTAGGTTTTTTGGTCTACATGCACCAGTGCATGCCACTTTTTTTTTGTAAATCGAGCCCTGTCATGCCTGTAGATAAGGACACATAGAATACTACGACATAAAAATTGGCTTCTCCAACAAGGTAAAAATATTGAAAATATCGGTCATAATTTTTTTCGCCCGGTTTTGAGCACTTTATACCCTGGACTCCCTCCGTTACGTAGGGAGGAAAGGGAGTCCACCTGGGCTATAGTTTGATATTACAATAAAAAGGTGACATGCGGGCGACAAGTGATGGTCATTTGATGTGTAATAAAACACGATTGAATGAAAGTCTGAGTGCTGAGTGAGAACCATTGTTATTTGTATTGATAATTGAGCTACCCACCGATTTTTTTTTATTTTTTATTTGGCCTTGGCCAAGTTCCGACGTAATTAATTTGGTAAGGCAATACCACCCCTGACTACATGCACAGGTAGCCCCATAAATGTGGACTATTTACTGGACTGCCTCCGTAAACATAGGCCACACATCCACATGTGCAAAAACGTGTCGCACTTTGCCACATTTTGATTTTCACATTTAGGCTTAGTTTGTAGGTTTTTTTTGCTTTAGAAGCATACTCACCCTCTTTATACTTAGGCGAATCAGAAAGTGCTGCCTTTTTCAGATGTCCATTTTTCGTGAAATTTCCAGATACATTTGCACACGTTTGTGTATCAAAATTTCAACATGAAATTTCACAAAAATTAGACATCTGAAAAAGGCAGCACTTTCTGATTAGCCTATAAAGAGGGTGACAATGCTTCTAAAGCAAAAAAACCTACAAAGTAAGCCTAAATGTGAAAATCAAAGTGCGACATGTGGATGTGTAGTCGTACATGTGGATGTGTGGCCTATGTTTACGGAGGCAGTCCAGTAAATAGGCCACATTTATGGGGCTAAGGTACTACAGGTCATGTAGTCCACTAACACAAACCATGGAAAATAAGCAAGAATCGCAAAATAAAGCAAAATCAAAAATACAGGACTTACCGGCTTAGAAGAGTTTCTCGTTTTTCCGGCCAGCCTCGTACATGTCGTACCGCACTGTGCGTACAATTACCATACTACGCAGTACCTACGTACGTACGTGTGTTATGTAAATAATGTGTCACGCCATATCATTAGCAAACCACGCACGAGATCATTGAAGGTTGCAGGCCAGTAAATAGGCCCCAAATTGTCTACGCCGGCCAAGTAACGATTTGCATGGCCTCAAAATCTTCAGTATTTGAGAGTATTGTGGGCCATGAACTTGAGGGTTTGTAAAAAATACAGGTGGAAGCCATGCACAGGACTGGGAGCTTGCAGTTCTGTGTAATTTAGATGTAATTTGGACCCTAAAAGCGCTCTATTTTGCAGTGGAGTGTAGGCATCGTTTTTCAAAATGGCGATGGGCTTCAGCACTATTTTAAGGGGTGATCATCTTCGGATGGAAATTTCTCCTAAAAGTCATTAGTTAACCCCCCAAAAATTGAAAAGAAAATGAAAGATGGTGAAATAAACTTTAGTTTGACGTGTGTCTCGAACACCTTGGAGAGTTGTGAGTATTTTTCCTGCATTTCTGAAGTGGGGGCATTTATCATTGGGTCTATATACTGCGGGGGCCCAGCGAAAAAATATCTGTGACGGATACGGGCTATGACGTCATATTCAAGACCTTATCGCAGCATCACAACAGTGTTCCGCCAAATGAGGGCGCTATGTAAGATTAACGGTATAAATGGCTCTCATAAAATAATAGACCTTTAATTTAAGTGTATCAGCCATTATCGTAGAGGGGAGTGTCTTTGTTTTTGCTGGGATATGAATAGGGGAAACAAAATAATACACGTATTCGTTCAAATACTGTAAAAGAGCACGTACAGGGCTAATTTACTACACAAAAAGAAAATAAAATCATCTATAATATTTGTCATAGTCAGCGATCAAACTTGCCGCCACTGCTCTCAATTTAGTTTCTGCTGATGACAACCATGACAGCTAGTTCATAGAGACACACTCTTGGAAACAATGGTCCGGATAACATTGTTAACTTATTTCTTATGATGGGACTGCGGTTTGGCCGAAGTCAATTGAGCGTGATCGTCTGACTGATAAGGTTTACGTACGTACAAAACCCCCGAGCCAACGAGGTTTTTGTATAGAAAGCTGCCCGACCACATTTTGCGAGAGTGTGTCCGTAATGCTTGAAGCCTGCCGGTAATTCTGAGCCTGCATACTGCCAAAGTTACCAGTGGCATCCCTACATTTTCTCGTGCAAATATGAGGACCCATTTTTGGACCCTAATTTTTATCAAATCTGCTCTTAGATAATAGCCCAAAAGCTAGGGAGATGATCCTCGGCTATATTCGCACGTTTCCACCGATTTTTAAACTAGACGGTCTCGTTTTTTACAAAAAATTGTGGGGGCACTTTTTATGCAAATTAACGACTCGCGTAGACATTTTTGAAACCCCAATCAAAATTATTACGCCCGCTGTCGGTCTTATTGCGCCATTCTGATATATCTTCTGTCTAGCCCCCCCCCCCCAGCCACCCCCACCACCTCCACCACCACACATCGAAAAACAATAGTAATTAAATACTGTTAACAATGTGCTCGTTTATTCAGAAATTTATGAAGCATATTTAAACAGATTGGATGTTTTTAAAGTGTCTTTCCCATTTGCAAAAGTTCTTTTTAAAAGCCCATCAGCCATTATAGACACACTCTTGGAAAAAATGGTCCGGATAACATTGTTAACTTATTTCGTATGATGGGACTGCGGTTTGGCCGAAGTCAATTGGGGTTATGATCGAGAATAAGATTTATGTGGCCTCTCTGGACTCCCATATATTTGCACTAAGTTTAGTCGGGCACCATTTGCAGTCATCAGCCGACATTTGAAGCCAAAAAAAAAAAAACAGGTAAAAAAAAAAAAAGCCGCGTCGCCGCACCACTTTTGGGGCAAGCTCCATACCAGAAACCGGAGACTTTTTTTTTTTGGCCTTAGCTATTTTCCCCTCTAAAAATCCAGTGAGCTCGGCGCCTTCAGGCCAATTTAATTACCGGTACGTTTGCACAACTAGTGGTTTCGCACCAATGCCTACTTTAATTTTCTTTCAGTATAGACGGCGCGCCACATAAATACTGGTCTCGATCTCTACCACCAAATTCATTTTTGAGGGGCAACTACTCAAGAAATACATAATGTATGAAATTGAATTTCCGTTCACTGATTTGTCATTATGTTTAACATTATGAGATTTAATTTCATAAGAATCCGGCAAAGAATTAAGCTATTATGACCGTAACAACGGTTTTAAGCGGAAAAAATACAATCCGAATGGAAAATAGTCAACGTGGATTTTTCGCGTTTAAAACACTACATTGTTGCGGTCATATTAGCCTTATTGTTCAACAGTTTCTCTTGAAATTCAAACTCCTCTTGTGGCACATCGTGGAAAATCGGTGCACGAAATTTCAATGTGATACATCTTGTATTTCTGGAGTTGTTTCTCGAAAAACGAAGTTTGTTCTTTTTGCTCAATATTGCAGCATCCGTGGCCAAGTTCGGGCAAGGACCATTAGTCGACTAGTGGTTGATTTGTGACGTATCTTACGCCTGCGCACTAATAGCAACGTGCGAACGTTGCCCGGCAGAAGGGCATATGAGCGTTCTGATGCAAAAATCATTTTCAAGAAAATTGCATTGAAAGGTCCTATTGTTCCCCCCGCGCGCATTTTGTATCCAATGCTCTCCCACACGTAATATAAATCGTACGAATTTGAAATTTGTCACATGTATGAATCATAAGTTTTGGAACAACTATACATGTTAATTTCTGACGAAAATGTTAAAATCTCATTAAAATGGAGGCAGTTTTCTGCATATGCCCTTTTGCTGGGAACATTTTGGTCATTACGCGCTATTGCATAAGGGCATATGCATATATGCCCTTCTGCCGGGCACACGACGGTCTCTAGTTAACGCTGGTCAAAATGTCATCGCTAAACGTCTGGATCCTGGCTCCCTGCTGTACGTTATGAATGCGCGCGGCTATGGTTACCAGCGATGCAACCAGCCCCATTAGGTTGGTTCCAAATAGTCGACTAGCGTAGTCAACCATCGTTGACTAGTATGGACAGAGTTCGGGCAAGCGTTAGTCGAACAATGGTTAACTATAGTCATTGCGCGAACTTGCCCGTAAGTTGATGCTTTGCGGAGAACACTATTTATGAGGCGCGCCCTCTATGGAAAGTGTTTAATACACTGGAAAAGTGTTTAATACCAGCTATCCGTGTCTTTATTAAGGGAATAAATGTGTGCTTCGGAGGTTTTTATCACTCTGTTTAAGACCACTTAGAGTCTGGGTGCTGATAATTACCCCAGCCGGAGGCGAGGGTAATTATCAGCTTATTTATTAATTATCAGATTATTATATATATTATTATCAGCATATTTATTAATTATCAGCATATTTATCATATTTATTCCCATTCATAAATACCTTTTCGGTAAAAAAAAATCATATAATTCGTTCAAAACATCCCGATTTTGTTCAACAAATTCACTTTATGCTTTTTGAAACATCCCTCTTGCAAAATAATGGAGTGTTCAGATGGCGAGTAAGATGTAAACAACCCTTTTATGGAGATTGACGCGCGCGTATCATGTTCTGCGCGATGCCGCGCAGAACGCACCTGGCGCGTTGCGTTTTGAATTTAGAACTATACAATTCTGACTCCCTGGTAGTGTTGCGCATGCCTACGTGAGGATTGTGAACGTTCAACCAATGAAACGATAAGAGACACTGGATTTTTAGGAGTCCACATTTTATTGTGACACTGGAAAAGTGTTTAAGACCAGCTAGCCATATGTCTTTATCATCCGTTTAAGACCGGCCACGTGACGGGCTCTCGACCAATAGGAATGCGTAAACTGTCTTAGGTATTTATGAATATCCGTTTAAGACCGGCAACGTGACGGGCTCTCAACTAATAGGAATGGATAAACTGTATCAGGTATTCATAAATACCTCAGACAGTTTAGCCATTCATATTGGTCGAGAGCCCGTCAAGAGAGCCCGTGCTGATAATTACCCTCGCCTCCGGCTCGGGTAATTATCAGAACCCAGACTCTAAGTGGTCTTAAACAGAGTGATAAAAACCTGCAGAGCACACATTTATTCCCTTATTTATGAATATTGTTGTCATTGTTTGACAGTTTCCCCTTAATATTTAATATCATAGTGTATTACAGTCATCATGACAGATCACTGGACGAAATTTCTTAGAACTCCACACTATATAGGTATTATCTGCACAGAAAAATGACGATCAACTTATGTCTTTTTTTTCTATTCATTTTTTTGATGGGTTGACCATTGACTTTTCGAGATATTCTCACCCAAAGAAGACGACTCCTATTTCCCCAAAGCGGAAAAGTAGCCATCTTGAAAAACGATCCCTCCACAATATTGCAAAATAGCGCCACTTTCGAGCCAAGTTGCATCCAAAATGCTCAGAATTAGAAATGGAATCGTTCAACTTTCACCCTATTCAGCCTCTCTCACCAAGGCCCCCCCCCCTCTCATTCTCACCCATATCTCACCAACCCGAGGGACGCAACCACCTATTAATCTCTATCACCCTTACCCAAGCCAACCTGAACACCCTGCCCTTCACAGGCGGATGCAGAACAACATTCTCGGTGGGCTTCTGGTTTTGTTGGAGGAGGGGGAGGGGAGGGGCAAATAAACATAAACCTGACATCCAGCAAGCTGGCAACTCTACAAAATCGAAAGGCGGGGGGGGGGGGGGGTATTTCATTTTTGTTCTGTCTACATGTGTTAGCAGTTTAAGAATCCATGGGGTAAATCGTCTTAGTGCTATTCACTGTTCTTCTCTAATGACTGAAAGATAAGTAACATTTGGCATCATATTTTGCCCCCCATCTTCAACCCCTTACCCCCTCGACACCCACTAACTATCCACCCCACGCACCCTCTACCAATATTAACCCGGCCTTTCACGATCCTCAAATTAAGAAGTCAAAACCAAAATAAATAGACAAAAATACAAGTAATTAACAAACTTTGTTTGCAATAATTTTTAATATTCAGAGCGATTATAATTGTTAACAATAACCACAGATTACAGTAATTAATAAAACAAAAAATGTTCACAAGAGTCAGATTGGGTTTTGTTCGTTCAACGACAAACGGTTTCATTAACTGTCTTCAGTATACGGTCAAAATGTCTCTGTAATTGTACTTTCCTGAGAATTCGATGGGGTTCTTCCAGACTGTATTAAGAGTGGGACGTAGTTTCCACATTTTCGAAAGCAATGGAGTGTTCAAATAAGTTTTTGAGTATTTTATATTCGATACTGATTACATGTCGTATGACTAATTTTTGTATTGTAAAGAAGTTAAGCTGTTAAACAGAGCAATATCCTCAAATGTATACTTGAAAAAACGTTTCTTTAATCACATATAATCATAGAAACATAACTGCGTAATTTGCTGATTATAGTGTCACATTATAAACTCAAATTCCATTAAATCGTAAACAATTTCATCATAGTGAAAGCTCTAAAACTCAACTTCCAACGTAAAACAAAAACCAAATTACACATGTATACCGTGGGATACAAAATAAACTGTTTAACGAAAGTGGAGAGTTCTTGGTTCACTGTGGTGCAATTGGAACTCTTGGGTTTTTTTGAAGAAGAAGCACAAAAATCTTTCGGAGGATAAATAAATGATATCACCCGATTTCATTTGATCTATTGCTGTATACGGTATGCGCAATGCAAATGAAAAAAAAACCACATTATTTTGTTAATACATGTAAATGTTTCTTCCCAGACAGATTATTGTAACAGTTTACTTTGTTTTCATAAGATTACCAGTTTAAGAAATCACAACATATATTCAGAAGGAAGGGTCATCATGCAGACATGACACCCATACTTCAGGAACAACATTGGCTCTCGGTTACCGGGCGGATTGAAGTCAAGATTCTGTGTTACTTTCAAAATTATCCGCCCTGGCGAGTCAGCACTGCAGTACCTCATAAAGCAACTATCATTGCGTGTAACATTTGCACTAAAAGCTGTGACGGGGTTAAGTTCAACCTTCCTAAAGTTCGTACCAACGCCTGGCAAGGCATACGGTGACCGTGCTTTTACCATCTATGCATCTGTGGAACAGACTTCCACGTAATTTGAGAAAAAATAATGAATTTGGAGGGGTATTTCACCGCAACTAAAAACAATTATTTTAAAAAGTTATATTTTAAACTTATCTTTAATATACTGTTTCTTTATGTAGTGTTGATACTTTTATTTATACATGTATTAAGAGTCGATTATCTTTCTTATGATGACATTGAACTTTTTTTCTTCTTTTATTTCATTGGTTAATGTTTTGGCAAAATTGAAAGCGTAACAAATACTTGCAGCACTGCTCCTGTAAATTCATGCAATGTGATTATTTATTTATTCGGAGAAAAGGAGGAAGCCGCTGAATGAGGTGTAGTGATAGGTCGAAGAACCATACGCTCGACCGTACACGGTAAGATACACCGTGTCTCCTCGCTGCAGAACCAGCACCGCACTCCCAGATACCTGACCACGGTGATTTGATGTACTATGGGTACTGATCACATGGTAGTTGTTTTTAACCAGATGGATGTCAAGCCTACCGGTGTTGCCATACTCAAGGACAGAAAACGTAAACACGTAGGTACCCGACACGCCACAGGTGAACGTACCGGTCTCGAGATCGAAACTGGTACCCGGCAGAAGCGTCTCGGTCTGCTGGAAGGGCAAACGGGTGTCGTGACTCGTAGAGGTATCCGAGTGGCTCGTCCTCACCACGGTGAATGCCACTCGCTGGTTGGAGTCGTCTGGTGTCTCCCCTGGCTCACCCTTCTGACCTTTGACACCAACCTGACCGATTGCTCCAACAGGACCAGGTGGGCCTCTCGGACCTATCTTTCCGGGCAGACCAATCCCATCATCACCTTTAGACCCAGTGTTCCCAGGTGCTCCCCGCTCACCCATTGGTCCAATTTGTCCAATATCACCTTTTTGACCTTGCTGACCTGCATCGCCCTTTGACCCCGGCTGACCGTACGGCCCCATCGGTCCTGCTGGTCCAGGCAGACCTGGTATGCCGGGTGTTGCAGCAGGTCCCTGGCAGCACTGCTTACACACCTGAGACGCAGGACCATCACCGTCCGAGGGAACCGGCCCAGTAACGGAAGCTCGGAGCTTGACAGAGTTACCAAGAAGGAGGGCGATTGACAGAATGAACGCAACACAGATCTTCATCTGTAAAGTAAACAACACAGAGCCTATATATAGCACTAAAAACAAAGTCAATAAGCAATAAGAAATAGGCATTATGATGTTACATACACTGAAGAGGTTGTCTTAGAGACACGTGTGACTTCATAATAATTTTGGAGGAATCATTATTCAGAGAATGTGTTCGGCGTGATGACAGTGGCCTATCCGGGGGCAAGGGGCTAACATTATATGAAAAGGTGTTTTTTAATCGGTTTCCACGGCAACTGCGGGCAATCCACATTATCGGGCTTGTCATTATTTTTGCCCGCTGATATAAATTAGGAAAGGAGACCGAATTATATTAGGTTTTTTATGGGGACGGCGCGCCCTTTCCACTGTCATGACAGAATCAATTAATAAACATCACCACACCGACCTCGATGGTTCGCTCTTGAAGTCTTGAAGATCAGGTCCAAGAAGAGATCAGAAGGAATTCACTGTAGGCTGAAAAATAATAAACAAAAAAACCGGTAACGTTTATGCTTGATTTAAGAAAGAAATACTTTATTCATTGATTTTAATATAATTTTGAGGTGTTTTTTTCACTTTGACCGAATATTTATTAAAAAGGGCAAATGGCGATTGAGAGAGCCCTTCCATCTTCACCCATTCTCCCGGCACAAACTTTGCCCGGCAATAAACTCTCTGGATCCGCCCTTGAAGATATTATGTGGCAGTGTTAAAACAAGGTATAAAATGACATGATGTTTTGAAACGTGTTTTTTTTTAAATGTCAGGGAAGAAATCATGAAACGTGCATATCAGTAACAATTTATTGTTAAGTGTCTATTAAGTGACAGAAAGAATGAACTTTTTAGCACTCGCCCAAAAATCGGCCTCTCACGAAAAAGGACAGAATTTTTTTTATTTTATTGACCTGTTAAATATTTTTAATCACCATGTGGAAGTAAAAAGATAATAGAAAAAAAATACTGAAAGTCAATCCAATTTCTTTCGCCAATACGATTGACGGTTAATGAAGTATGCAACCTTTGATATCTGTATCTTTCTTTTATTTCTTTTAGTTCTCTGATTTTTGATATTTATTTTTTTTAGTTTGAAAATTGTATGTAGGCTTACACAAAAATGAAACTATTTTTTTCCCCGGAGAACATGGTGACGATATGACGAGTAATCTGCCTTTCTAAAGAGAAAGATGCAAAATCTAAATTGACAGGCTTCATATTAAAATTGCATGTCTGAGAACGACATTGAGTGATTTAGGAATTAGCAAAACTGTTTTTATGAACACAATTAAATTTGAATTGAACGAATTCAGCCGGAAATACTACATGATGGTCTTTTAATAATATTGATGCTTCAAGCAGGATTTCTAAGCAACGATTGGCCATTTGTCACGGTTTGACGGTGGTTGTAGGGGAGGGGGATCACTCACTTCTTTTAATATCACTTTTGCACTTTTGTTTTGAATCGAACGACGTTTCCTGTTTGTAATAGTGACCAAAACGTTATCGGTGCATAAACAAAAACAGTCTTCCACCAAAATACTATGCTATTGTAACGCTAAATTGAGAGAAAATGTACAATAAGAACTACTCACTTGATATAATGTTCTTGAATTTTATCACGAAAGATTTCATCAACACGTGAGCAGATTGCTGGCTTTTAAATATGAGTTATTGAGTTATTTTCTGCATTGAAATGGAAAACCGATCTCATACCAGTGAAGTATAGTGGCGGAAATATTACAGGTGGGCCACCGCAGTTAAGTTACAGTCGTTACAAAAAGAATTGTTTCCCTGATGGTGGGAAATCAGCGCACCTGTTTGGCTATTAGCATCAACCACCATCTGTTTGTCAACCATGACTGTGTCTCTGAAAATCTTGAGGGTTTTCGAAAATCTGTACTATTATTGCACACCTTAAACATTAAAAAGATTGCTTTTTCAAAAAGATATTTAACAGAATCAGTGGAACCCTAAATGCAAAGTGAATTATTCTGAAAGCTGGAGCTTCAAACGTTGAAGTCGGACAGCAGAACAGACGGCCCGAATAATTTATACAAACATCAACTATTTACATGATTCCTAGAAATGAATCCAGCTAAATAAAGCAATTTGAACTTAAATAAAATGTGTGATCATGATCCGGTCCTTTCGTATGTGCGCCCTCGAATCTATTCTGACCAGTGACACTTTTATCACGCAATGCTGAAAAGTAACGCTCAGGCCTATACGTGCAAAGTGATCAAACCGGAATGGCGCACTGTGAACTATTGAAATGACACAGTTTAAAAACAAAGTCCAAAAGGTATTGAGATTATCCCAGTTTTCAATAACACAACATAGAACAGGATGTTTGAGATGTCCCGATTTCCTTTATACGTTCTTCCGTGGTCAACTTCCGCATAACCTTTTATCCTGAATAAGTCAGAGTGATTGCCGGAAAAAAAGATGAGCGCATAGCATCGGGATTATATGTTTGATACAATAAACAGGGAAAACTAGCAAGAAATCAAGGGGGTGAATGGTCATACCGATATTATGGGTCAAGTGTCGAACTTTTGCAAGATTTCTTTCTTTTAACAAGAAAAAAAGGTTTTAATTTATCATCTGAAATATTGTGCAAGTGCGTGAACCTCAATAACAATATATATGGAACTTCATGTAATACGCTATTGAAAACCTTCAGCCAGGTTTGACTGGAAAACTGGCGAACCTAAATGGCAATAAAAACTATAAAACTTCCATGAATTTTTTGGTGAGCTATCGGTAGCGACAAGAATTCAAGTAAGTTTCTAAGACCTAGAGAAATCAGTCAGAATTGTGAACAATTGTTTGTTGAGAGTGCACCTTGGAAGTAGCAGCGATAATATCGTCAGACAGGAATTTCTTATTCCGAACAAATAAAATAAAAACCCTGATTAGTTTGCTCTTAGCTGTTATTGCCTGACACTTTGGCCTCTCAATATGTTGGTATGAATCTGCAGCAACTGTTCAGACTAAGAACTAATTCAGCTACATTAGCCCCCCCCCCCCCAAAAAAAGTCTCCGGTTTCTGGTATGCGCTCGCGTCGCTGTAGCCATGCGCGTCGGCAAAATGATATTTTTTTTTCAATGAAAGATGATGTCTCAAAACCGCCAAATTCACTGGTTCGACTAGAATCCTGCTGCTGCACAATTAAACGTGTTCTTAGATGGGGTTATGATCGAGAAAAAGCTTTATGTGGCCTCTCTAGTCTCCCATAATATTTGCACTAAGTTTAGTCGGGCACCATTTGCAGTCATCAGCCGACATTTGAAGCAAAAAAACAAACCGGTAACAAAAAAACAAAAACAAAACTCGCCGCATCACTTTTTGGGCAAGCTCCATACCAGAAACCCGAGACTTTTTTGGGGGCCTTATATACATTATAATATCTGGTGATTATTCAAACACCTATCGATAAGTTATCGAGTTATCGTATGGAAACGGGATCATCATGGTCGGAAATATTTACAGCGCACTGTTTTGGCTATAAGCACATTTTTGTCAATATCATAAATCAAAGATCAATCCCAAAGTTGGAAGAATTATCGTAAAAGATTGTATCAAAAACTCACCGTGCAATTCTTGTTCGCTCTTGCAAACAGTACCTCGGGTTGTCGTCTGGACATGAACATGAGCTGCAGTCGTTGTGAGGAGTGAGCCGGCAGCTTGTGACTTAAATATTGAAGTCGATTTCCCGAGCAGTGACTGAGGAACTTGCGAGCCTGTTTTGTGATTGGCCCCTTGCGTGCTGTCAATCACACATCACCGACTCGCTTCATATTGATGAGAGGGAAATGATGTTGATGTTACATTGCCACACGTTAAACCCTGAAGCTTGTATCACCGACACTTCAACAGACGCATCTAATTGGTGGAATGACTTTATGGATGTCGGTGACACAATCAAACACGTGGATTGTGATTGGCACCTGTCAATCACAGACCACTCACTTGTGGTCACCGACTTGTTGTCTGACTAACTCCGATTGGTGGATAAAATAATGACGTACATCGGCCATACGTGTTTCAATTAGTGCTTGTTTTGCGCTTCGTGTTATTTAATGGAGCCACGCATTTGGTGGCTGATATTTTGTAGTCAGGTTATGCAGTCTACTTTTTAGATGGAAAAACGAAAGCGTAGTAATTTATCAGGTGCATGTACAGTTGCCGCCCTCTTACGATGAAGTATACTTATTTTGCAGATTGCAGCCGTTTCCAAAGGCAACTTAATTATAACCATTCATCTATCCCCATCCACTTGTCAAACTTGTGGGCCCGGCCAACTTCTCGGCATGCAATCGACCTTGCACCTGCAGAACCCCCTCCTCGCTAATTGAGGCCCTCCCACCTCCGCTTATTGAGCCCAACCTATACCAAAAACCAAACACATAATTAGGTCAACCCCGATCTTGACCCTCGCCTCATCAAACCTTATCCCAAACTTACCCCAACTGTTTGGATCCTACCATGTGCAACAAACTTCTTTTCTTAGAAAACACTAAGCCTTTAATAGCCTGATCTCCAAGCCAAGCACGAATCCCCATGTTGCACCCCTGCCCCGATCATCCCTTCCCCCTCCTAACCACCCTGGGCAGCTAACGGCGGACCCCTAACCAATATGCTGAAGTGGAGAAGGGGGGGGGTGTGCTTATTTAATGCTACAGTGCTGTTGTTCCCCTTTCTATTAATAGTTTCGTCGACAGGAAGAGGAAGAATAAATCTACTTTTTTCAGCATTAACAGTCGTGTCGTGACATTTGTTTTTCGTTGGGTAACCTATCGAGTGCCACTCTTTTTGGTAATTCAATCATCAATTTTCTGCTGATGACAACTTACAGTTGTCCCCGCTCAAATAGGCCGGCCTATAAGAATACCTACTGAGAAAATTTAAAAAGACGATGGCCCATATTCTACCGAAAGTCCAAAATAATCAATAAGTGTGCCCCTGAGTGTGCCTGATTTCTAGCGGAACAATACTGCCCACAATCCAAACAGCACTTATACTTATGCCTATTTAGGGTGTGTAGTTTTCAAACCTAGTATTTCCGAGAGATATTACGCCGCGAAGTATTACTCATTGGCGTGTTCATTTAAAGGGACCTTAATTAAGACTCCTCATTTTCGGGAGGAAGCATTCAAAGAGTTAAGCGCCTCCCCCGAATCCCAGGCTGGCCGAGTGGTGAGGCACGCCCACCCTAGCTTTCCGGGTTGCACCACTGAGTTTGAAGTGACGTATCGTATCTCAACATCCGGCTTGGACCATGAGTTTGACCACGATGGGAACGAACAACACTAATATTTTAACTGAAATGAATCTGCCATCGGATATTTGAAAATCACGGGTGGGATTGTTGGAACAGCTATAACCAGGGCAAAGAGGACAGGACGTCCGCACTACGTCGTCTGGCCTGTGGAGCTGGCCGCCTGTTTAATGCGCAGACCATGTTTCCTAAATCGGGCACTCAGCCCTCACCGCTGCACTTTGCAACGACCCTGCTCCTAACATACCTGCCCGTAAGCTGACGTGGGTTCAACTTTCACCCTATCCAGCCTCTCTCACAAAGGCTTTGCCACCCCCACCCCCATCTCGCCCATCTACCATCAATCTTCGGGACGCAACCACCTAATTAATGCTTTACAATCTTCAGACCGAAACGGCCTACACACCTTGCCCCTTCACGGCGGATACAGAACCAAATTGTCCATGTGCTTCCTGTTATGTTGGGCGGTGAGTGGAGGGGAAGGGGGCAGGTAAAAGGGCCTGAAACCCGGTAAGCTGGCCGTTACAGAAACGAAAGGCATGGGGATGCCTTTCATTTTTCCTTCATTATTTTTCCTGACTACATTATACTAGCATTTTGGGTGGCGTGGGTGGCTTGTGCGTAAAGGGCTTGCCTCTCACCAAGGTGACTACGGTTCGAATCCTGGCCGCGGATCACGTGTGGGTAGAGTTGTGTGTTGGGTCTCTCCAGGGCTACGAGGGTTTTTCTCCGGGCCCTCCGGTTTTTCTTGAACGTTGACTTTCTGTTTTCATTTGCTTTGTATTTTTCGCGTTTAAGATACTATATTTGTTTCGGTCAAACATGTATTATTATTTCATTGTTTGACAGTTTCCCCATAATATTATATCTCATAATGTTACGCAGTCATCATGACAAATCCCTGGACGAAACTCTAACTTTGAAATACAGTAATAACTCGTTTTGGTGGCAACAACGCAAGAAATACTACATGTATTCAATTACAATTTGAAACACCATGCATTGGAGATCTACAGTCATGAGTATTACTTAACAAAAATGGGAAGTACGTGTAGTTATCACTTAAGTCTTTGGGAGTCGATTTACAGGTCTTGCGGTGCAGCCCTGTATTAAAATTCCTATAGACACCAGTGCTAAATGCACATGCTTCAAAATACCTGAAAAAAAAATACTCAGAACTCTCACGGGTATAGCTGCACAGAAAGAAAGGTAATCAACATGTCATCTTTCATTAAATTTTAATTTTTTTGTGGGTTGACCATTGACTTTTCGAGATATTCTCACCCAAAGAAGGCGACCCCTGTTTCTTCCATAGGTGAAACAGTAGCCATCTTCAAAAACGATCCCTCCACTACATGACACAATAGCGCCACTTTCGAGCCCAATTGCATTCCAAATGCTCAGAATTGGAAGCCCCAAGTCCAGGCCAGAGGGTTCATTGCCTTAACTCTTCAAATCCCCAATTTCATGGCTCTCAGAACTCTCTAATATAGTATATTTTGAGGGTTTAACTTTCTTTCATGCACTCGGCGGATGGGTTTAAGCCTATTTACAGGTGTGCACCCTTTACCATCCTGCATGGGCGCGATTTTTTTTCTCCTAAACGTCATCCGCGTAATGCGTGTACGCTATGGCGTTTTGAGAGGTTTGCGGACACACCATGTGCGAATAATTTCTCAACTAAGAGAATGGCTCTGAAAAGAACCAGAGGTATAAACTCGACGTTCCGGTCAGTATGCTCTAACCGTCTTCAGGAGAGAAGACACATAGTATGTCCGCAAATCTCTCATTATTTAGTATCTCCACCATTCAAAGCCTCAAATCTGACTATGGCGTTTTGGAATTTACTTTTCTAAAAACGTGAGAACAAAATATAAATTAGAAAAAAAGAAATGAATTCGAACGTAATGAAATTCGGACTTTATTTCCCTTTAACAAAATATCCTCTGAAGTCGAAGGTTAGAAGAAAAAAATCGGGGACAAAACAACGGTGAGTGGAACCTGCAACCTCGCAATGCAAAATCACAACCCTGTCGACTGAGCTATCGCACTGCTCGCCATAATGTGGTGGAAAATATAATTATATACCTGCGTACGTATTATAAAAGGATCGTAGAGGGCGCTAAACAACCCTATATGTTGGTGTAGTTTAGGAAAAGAAAATTTGCGTCCTGGGCCATGGTTTACTACGATGGGAACGTACAGCAAAGCTATATTTACTGAAATAAATCTGCCAACAGATATGCAAAAATTGCGGAAGAACATGTTTTACTGGTAACAATAATAATGTCCGCCTTTTGCGGTCAAGTGTCCAGAGAAAAATACCTGTCTGCATGTCAGATTTGTTTTGGCGATGAACCCCCCCCCCCGGGAAAATTCTTGGATCCGCCCCTGCACACACCCGCCTCCCCCATGCACGTGGCGATGTCCCTGGCCATAACATACCCGGCATTTGTAAGATGAGCGTGTGAGGAAATCGTACAGCTTTCACCCTATTCAGCCTCTCTCACCAATGCTCTCTCTCTCATTCTCTCCCATCTCCCATTAATCTGCGAAACGCAACCACCTTATCTCTATCACCCTTCAAACCCAAGCCAACCTGAACACCGTGCCCTTCACTGGCGGATGCAGAACAACACTGTCGGTGGGCTTCCGGTTGTGTTGGGGAGGAGGGAGGGGGGGGGGGCAAAGATTCATGGGCCTGACATCCAGCATTTTTCATTTCTCATTTTGTTCTGTCTACATGTTTTAGCATTTTAAGAATCCGTGGGGTAAATGGGATAAGTAGACTACACCATCGTTTTAGTGCCATTCATTGTTCTTGATGAAGTAACAATCGGCATCATATTTTGCTCCCCGCCCCTCATCTTCAATCCCTAACCCCCTCGACACCACTAATCATTCATCCTCCACCCCATCCATCCTCAACCAATGTTAACCCGGCCTTTCATTAACACCAATCCCCAAATCTAGAAGTCAAAACAAACAAAAATGGACAAAAATACAGGTCATTAACTGACTTTGTTTGCAATAATTTGTAATATCAAAGGATTAGAATTGTTATCAATAATCACAGATTTAAGTACTTAATAAGAAATTATTTTCTTTGTAAAAGTCAGACTGGGATTTGCTCGTTCATTTCAACGACAATGTTACTCTGTAATTTACTCTGTAATTTTACTTTCTTGAGTGGAATTCGATGGAATGTATTACGAGTGGGACAAGGTTTTTCACATTGTTTAAAGCTAAATGTTCAGTTAAAGTAATGTTCAAACACAGTTTTTGAGTATTTATATTCGATACTGATCACATGTTTAATATGATTAATTTATGTGCTTTAATTGGTTTAGCTGCTTACAAGAGCACATCCTCAAATATATACTTAGAGAAAAAATTCTTACAATCAAACATATACTATAGAATCATAATTGCGTAATCTTCTGACATAGTGTCACATTATCAACTAAACTTACATCAAATCGTAAACAATTTCATCAAAGTGAAAGCTCTAAATCTCAACTTTTAACATCACCATACTTCATTTAATCTCTGGCTGTATACGGTATGCGAAATACAAATGAAAAACAACAACAACAACAATATATTTTAATACATGCATTTTTTACTTCCCAGACAGACTATTGTAACGGTTTATGTCTTTTCATACGATTACATGTGTAAGAAATAATAACATATATGCAGAAGGAAGGGTCGTACGCCCATACTTCAGGAACTACGTTGGATGTCGGTTACGGTGCAGAATGAATTCAAGATTCTTCGGTACAAACTTATCAGTTCATGCGTTTAACATTCGCACTAAAAGCTGCAATGGGGTTCAGTTCAACCTTCCTAAAGTTCGTCCAAAGCCTGGCAAGGCATTCGGTGACCGTGCAGATTCCGCGTTATTTGAGCAAAAAATCACGAATTTGAATGTTTTTTCAATCGCAGCTAAAACCTTCTTTTTCAAAAGTCATTTAACTTCTTTTTAATGAACTGTTTTTACGCAGTTTTGATACTTGAATGTAAAATGCTTTGTATTAAGAATCAATTATCTTTCTTATTATCATGACATTGAACATTTTTCTTTTAATTCATTGGTTACTGTTTTGGCAAAATGGAAAGCGAAACCAAAAAATGCAGCACTACTCCTGTATATTTATGAGTTGTGATTGAATTTTATTTATTATTTATTTATTTATTCGGAGAAAAGGAGAAAGCCACTGAATGAGGTCCAGTGATAGATGGAATCACTATGCACCCTACCAGCCATTGCCATTGTAAGATACACCGTGTCTCCTCGCTGCAGGACCAGCACTGCGCTACCAGACAACTGACCTTGTTGATTTGATGTATCATAGGTAGTGATCACCTTGTAGTTGTTTTTTACAAGATTGATGGTAAGGCTACCGCTGTTGCCATACTTAAGAACAGAGAACGTAAATACGTAGGTGCCCGGCACACTACATGTGAACGTGCCGGTCTCGAGATCGAAGTTGGTACCCGGCAGAAGGGTTTCGGTCTGCTGGAAGAGCAAACGGGTGTCGTCACTCGTAGAGGTATCCGAGCTGCTCGTCCTCACCACAGTGAATGCCACCCGCTGGTTGGAGTCGTCTGGTGTCTCCCCTGGCTCACCTTTCTGACCTTTGACACCAGCCTGACCGGCTGCTCCAACAAGACCCGGTGGGCCTCTCGGACCTATCTTTCCGGGCAGACCAATCCCATCGTCACCTTTAGACCCAGTGTTCCCAGGTGCTCCCCGCTCACCCATAGGTCCATTAGGGCCAATCTCACCTTGCTGACCTGCATCGCCCTTTGACCCCGGCTGACCGTACGGCCCCATCGGTCCTACTGGACCAGGCAGACCTGGTATGCCGGGTATTGCAGCAGGTCCCTGGCAGCATCACCGTCCGAGGGAACCGGCCCAGTAACGGAAGCTCGGAGCTTGACAGAGTTACCCAGAAGGAGGGCGATTGACAGAATGGTGGCCACGCAGTTCTTCATCTGAAAGGAAAACAATACAGGGCCTAAAATTACAAACAAAATCACTACATAAACTGATGAATTTGTATACGAGACATAATTTGGAAGAATCATTATTCAGAGAATGTGTCGGCAATGGCCTATCCGAGAGCAAGGGGATAACATGTAAATAAAAAGGAGGGTTCTTTTTAAATCCGTTGCCATGGCAACTACGGGCAATCCAACGGTTGTTAGTGTTATTGTTTTGCCCGCCGATAAAAGTTTGGAAAGGAGACTGAATTACATAATTGTTCTTATGTGACGGCACGCCCTTTCCACGGTCATGATAGAATCACTTAAACATCATCACACCGACCTCGATGGTTCGCTCTTGAAGTCTTGAAGATCAGGTCCAAGAAGAGATCAAAAGGAGTTCACAGTACGCTGAAAAATAATAAACAAAGAAAACTGGTAACGTTTATGCTTGAGTAAAGAAAGAAATACTTTAATCATTGATTTTAATACAATTTTGAGGGTTTTTTTCACTTTGATTAATAATCATTCGAAACCAGGAACGATTATTCACAAAACAAACAATGGTCAAAGATTATTTGCATTTTCGTGACCGAAATACGCCCAGAAAAAGCAACATGTTTTAATGACGCTTTGTGACATTTTTCTCTGGAACCTGAATGTTCCCTGAAATCAACATTAAATTGATTCAAACGCTTTCATGAAAGCCATTATTCAAATTCATTATACAATTCATTCAAATTCATTATACAAAAAAAATTGTGTATTTTTGAGGCACTAGTAAGTCATTGAATCATTTAAAACAGCATATTCTTCATTTAAATATGTTTTTCCCGTCCAATTTTACACCTTGCTCATTCAATGTGTGAACACTTTCTTTCAAATTCGCATACAAACGCGCAAGCATGCTCAAACCCAGTTGAATTTAGTGAACGATCAAATCACTTAAGGGTATCTCCACTATACGCATAAAAAAGTAGACAATTGACGTATTTGCATTGAATTTATTTAGCTTTGGATTTCAGTCCAGCTCGGGAATTCAACTTCATGCTTACGTTCACAAAAGTCATACATGTTTAATACAATTCGGCAGTTTAGCCAGATGAGTGGCGGCTTTAGGGGTGCGAAGGGGGCGCCCTCCCCCGGCAGTGACCGAATATTTATCAAAAAAGGCAAATCTCGATTGAGAGATCCCTTGCACCCTCACCCATTCTCCCGGCACAAACTTCGCCCGGCAATACACTCTCTGGATCCGCCATTAAAAATACTAGTTAGCAGTGTTAACCCTAAGGGGGCCGGAGGGGGGCGGAATCCCCACTCGATTTTTTTCCGCGATAGCCTTTAATTTTGTTTCGCGACCCGAGCTTTTATGACGTTTTAGCGTCGAGCCTCGCGCATCTCTTGACACCAAAACCATAAAAATCTGACGAGGGGTTTCGCGCAGCGAAAAATTTTCCGGCGCTACGCGCCGTGAAAACTGAATTTTTCCATTTACGTCGTGTACACGGACCAGAATTACCATTTATACATATGAATAATTAATTAGCCATAATTCCCAAACCCTTTGACCTTCAGTCATGACATTTCTTGAGTATGTTCATGAAGAGTTGCTCTATGCATGCACCGAGTTTCAAAATTGTTCGTTACTCGATGGCCGAGATCTTAGGGGGAATCCGCCCCCCCCCCCCCTTCCGGCTGATAGATGGCCAAAATAGCCCGGCCCCTTTAGGGTTAAAACAAATGATAAAACGACATGACTTTTGATAAAATTTCATGAAGCAATTTACACACTTTTGTTTTGATTGTCAGGGAAGGAAACATGACAGGAACATTGTTCGGTGGCTAGATTATAGAAAGAATGACATTTTGAGCACCTGCCCAAAATGAGGTTTATTGCGCAAATATATTTAATATTTAGACCATATTAACCAGTTTGTAATTTGTTGAAATCACTGTGTGGAAATAAAAAGATAATTAAAAAGATACTCAAAATCAATCAAATGTCTTTTTTTATCGCTTACACGATAATTGGTTAATTTTTTTCTAGTCTGCATGCATATCTCATTTTTAGTTCTTTTCGTTCTCTTATTTTTTTTTGGTTTCTTTTACGAAACTGATGGTATTCACGTAAACATGAAAGAAAAAAAACTCGTGCGTGTTTCGTCATTAACCAATATGATGAACCTGGTAAAATTAGGACAAGAAATCTGCTTTTTATAAAGTGAAGATGCAAAATCTAAATTGACGCTCAAATAATTTGTGCAAACCTCATCTTTTAACATGATTTCTACAAATGCATCCAGCCGTAGGCGTCGCCTGGATTTTTTTTTGTGTAGAGGAGGACAAAGCACACCCCCCCCCCCCACCGCAAATATCATTTTTCCGATTGATAATTTTTTGAGGGTGTCCAGGAACATTTGCACCCAACCAATTAAATTAACAACAATATGATATTCGCACCTCCTTCTTCTTTTTCTTTTTATCCCTTTTTTTCTCCTGTTTCTGTTTTGTTTGCATGCCCAGGGGGCAATTTAAACATAAATAAAATGTGTGTGATCATGATCCAATTTGTTCGTTGCGCCCTCAAGTCTATTCTGACAAAAATGACACTTTTATCCTGCAACGCTTGAAAGTAACGCTTAGACCTATCGTTGCAGACCAGTAATGCATTTCAATAGACCCCAATGTTAAAGGTTTATGTCCCCACTTCAAGAGTTCAGGTGAAACACACATCAAATTAAAGATTATTTCATCATCTTTTTGAATTTTCTGTTCAGTTTTCTGGGGTTCAATCATCTAGGTGATCAAAGATGATCACCGCTAAAAAAAGGCCTGAAGCCAATCGCCATTTTGAAAATATACGCCTACGCTCCACTGCAAAATAGAGCCATAAGGGCCGAATCATTATCCACATTTTACAGAAATACGAGCTCGCAGTCCTCTGCACGGCTTCTAACCTTTTTTTTCTAAATCAAGTTCACGGCCTTCAAAATGCTCTAATTCTGAAGAATTTGAGGGCATGCAGTTCGTGATTTTGCCGGCGAAGGCAATTTCGGCCTGATTTGCTGGCCTGCACCCATAAACAGAAATGGTTTAAAGACACAGTTTAAAAAACACATTACGCAAAAGGTATTGAGATTATTCCAATTTTCCATAACACAACATAAGACAGGATGTTTCAGATGTCCCGATTTCCTTTAAACGTTTTTCCGTAGCCAATTTCCTGTTATCCTGTATTAGCTAGAGTGATTTCCGGGGGAAAAAGGTGAGCGCATCGCATCTGGATTTCAGGTTTGACAATAAATAGGGAAAACTAGCGAGTAAATAAAGGAGGTGATTGATCATACTAATATTATGGGCGGTCGAGCTTTCGCAAGATTTCTTTCGTTAAACACGAAAAGGTTTAAATTTATCATCTGACAAAATTGTGAAAGTGCATGAACTTCAATAACAATAAGGAACTTGATGTAATACACTCTTGAAAAACCTACAGCCATGTTTGACTGGAAAACCGTCGAATCTGAATGGCAATACAAACTATAAAACTTCCAGGAATTTATAGTGTTGTTTTTCACTATTCAGTATTTAGGGCAATTAAAATGCGTCGAGGGTGCACTATGTAAGTAGGAGCTGAAGTATTGTCAGACAGGAATCCCAAACAAACAAAAAAAATCGTGACTATATACATGTATTTGCTCTTAGCTATATTATTGCCTGATTTTGGCCTCACAAAATTTTGGTCTGAATCCGCATCAACTTTTCAGACTAGAGCTAATTCAGCTGTAGTCTATGCATCATAATACCTGCTTATGATTCAAGCACCAATATCGCATAATAAGTTATCGAATAACCGTATGGAAATGGGATCATCATGGTCGGAAATATTTACAACGCACTGTTTTGGCTATAAGCACATTGTGTCAATATCATATATCACAAAAGATCTGTCCCAAAGTTTGCAGAATTATCGTCAAAGACTGTTTCAAACACTCACCGTGCAATTCTGGTTCGATCTTGCAAACAGTTCTCTCGGGTTGTCGTCTGGACGTGGACATGAGCTGCGGTCGTTGTGAGGAGTGAGCCGGCAGCTTGTGACTTAAATATTGACGTCGATTTCCCGAGCGGTGACTGAGGAACTTGCAAGCCCGGTTTGTGATTGGCCCCTGCGCGCTGTCAATCACACATCACTGACTCGCTCCACATTTGTGAGACGGAAATGATGTTAATGTTACATTGCCACACGTTAAACCCGAAGCTTGTATCACCGACACTCAAATAGACGCATCTAATTGGTGGAATGATTGTATGGATGTCGGTGACCCAATCAAACACGTGGATTGTGATTGGCACCAGTCAATCACAGACCACTCACTTGTGGTCACCGACTTGTTGGCTGACTAACTCTGATTGGTGGATAGAATAATGACGTGCACCGGCCATACATGATTCAATCAGTGTTTGTTTTGCGCTTCGTGTTATTTAATGGAGCCACGCATTTGGTGGCTAGTATTGTGTAGTCAGGTCATGCAGTCTACATTTTTGATAGAAAAACGAAGGCGTAATCATTTAGCTTGAAAGTAAAAAGTAATAAGAACTTCAATATACTGTGTGCATTATATCAGGTCCCTGTACAGTTGCCGCCCTCTTACGGTGTAGTATACTTATTTTGCAGAACCCAGCCGTTCCCAAAGGCAACTTTTTTTTATAATCACAACCATTCTTCTATCCCCATCCACTAGTCAAACGTGCGCTCGGCTCTGCAACTTCTCGGCATGCAACCGACCTTGCACCTGCAGAACCCCCTCCTCGCTAATTGAGGCCCTCCCACATCCGCTTATTGAGCCCAAACTATACCTAATACCAAACACATGATTACTCCAACTCCGATCTTGACCCTCGCCTAATCAAACCTAATCCCAAACTTACCCAACTGTTTTGATCCAACCATGTGCAACAAACTTCTTTCCTTAGGAAACACTAGCCTTCAATAGCCTGATCTCCAAGCTAAGTACGAATCCCCATATTGAACCCCTGCCCCCACCATCCCTTCCCCCTCCTAACAAGCCTGGGCAGCCAGGAGAAAGGGCTGCTTATTTAATGCTAGAGTGTTGTTGTTCCCCTTTCTATTAATAGTTTCGTCGACAGGAAGAGGAAGAGTAAATCTATTTTTACAGCATTAACAGTCGAGTCGTGACAGTTGTTTTCGTTGGGTAACCCATCGAGTGCCACGGTTTTTAGTTATTCACTCATCAATTTTCTGCTGATGACAACTAACAGTTTTCCGTGCTAAAATAGACCGGACTATAAGAATACCTACTGAGAAAATTTGAAAATACGGTGGCCCATAGTCTACCAAAAGTCCAAAATAATCACAAAGTGTGCCCCTGATTTCCAGCAGAACAATACTGCCCACAATTCCAAACAGTATCTATTCCTATACCTATCCAGGGTGTTTCGTTTTCAAACCTAGTATTTTCGAGAGATATTACGCTGCCAAGTATTACTCATTGGCGTGGTTCATTAAAGGGACCTTAATTAAGACTCCTCATTTTCTGGAGGAAGCATTCAAAGAGTTTAGCGCCTCCCCCGAATCCCAGGCAGGCTGAGTGGTGAGGCACGCCCTCTCTAGCTTGCCGGGTTACGCCACTGAGTTTGAAGTGACGTATCGTTTTTCATCATCCAGCCGGGACTATGAGTTTGACCACGATGGGAACGTACAGCAATAATATTTTAACTGAAATAAATCTGCCATCGGATATTTGAAAATATCGGGGGGGGGGGGTGTTGGGACAGCTATAACCAGTGGCAAAGGGGACAAGACGTCTGTACTACGCCGTCTGGCATTAGGAGCTGGCCGCCTGTTTAATGCGCAGACCATGTTTACTAAATCGGGTACTCAGACCTCACCGCTGCACTTGGCAACGACCCTGCCCCTATCATACCTGCCCGTAAGCTGACGTGGGTTCAACTTTTACCTATCCAGCCTCTCTCACCAAGGCTTTGCCACTCCCAACTTCATCTCACCATTTCCCATCAATCTGCGAGACGCAATCACCTAAATAATGTCTTATAACTTTCAGACCCAAACGGCCTGAACACCCTGCCCCTCAACGGCGGATACAGAACCAAATTGTCGATGTGCTTCCAGTTATGTCAGGCTGTGAGTGGAGGGGAAGGGGGCAGGCAAAAGGGCCTGATACCCGGCAAGCTGGCCGTTACAAAATCGATAGGCGTGTGGAATGCGTTTCATTTTTCCCTCATTATTTTTCCTGACTAAAGTATACAAGCATTTTGGGTGGCGTGGTTGGCTTGTGCGTAAAGCGCTCGCCTCTCACCAAGGTGACCACGGTTCGAATCCTGGCCGCGGATCACATGTGAGCAGAGTTGTGCGTTGGTTTTCTCCTGTGCCACGAGGGTTCTTCTCCGCGCCCAACTACAATTGCATGAAATCGTAAACAATCATTTCATCAGAATTAAACTCTAAGACCAAACTTTTAACACGTTAAAAATAATTTGGCACACAAAAAAGAAAAAACAATAATGACATTTAAGAGTCATTGGTCCACTATGGTGCAATTCAGACTCATTTCTTTGGTTGTTTGGTTTTTTTTTTCCAGGAGGAAAACAAATCTTTCCGAGGATTAATAAATGACACCGCATTGGGCATGTCTCCGCCGGGATGTCTCTTATCCGGGGTAGCGTGAATTTAGGACCCTATGAAATACAGACTCATTGATAGAATCGTGCGTGTCTAGGTGGTGATAATTAGTAGAGTGACCGCTCACACGAGAGAGTTTAACCAATAATAGGGTGCTAGTAAGTCAATCACATTAATGTTTGTAGAAGACATAATTATGTGAGTTTTAAAGCAGCAAAGTCTTCATTTAAATATTAGTCCAATTTCTCACCCTCGCTCATTCAAAATGGCAAAACTTTCTTTCAAATGTCTTAAATACCGGCAAGCGTTTTCACACCCGGTTGAGTTTAGCGAAAATATAAAAAGGTTTCAGGGTATCTTCATTACCCGCATAACAAGTGTGCAATCTAGGTAACTTGTACATTGAATTCAATTTCGTAAATACGTTTAACAAATAATGAAAGGTTTGCGGAAACACCGTGGGCGAATAATTTCTCAACTAAGTAAATGGTTCTGAAAAGAACCAGACGTATAAACTCGACATTCCGGTCAGTATGCTCAGTAAGAAAGTAAACACTTCAGTATAGCAAAAGCCAAATCGATGAAGTGTGAAGTTGCATCCTGTGTGGATGCCAAGTAGGTAGGATCCTAGAGCAACCTTGGTGTGCCCAATGAAGTGGAACAGTTAGGTTGCAGTCTCAGTAGAGGAAGGACCTAGAGTATAGGAGACCCATCAGTCTAGGTGTAGCCGAGGACCTAGGGTATAGGAGACCCGTCAGTCTGGGGTAGTGGTAGCCAGGTGTCGTTTAGGTGAAACCAGAGCCTTTTTTTTTCTTAAATGAAGTTTGGATGAGAGAATTATTTATCTGGAATCAGTCTCAAAAGGAGTGTCTGAGGTGCAGCACCATTGGCAGCTTCGGGCATGGGGGAGGGGGGGGGGAGGGGGGCACATTACCAGTTTGGGGGCACATCACCAGAAAACACACAATTGAGGATAATGTTTTTAGGCTTAGCCTATGGTTTTTGCTGATGGGGGCTTGGCAGATGCTGGCTTTGTGGAGACCACTATTTATGAGGCGCCCCCTCTATTGATGGAAACTTTTATTTAGCGCGCTCTTTCTCGAAAGAAACTTTCATTAGTTGTTTGACGGTTGCTCGCGAAATAGTATCTCCTGATGAGTAATACATCAAGACCGATTACTGGCCGAACTTACAACTTAAAACATCTTGGCCCGGTAGGCTCGGGTTATTGCCCGGCCCCAAAAAACGAGTGTGTCATATTTCTTGGACGTTGACTTTCTGTTTTCATTCGGTTTGTATTTTTCGCGTTTAAGATACTATACTTGTTTCGGTCAAACATGTATTATTGTTTCATTGTTTGACAGTTCCCCCATAATATTAAATCTCATAATGTTACGCAGTCATCATGACAAATCACAGGACGAAACTCTAATTTTGAAATACAGAATTAACTCGTGTTTGGGGCAACAACTCAAGAAATACTACATGTATTCATAGACAATTAAAATTTCAAACACCATGCGTTGGAGATCTACAGTCATGAGTATTACTAAAAAAAATTTAAAAAAAAGTACGTGTAGTTATCACTTTTGTCTCTTGGAGCCGATTTACAGGTCTTGGGGTGCAGCCCTGTATAAAAATTCCCATAGACACCAGTGCTAAATGCCCATACTTCAAAATTCCTGGAAAAATTCTCAAAACTCTCACGGGTCATCTTTTATTTTATTTTTATGTTTTTGTGGGTTGACCATTGACTTTTCGAGATATTCTCACCCTAAGAAGACGACCCCTATTTTTCCCCAAAGTGGAACAGTAGCCATCTTTAAAAACGAGCCCTCCACAACATGACACAATATAGCGCCACTTTCAAGCCCAATTGCATCCAAAATGCTCAGAATTGGAAGCCCCAAGTCCGGGCCAGAGGGTTCATTGCCTTATCCCTTCAAATCCCGGATTTTATGGCTCTCAGAACTCTCTAATATAGAATATTTTGAGGCTTTAACTTTCTTTCATGCACTTGGCGGATGAGTTTAAGACTATTTACCGGTGTGCACCCTTTACCATCCTGCATGGGCGGGATTTTTTTTCTCCCAAACGTCATCCGCATAATTGATGTACGGTGGGCGTTTTGGAATTTACTTTTCTAAAAACGTGAGAAGAAAATATAAATTAGAAAAAAAGAAAAGAAATTCATTCGAACGTAATGAAATCCGGACTTTATTTCCCTTTAGCTTTGTTTTGCCGATGAACCCTTCCGCGAAAATTCCGCACTTGCAAACATCCAACCCCCCCCCTGCACGTGGCGATGTCCCTGGCCCTAACATACCCGGCGTTTGTAAGATGAGCGTGTGAGGAAATCGTACAGCTTTCACCCTATCAGCCTCTCTCACCAATGCTCTCTCTCTCTCTCATTCTCATCCATTTCCAGGGGCGTAGCACGGTCATTTTTATTCGGGGGGGTTAAAAAAATTTGAAAAGAGCTCTTGAACATCCGTGGTGAAATGTAGACAGGTTTTTTTTGTCCGGACACTTGGCCTCCGTAAAATCAAAAAGGTTAGGGGGGGGGGGGCGGGGGGCTGGTACCATCTGTCGATGGGGGCGCTGTGTAAAACTGACGATTATAAGCACAAACGGCCAATATATGGTGCTTTTTACGCAATACATGTGCCAAATTCTGAAAAAGGCAGCCAAAACGGCATGTCCCACAAAAAAGGGCACCACTTCTTTTTAAGAAAGGGCACTTGATCAGAAAAAAGGCACTTCTTCTTCAAAAAAAAAGGGCACTCTTAACAAATTATTTTGGGGGGGGGGCGGGGGGGGTTAAGCCCGTTGAAAAAAAGGGCATTTGAATGGAAAAAGACAGTCTTTACAAAATATTGGGGGGGGGGGGTAAATAACCCCACTTACCCCCCCCCCCCCCCACGCTGGATACGCCTATGATCCCCCATTAATCTGCGAAACGCAACCACCTTATCTCTATTACCTTCAAACCAAAGCCAACCTGAACACCCTGCCCTTCACAGGCGGATGCAGAACAACACTGTCGGTGGGCTTCCGGTTGTGGGGGGGGGGGGGTAAAGATGGGCCTGACATCCAGCATTTTTCATTTCTCATTTTGTTGTCTACATGTTTTAGCTTTTTAAGAATCCGTGAGGTAAATGGGATAAGTAAACTACACCATCGTCTTAGTGCCATTCATTGTTCTTGATGAATTATTGAAAGATAAGTAACAATCGGCATCATATTTTGCTCCCCGCCCCTCATCTTCAATCCCTAACCCCCTCGACACCACTAATCATTCATCCTCCACCCCATCCGTCCTCTACCAATGTTAACCCGGCCTTTCATTAACACGATCCCCAAATCTAGAAGTCAAAACAAACAAAAATGGTCAAAAATGCAGGTAATTAACTGACTTTGTTTGCAATAATTTGTAACGTCAAAGTGATAAGAAATGTTATCTATAATCACAGATTTAAGTGCTTAATAAGAAATTATTTTGTTCTCAAGAGTCAGACTGTGATTTGCTCGTTCATTTCAACGACACAATTTCTCTGTAATTTTACTTTCTTGAGAGGAATTTGATGGAATGTATTACGAGTGGACAAGGTTTTCCACATTGTTAAAAGCTAAATGTTCAATTAAAGTAATGTTCAAAATCAATTTTATCGACTGAACGATAAAATATCTTACACGCAGCACGAATGGGTTTTATGTTTAAGAATTGATTGGAGATCATGAATAATGCATTAATGAGCGGATTGGCTAGCCCAGCAGCAACGTGGTTAGACAGAGGCAAGGTGTGGGCTGTTGTCACGTGGAGAAGACCACTTCGTTGCAGTAACTGAATGTGGGACCATCGTTATCCCGCCTCCTCTCCTTCGCCGCCTTTAATTATTATTTATCCGAAGTATTCGGAAGTAAGTGCTCTGAAAGTTTTTGCTGCCACTTAGCGGTTTCTCGGCGCTTCTTTGCGGGTTTTTTGCCAACGGGATTTTGACTCTTCATTTTGGCAAACAAGAAGAGTGGGTTTACCTTGAGGGTTTTTTCACTCCGCAAAAAGTGTGGGAAAGCGCCGACTGTGGTCGTGGGACAGTGTTCGGCAAGCCATATTCCAGGGTCGCTGAGCCTGTCCAGTGAAATGTGCTGACATTGATTGATAATTGTTTAATTCCAAACCTTTACAACAATAACCCAGCCTGTGCCGGCTAGGGTTTGCTTCCACGAAGTCGGTTCCGACCGTACTTTGTGTTTCAATTAAGGAAATTACTTAAAAAGTTTTTACAAGTGTCCTATCAATTTCGGAGCAATTTAGAAGGGGCGTGGATATACAACAGGTGGTTTTCGGAGTGGGGGACCGTTATTACCCCAGGTACGGTTTAAATTGGATCCGGAGTGGGGGCCCGGTTATGTACCCCAGGTTCGGTGGGCCTGATCAACCCAATGGTTTGTAAGAGTCAGTTTGCCCAAAGGATTTCAGCAATGAAAGACTGGTATCTGGCCGTCTATTTATGTTGGTGGTGCGTATGGTGAAAAGGAAAACAAAACATGCTTTGATTTGGCATGAGATTTAATAAACACATTCAGGCTGCGGCAAATCCAATATATTGGTTAATGATGTTTTGATTGTATTCGTGTCTGAGTGTAATGTTCAATTAAAGTAATATTCAAATACAGTTTTTGAGTATTTATGTTTGATACTGATCACATGTTATATGATTAATGTCTGTGCTTAAATTGGTTTAGCTGCTTAACAGAGCACACCCTCAAATGTATTCTCGGAAAAAAAAAGATGTCTTACAATCAAATATATACTAGAATCATAATTGCGTAATCTACTGATATAGTGTCACATTATCATCTGAAATTACATTAAATCGTAAACAATTTCATCATAGTGACAGCTCTAAAACTCAACTTTTGACATGAAACAAAACTCAATTACACATGTATAACATGGGATACAAAATAAAGTGTCTAACAAAAGTTGAAAGTTCTTGGTTCAATGTGGCGCAATTTTAAACTCTTGTTTTTTCAAGAAAAAAGTTTCCGAGGATAAATAAATGATATCACCAGACTTCATTTAATCTCTGGCTGTAATATATACGGTATGCGAAATGCAAATGAATATATTTTAATACATGCTTTTGTAACTTGCCAGACAGACTATTGTAACGGTTTATGTTTTTTTTTCATACGATTACCAGTTTAAGAAATAACAACATATATGCAGAAGGAAGGGTCGTACGCCCATACTTCAGGAACTACGTTGGCTCTCGGTTACGGTGCGGGTTGAATTCAAGATTCTTCGGTACTTTTCAAACTTATCCGCCATGGTGAGGCAGCGCTACGGTACTTCTCAGAGTAATTATCAGTTCATGCGTTTAACATTCGCACTAAAAGCTGTGATGGGGTTCAGTTTAACCTTCCTAAAGTTCGTCCAAAGCCTGGCAAGGCATACGGTGACCGTGCAGACTTCCACGTTATTTGAGCCAAAAATATTGAGGCCTCCCACCTCCGCTTATTGCACCCAGCCTATACCAAAACCAAACACAGAAATATGCAAACCCAAATCATGACCCTCGCCCAACCAAACCCAATCCCAAACTCACCCAACTGTTTCGATCCATCCGTGTACCACAGACTTCTTTCCTTAGCAATTACAACCTTAGGAGGGCGTCACTTTCTTGTTGCCCATGATAGTGTACTTATAACTGAATTGTCTTTTTTTCCCGACGCTTGATCTCGAAAGAAATTGATCTCCTAAATGTAATATGGGATGTTTGTTTCTTGGTGGCCGCTTGCATTTGTTCTAGCTCCTGGGAAAAATTAGGATCCCGGACTACCTGTTTATTGTGAACGAATTAATTATTTATCATAAAACACAACTGTGAGAAGCTGTGAGCAACCCTGGTTTCCCATTTGAAGGCATCTGTATGGCCAAGTTCTTAGCAAGCTCACTATTGACCTAAACTTGTTTTTCTTTATATTTTTTTAAATTACTAGTCTGCCAGTGTAGATAAGGCTGGATAATACTTTATGGTGTTAAAACGATTGATTTTTTTTCTTCACAAAATATTAATGTGGTAAATAACTGTTAACTCGTATTCACGTCAGTCTGCCGAGCCAGAATTGGCAAGGGCTACACTGTGCTTCAGGTTAAGATATACTAACTCAGTAAATAATGGACATGTGTGTCATTGACACAAAACATTTCCTTGGCTTATGCTATTGTTTTTAAATTATGATATTGTTTTCAACTGGCAATTTGCCAAATAGACAAGGAACTGTTAGGAACGATGCAGAATTCACAAATGACGCACGACAATCCCTATTTGATTCAAAATTATATTTCTTGAACTGCATTAAACAGTTTTCTCGACATGCTCAACGCATCATTCGTGTGTTTGATTAGAAAGTGTTAATAGCTGTTCTTTTTTCACACAAACACTGGTTCTATCTGTCTATTACCGCAATTATCTCAACTTGTTCCTCGAAATGAAATATGATTCTATCAAACAGTTTTATATTGTGTTCTGAATGGTTAACAAGGTTATGTTTAAATATGTTATATTAATATTGTAGTTTTTTTCTGGTACTTCAAAGGAGTTTTTTTAATTGTTGGTAAAGTATAAGGAAATTATATGTATGTGACTACTTACATCCCAAACGTCTTGAATCTGAGTGGGAAGTCATATTACTGGTTAATGTTTTATGGCAACTATACTTTACTTAAAAAAAATGTAAAATTGCCATGGAAACAACTTAAATATTCCAATGAACATTTTGTTGCAATGTATTTATTAATGTACATTGAACTGCAAATACAAAATTAAATATAAAATACATGTATAAATAATATACAATGTGCTCAATTTTAAATAAAATATCAAGGACTCCTGAACCCAAAGGGAGATTGGTTGCTTCAGTTAGATTAGCAATCATTTTGAGTTCGCGTTACGCAAGTCCATTTATACATTATTTTATAATACGTGCATTTGTTAATTCTAGATTTAGATTATTGGAACAGTTTCTTTCTTATTTTTGGTTCATCCGATAAATATTTCTGAGTTTGGAATTTTTCAATCACGGCTTAAAATATTTTCTTCTAAAACCGAAACTATTAATTTTACCTTTTTTCTAATGATTTTTTTTTAAAGTAGTTTTGATTTTTGTAAACCATTTTCATATATCAATGCTAAACATGTAGTTAAAATTAATCATTTTTATCATACCTGTTAATGGTACCCATAGGAGACATTTTGTCGTCATCAAGTATAACTATTATTACATTGAACATTATTTCTGTTAATTCATTGGTTATTGTTTCGGCAAAATAGAAAGCGATTTTTTTTTTGGGGGGGGAGGGGGGCACCACTACTCCTGCATATTTATGCGGGGCGATTATTTATCAATTAATTAATTGACTCCGGGAAAAGGAGGAAGCCGCTGAATGAGGTGTAGTTACCACCATTCGCCCTACCGTACATGGTAAGATACACCGTGTCTCCACGCTGGAGAATCAGCACCGCGCTACCAGACAACTGACCACGTTGATTTGCTGCACCATAGGTGGAAATCACCTTGTCATTGTTTTTAACAAGATTAATGTAAAGTTCACCGCTGTTGCTATACTTAAGAACAGAAAATGTAAATACGTAGGTGCCCGGCACACTACCTGTGAACGTGCCGGTCTCGGGATCGAAACTGGTACCCGGCAGAAGCGTCTCGGTGTGCTGGAAGGGCAAACGGGTGTCGTGACTCGTAGAGGTATCCGAGGTGCTCGTCCTCGCCGCGGTGAATGCTACCCGCTGGTTGGAATCGTCTGGTGTCTCCCCTTGCTCACCCTTCTGACCTTTGACACCAGTTTCTCCGAGTCTTCCAACGATACCAGGTATACCTCTGGGACCTATTTTGCCAGGCAGGCCAATCCCATCATCACCTTTAGACCCAGTGTTCCCAGGTGCTCCCCGATCACCCATAGGCCCAATAGGGCCAATCTCACCTTGCTGACCTGCATCGCCCTTTGACCCCGGCTGACCGTACGGCCCCATCGGTCCTCCTGGCCCAGGCAGACCTGGTATGCCGGGTATTGCAGCAGGTCCCTGGCAGCACTGCTGACACACCTGAGACGCAGGACCATCACCGTCCGAGGGAACCGGCCCAGTAACGGAAGCTCGGAGCTTGACAGAGTTACCCAGAAGGAGGGCGATTGACAGAATGGTGGCCACGCTGATCTTCATCTGTAAAGAAACCAATACATTAAACTAAAAATAAACCAATCGAGAATGGCCAAAACAAAAATAAATCCATCAATAGGAAAGAGTAGAGAAAAATATTGAGGTAAGATAAACTGAAGAATTTGTCTAAAAGATATTTCTGACTTTGAGAAACAATAAATAAGAGAATGCGTTCGACTCTATTTTGACAGCGGCCTTGCTGAGGCCAAGGGGCTCAAAATGTATGAAAAGCGTAGTTTTTGGGGTCAACCCTTAGAATAGAACCTGGAAGCTGACACCTGGTGGCGCGCTTCCGGACCCCTCAAAATACGAAAAATATAGCGTGTAAAAGTCGGAGTTTAAACATTTGGATCATTGGGACATTGATTCTTAAGATAATCACCCTCCGTAAAATTGTTACGTGCATCTCAAATAGAAACTGATCCGCATGACGTGAAAGAGAAAAATCGTGCCAAAAAATGACATCTAACTTCCAAAAAGAGAAAGGGCAACCCAATGTAAAATGCCCATAGGAAGGTCGTGTGTGTGTGTGTGTGGGGGGGGGGGGGGTCCAGGCGCTCAAAGACAAATGGCGCGCGTACTTTTAGGCTCTATGGGTGCAACTCTGCATTAAAATTCCCAAACACTATATTGCTAAATGCCCAGATCTCCCCGTTTACAGCATAGCTCCATGTTTACAGTGACCGCTATTTTGTATAGCGCGCCCTCTTTTGAACGAAAATGCTTTTGACCAAATTTACGGGAGTGCCCAAGGCCTTACGGGTGCAACCATGCATTCAAATTCCCAAAGACATAAGTGCTAAATGTCCATGCTTCAAAATTCTTCTAAAAATACTCGAAACTCTCACAGGTATTTTAGCTGCACAGGAAAAAAAGTTGATCAACATGTCATCTTTCATTTTATTTTCAATTTTAGGTGGATTGACCATTGACTTTTCGAGAAATTCTCACCCAAAGAAGACGACCCCTATTTTCCCCCAAACCGGAAAGGTAGCCATCTTGAAAAAACGTTCCCACCACAACATGGCAAAATAGCGCCAGAGGTTATTGCTTATAATCTCTTCAATTCCCAAATGTTATGGCTCTCAGAACTCTCTCAGAAAGAATATTTTGAGGTTATCACTTTTATTCATGAGCTCGATGGATGGATTGAGGCCTATATACCGGTGTGCACCCTTACACACTGCATCATTTGTTTTCGATGCAGTGTTTTCGACATCGGTTCCCATCGATTTACATTTTGTGAGTGCTACATATCACGACCAATTACCGAACGAAATTTCAATTCAATGCAATGTTTTGGTCTTGATTTATCTTCTCTACGATGAATGTTTTTATTTTTGTGCAATTAAAATTGACTCGAGTTCGGATTTTTTTGGCATATAATACACTGTATATTTGTACTCATACTTCATTTTGCTTCAACGCTTCCAGTCCATTTTCACTTCTGTTGTTTCATAATTCACGACCAATCATCAGACGAAATTTCAATTCAACACAATGTGTTTTTCTGGAGTTATCTTCTCCACAATGAGTGTTTTATTTGTGTTAAATTATCGCCGACATCAGTTGGACAGATCTCCGCGTTCACAGTGACCGCTATTTGAGTAGTGCGCCCTCTTTTGGAAGAAAATGCTGTGGGCAAAATGCAATTTGCAAAAAAGCCCAAAACCTTACTGGTGCAACCCTGCATTAAAATTCCCAAAGAATTCCTAAAAGTGCTAAATGCCAATACTTCAAAATTCATTTAAAAAATACTAAAAACCTTCCAGGTATTTTAGCTGCACAGAGAAATGATGATCAACATGTGATCTTTCATTTTATATTCATTTTTTGATGGGTTGACCATTGACTTTTCGAGAAATTCTCACCCAAAGAAGACGACCCCATTTTCCCCAAAGCGGAAAGGTATCCATTTTGTAAAAACGATCAACATGGCAAAATAGCGCCACTTTCGAGCGCAAAATGCATCCAAAATGCTCTCAACTGGAAGCCCAAGTCCGGGCCAAAGATTCATTGCCATATCTCTTCAATTCCCCAATGTATGGCTCTCAAAACTCTCTAATAAAGAATATTTTGCGGGTATAACTTTTATTCATGAGCTCGGCGGATGGATTGAGGCCTATTTACCGGTGTGCACCCTCTTGATGAGTTTGTTATTATTTTGCCCGCCGATACAAGTTCGGGAGGGGACCGAACTTTCGGGGGGTGGGGGGTTGGGGGATGCGGCGGTCGGTGTTTTTCTTTTAGAAAGTAAATTATGTGAGTTTTACAGCAGTACACTTTTATTTCAAATAGCTTTTTTTCCGTGCAACTTCACACCATGCTCATTCAACAATGCAAAACTTACTTTCAAATTCTTTGAACTCGCGTAATAAGCATGAAAAAAACTTATAAATGTGTTTTTCTTTTAGAAAGTAAATTATGTGAGTTTTACAGCAGTACACTTTTATTTCAAATAGCTTTTTTTCCGTGCAACTTCACACCATGCTTATTCAACAATGCAAAACTTACTTTTAAATTCTTCGAACTCGCGTGAAAAACATGAAAAAACTTATAAATGCATTAATTTTTTGAGCTTTCGATGTCACTCCAGCTTGGGCATTCAATTTGATCACAGGACTGTTCTAGATTATGTAAAAGCAGCATCATTAATGTTCAATAAAATTGGGTAGTTGCATTAACAAGATGTTTTGTTATAGTGTTAAAACAGGTAAAAATGGCAGGACTTTTGAGAAAGCCGTATCAAGGAATTTACAGCCATTTATAATGCCAAGGAAGGAAATATGCATACGAAAACTTGCAAAGTTTCAAACTGATACATGTAGATAAATAAATTTGGAACACTCACCCATTTAATACTGTGTACAAATAGAGTTCATTGTACTTTCGTCAAAAATGAAATCAAATTCGCATATATTCCTACTTGGTGCAAAATCGGAAGTAAACAAATGAAAATGTAGAAAACAATTCGACCAGTACAAGCTGTTGTGAAACATTAAACGAAATCGTAAATGCTCTAACTGCGACCTAATGAAATGAACATGCTGTCACTTCCGCACTTCACCATTTTAAAAGTTCTGATATGCATATTTCCTTCCCTGACATATATAATTTTCTAAGAAATATGCGGACAGCAGAGCTAAAGGGCCGAATAATTTCTACAAACAACAACTGTATGTATTTATCAGTTATACAAATGAATCATGCTCGATAAAGCAATTTGAACTTGAAGAAAATTGTGTGCATCATCATGATCGATCCGGTGCGTTTGTATTTGCGCCCTCTAGTTCATTCCAACCAGTGACACTTTTAACCAGCAACGCTTGAAAGTAACTTAATGATCAAACCGGAATGGCGCACCTGTGAACTAGCAGATTGACACGGTTTAACGAGTTCAAAGGTACTGAGAATATCCACTTTACTAATAACACAAATAAGACAGGCATGTTTGCGTTGTCAGGATTTCCTGATACGTTCTTCCGTGACCAATTTCCGCAGAGTTATATTAGTTTGAGTGAATGCCGGGAAAACTTGTGAGTGCATCGCCCAGGGATTTCATGTTTGAAAATTAAAGTGATACAATAAAAGGGGAAACCAGCAAGAAAATATTGGGAGTTATTGATATTATGGGTCAGGGTATAATGGGAAAAGCTTTCGCAAGATTTGTTTTTCTTTTAGCTAAAATGTAAACAAGAAGGAGACAGATTAATTTGTCTGAAATATTGAAAGCGCGTGAATGTTAATAACAGCATGGAACTTGATGTAGCACATACACTCTTGAAAAAAAAGTACAGCCTGATTTGCCTAGACACCAGTCGAACGTGAAAAGCCATGTTTATTGACAATAAACACTTCCATGAATCTATGGTGTGCTATTTCTAGCGACAAAAATCAAAATTTGTTTTTCAGGAACTAGAGAAACCATCGGGCAGTTTGGACAATTTTGTTTTCAAAAGTGCAGAATGAAAGCAGTGGCGTAAATATGGTCAGACAGGAATTCCGTTTTCCGAACAGAACATTAATGGCACTAAGTTTGATTGAACTGCCTCAAAACCTTAAGTATGGAAAGAAAAAAAAATAATTCATCGATTTAATTCAATTATGAGGTTTTTTCCAATTTGATAAATGGTCATTCGAAACCAGGAACAATTATTCACTAATAAAAACAACGGTCAAACGATTATTTGTAGTTTCCTGATCGGAATACGTCCAGAAAAAGCAACATGTTTTAATCTTGCTTTGTGAAATTTCTCGGAAAACTGAATGTTCCCTGAGATCAACATTAAATTTAGTCAAACGCTTTCATTACACTTTTTTTCAAATTCATTATACCAAAAAAATCTTATGTATATTTAAGCCATTAGTAAGTTGTTGAAATGGTTTTGAAAGCATAATTGTGTGAATTTAAAAACAGCAAATTCTTCATTCAAATAGCTTTTTTTGGGTCCAATTTTACACCTTGCTTAATCAGTGATGAACACTTTCTTTCAAATTGGCATAAAAACGGGCAATCAGTTTCAAACCAAGTTGATTTTGGCGAATAATCAAAATATTTAGGGAAATATTCATTATATGCCTTAAAAGTGGGCAATTGAAATTGACGTTACTTTGCAGTGAATTATTGTGCTTTGGATTTCAGTCCCGCTCGGGAATTGAACTTCATGCATACGTTTGCCAAAGTAACACATGTTCAATGAAATTGGGAGGTTTAGCAAGATCAGTGGCGGATCCAGGGGTGCATAGGGGGCGCCCTCCCCCCAGCAGTGACCGAAGTTTTATCAAATCAGGCCACATTTCACTTGAAAGAGCCCTTCCACCCCCTGTTCCCGGCACAACCTCCACCCCAGGCAGGAAACCCTCTGGATTTGCCCTTGAAGATATTGTGTGATAGTGTTGAAACAAAGTACAACATGACATGACTTTCGATGAAGGAATGTACAAAAAAAAACAACAACATGCATATCAGAACTTAACAATGCTAACCCTAAAAGGGCCGGGTTATTTTGACCATCTCTCAGCCGGGGGTGGGGGTGGGGGCAAATTCCGCCCCCCATAAGATATCGGCCATTGAGTGACAGTACATTTATAGAGCAACCTATCATGGACATATGATAAATCATCTTTCGAAAACGGGAAAATTGACATTAATTAATAATGGACAAATTATTATTTGACGGATATTTTCCTGGTCGAATACGTCCAGAAATAGCAACATGTTTTAATGTGGCTATATGAAATTTCTCGGGAAAGTAAATATTGCCTGAAATTAGCATTCAATGTATTCAAACGCTCTCATTAAAACTTTTATTCAAATTCGTTTTACAATTACAAAAATGTCTGCATTTTATTTGAGGTACTAGTAGCCTAAGTCATTGAAATGTTTTTGGAAGCATACTAATGTGAGTTTTAAAACAGCAAATTCTTCATTCAAATAGCTTTTTTTTCCGTCCAATTTCACACCTTACTCGTTCAAGAATGCAACACTTTCCTTCAAATTTGCATAAAACGGGCAAACATTTTCTCACCCAGTTGAATTTAGCGAACGATCAAAATATTTAAGGGTGTCTTCAATATACGGTTACAAAAGTAGGCAATTGACGTTACTTTGCATCGAAATCACATGTGCTTTGGATTTCAGTCCCGCTCGGGAATTCAACTTCATGCATACGTTTACAAAATGTTACACATTTTCAAGAAAATCGGGCAGTGTTGCAAGCCCATGAAAGCTGGTGCTTCAAACTTGGAAGTCGGACAGCTCACCAGATGGCCCGAATAATTTGTACAAACATCAACTCTTAACATGATTTCGAGAAATGAATCCAGCCAGCTAATGCAATTTGAACTTGAATAAAACTGTGTGTGTATTAATAATCCAGTCCGTTTGTATTTGCGCCCTCTAGTCTCTTCTAACCAGTGACATTTTTATCGTGCAATGCTTGAAAGTATAACCGTTTAGGCCTATATAGTGATCAAACCGGAATGACGCATTTTTGATCTAGTGAAATGACACAGTTTAAAAACAAAATGCAAAAGGTAATGAGATTATCCCAACTTTCAATAACACAGCATAGGGCAGGATGTTATGAGATGTCCCGATTTCCTTTATACGTTCTTCCGTGGCCAACTTCCGCATAACCTTTTATCCTGAATTGGTTACAGTGATTGCCGGAAATTGTGATCGCATCGCATCGGGATTTTATGTCCGATACAATAAACAAGAAAAAACTAGCAAGAAAACAACGCGGGTGATTGATCATACTGATATTATGGGTCAAGTGTCGAGCTTCCGCAAGATTTCTTTCTTTGAACACAAGAGGTTAAAAGTTTTCATCTGAATAATTGCGTATGTGCGTGAACTTCAATAACAATAAGGAACTTGATGTAATACACTCTTGAAAAACCTACAGCCAGGTTTGACTGGAAAACTGGCGAATCTGAATGACAATAAAAACTATAACACTTCCATGAATTTATAGTGTTGTTTTTCACTATTCAGTATTTGGGCAATTATTGTGCTTCGAGAGTGCATCATGTAAGTAGTAGCAGAAATATTGTCAGACAGGAATTCCTTATTCCGAACATATAAAAAACAGATTATTTGCTCTGAGCTTTTATTACCTAAAAATTTGGCATCACAAAATATTGGTCGGAATCAGCATTAACTGTTCAGACTAAGAGCTAATTCAGCTACAGTACATACAACATAATACCTGGCTATAATTCAAGCACCGATATTGAAAATATATCGAGTCATCATCATGGTCAGAAATATTTATATCTCGCTGTTTTGACCATAAGCAAATTTGTGTCAATATTATATATCACAAAATATCAATCCCAAAGTTTAGCAGAACATAAATCGCAAAAGATTGTTTTAAACACTCACATTGCGACTCTTGTTCGATCTTGCAAACAGTTCTCTCGGGTTGTCGTCTGAACCTGAACGTGAGCTGCGGTCGTTGTGAGGAATGAGCCGGCAGCTTGTGACTTAAATATTGACGTCGATTTCCTGAGCAGTGACTGAGGAACTTGCAAGCCCGGTTTGTGATTGGCCCCGTGCGCGCTGTCAATCACATATCACCGACTCGCTCCGTTATTAATAAGATGGAAATTATGTTAATTTTGCATTGTCACACGTTAAACACAAAGCCTGTATCACTGACACTGATATAGCCGCATCTGATTGGTGGAATGAGCGTAGGGATGTCAGTGACACATGCAAACGCGTGGATTGTGATTGGCACCTGTCAATCACAGACCACTCACTTATGGTCACCTACTTGTTGGGTGACTAACTGTGATTGGTGGATAGAATAATGACGTACACTGGCCATACGTGATTTAATCATTTGGCACATGTCAATCACAGACCACTCACTTATGGTCACCGACTTGTTGGGTGACTAACTGTGATTGGTGAATAGAATAATGTGGTACACTGGCCATACGTGATTTAATCAGTGTTTGTTTTGAGCTTCGTGTTATTTAATAGAGCCACGCATTTGGTGGCTAGTATTTTGTAGTCAGGTTATGCAGTCTACATTTTCTTTTTTTTAGAAAAACAAAGGCGTAATAATTTAGCTTGAAAAGAAAAAGTAATAAGAACTTCAATATATTGTGTGTATCATATCCAGTCCATGTTCACTTGCCGCCCTCTTACGGTGAAGTATATTGTTTTGCAGAACCCAGTAGTTCCCAAATGCAACTTAATTATAACCATTCACCTTTCCCCATCCACCAGCCAAACGTGCGCTCGGCTTGGCAACTTCTTGGCATGCAATCGACCTTGCACCTGCAGACCCCCTCCCCCCCCCCCTAATTGAGGCCCTCCCACCTCCGCTTATTGATCCCAACTTATATCAAAAACCAAACACATAATTAGGCCAACCCCGATCTTGACCCTCGCCTAATCAAACCTAATCCCAAACTTACCCCAATTGTTTGGATCCTACCATGTGCAACAAGCTTCTTTTCTTAGGAAACACTAGCCTTCAATAGCCTGATCTCCAAGCCAAGCACGAATCCCTATATTGAACCCCTGCCCCCACCATCCCTTCCCCCTCCTAACCACCCTGGGCAGCCAACGGCGGATCCCGAACCAATATGCTGAGGCGGAGAAAGGGGTGCTTATTTAATGCTAGAGTGCTGTTGTTCCCCTTTTTAATAAAAGTTTCATCGACAGGAAGAGGAAGAGTAAATCTATTTTTACAGCATTAACAGTCGTTTGGTGACACTTGTTTTTCGTTGGGTATTACCTATCGAGTGCCACTGGTTTTAATTCACTCATCAATTTTCTGCTTATGACAACCAACAGTTTTCCCTGCTAAAATAGACCGGCCTATATAAGAATACCTATCCAGAAAATTTGAGAAGACGGTGGCCCATATTCCACCGAAAGTCCAAAATAATCACGAAGTGTGCCCCTGAGTGTGCCTGATTTCTAGCGGAACAATACTACCCACAATTCCAAACAGTTCCTATTCTTATACCTATCTAGGTTGTGTCGTCTTTAAACCTTGTATTTTCGAGAGATATTACGCTGCGAAGTATTACTCAATGGCGTGGTTCATTAAAAGGACCTTAAATAAGACTCCTCATTTTCTGGAGGAATCATTCAAAAGAGTTAAGCGCCTCCCCCGAATCCTAGGCAGGCTGAGTGGTGAGGCACGCCCTCCCTAGCTTTTCGGGTTAAGCCACTGAGTTTGAAGTGACGTATCGTATCTCAACATCCGGCCGGGACCATGAGTTTAAACACGATGGGAACGTACAGCAATAATATTTTTACTGAAATAAATCTGCTATCGGAAATTAAAAAATCACGGGGACGTTGGGACAGCTATAATTAGGGGCAAAGAGGACAGGACGTCCGTACTACGCCGTCTAGCCTGAGGAACTGGCCGCCTGTTTAATGCGCAGATCAATTTTACTAAATCGGGTACTCAGACCTCACCGCTGCACTTGGCAACGACCCTGTCCCTAACATACCTGCCCGTAAGCTGACATGGGTTCAACTTTCACCCAATCCAGCCTCTCTCAACTAGGCATTTCCACCCCCACCCCTACCCCCCACCCCCTTCTCACCCATCTCCCATCAATCTGTGGGACGCAACCACCTAATTAATGTCTTACAACCTTCAGACCCAAACGGCCTGAACACCCTGCCCCTTCACGGCGGATACAGAACCAAACTGTCCATGTGCTTCCAGTTATGTTAGGCTGTGAGTGGAGGGAAGGGGGCAGGTAAAAGGGCCTGATACCCGGCAAGCTGGCCGTTACAGCATCAAAAGGCGTGGGGTGCGTTTCATTTTTCCTTCATTATTTTTCCTGACTACATTGTACTAGCATTTTGGGTGGCCTGGGTGGCTTGTGCGTAAAGTGCTCGCCTCTCACCAAGGTGACCACGGTTCGAATCCTGGCCGCGGATCACGTGTGATTAGAGTTGAACGTCGGTTCTCTCCAGTGCCTAGAAGGTTTTTGTCCGTGGCCTCCGGTTTTCCTCCCTCCGGCAAAATCAAACACTTTCGATCTCAGGCTGTGCTCCGTGGTCAAAAATGGGTCGATGTGGTCGGCAGCCATAGGCGCCTTTACGTGCCAGCGACCCGACCACGTTGTAGCCGCCTTCTTTGCAATTCAGCATCCCAGCTGCGAGTAAGGATGATTAGCCTCCCAAATTATTAATTATTATATTTCAAGAATCCGTGGGGGAAATGAAACGAGTGGACTACACCATCGTCTTAGTAATAATTACTGCTCTTGTTCAATTATTGAAAGATAAATAACTATTGGTATCAGTTTTGTTGCCCCCTCCCATTTTCAACCCCTTACCCCCTCGACACACATCTGTACGTGGCCTTGAACACGAACCCCAAATTCAAGACGACAAAACAGCAAAATAACTATACAGAAATACAAAGTACTTCACCACTGAATTAGTGCAAATATTTTTAATATCAAATTGACTAGAATTGTTAATAATAATCACTGATTTAAGTACTTAATAGGACATTTGTACACAAGAGTCAGATTGATATTTGCTCGTTCATTTCGACGACAAACGATTTTTTTTTCATTTTTTTTAAGTAAATATTCAAAATGTCTTTGTAATTCTACTTTCTGGACAATTCGATTTCATTCTTCCAGAGTGTATTACAAGGGGCATGTATGTCCCACATTATCAAAAACTAGTGTTTTCAAAACCTTGTTTTTTTTAGAATTTATATTCTACATTTTATCACATGATATTACTAAATTAGATAAGCAGTTAAACAAAGAGATACTATGAAATGTAAATGCACTTGAAAATAAACAACACCTTGTGTACAATAAAATAATCATTTGCAATAGAATTATAACTACGTTCTAACAATGCCCTGATAGTATCACATTAACAACGAAAAAAGGCATTAAATCGTAAACAATCATTTCATCGGAATTAAACTCTAAGACGGAACTTTTAACACGTTAAACATCCAATGAAAATAATTTGGCACACAAGAAAGAAAAAACAATAATGACACTTAAGAGTCATTGGTCAACTATGGTGCAATTCAAACTCATTTCTTTGTTTGTTTGTTTGTTTGTTGGGTTTTTTTTGAAAGAAAACAAATCCTTCTGAGGATTAATATATGATACTGCAGGCGTGTGTCCGCTGGGGTGTCTCTTATCCGAAGTAGCGTGAATTTAGGACCCTATGATATACAGACTCATTAATATTATAGTGCGTGTCTAGCTGGTGATAATTAGTAGAGTGACCAATCACGCGAGAGAGTTTAACCAATAACACATTTTACCATATAACTGGTAAAATTTATTATAATCAGCGCAAAATCCAATTTGATCGTACTTGTGGGAGTTCAATAATTGTACAGCATACAGTGTGCATGAGTATCCTGATTAAGGAAGGTTGTATGGAAATTGGGATTCTGAACGCCCCTGGGCAACCAATAAAAACAGAACATCGCTTGCGGGACGTGCGCAAACTTCATTGCGGACGTTGTATGCACTCTCCCTTTATTTTGCCGCGCTAGGATTGCGCAGCAGCCAATCAGCGCATTGTTTTCTATCGGGAGTGCGCAGATTCACTTTTAGTCACGGCTTCAATCTAGAAACATCAACGCTCGATTGAAAACTTTTTTACACCCGAATTTCGGGTTTAATTAGAATTTGAATTACAAGCAATTGGCGCGTGAGGAGTCTGCAAGGACAAGGACATGCCAAGAGGTAGGCCCAAACGCAGGCCAGAGTCCGTACGGCCGTCACAGGGGCCACGAAAGAGAGCTTGCAGATCTTCGTCAGCGCCACAGAGAAGCTCGGCACGTCAGGCCGCAGTCCATGTCGCCGAGATTCACGGTGGGCCAAGTGTCGTCAGGGCAACAGGTCAGCCTGCTACAGGTATATCGGCGCTGTCCATGCCTGATGAGCCACGTCAGACGGCGGCTTCAGTCCAGTTTACAACAGAGCACCAGGCATCGATGGGTATGCCAAGTCATTATGGATATGGTCAGCCTTCACCTTTGACCCAGTGGGCACCGTTGGATCAGGCAGCGCAGTCGGCACCGTTGGATCAAGCAGCGCAGTCGGCACCCGTGATAGACGCAGCGAGGCCCGTTGCATCCACGATGTTAGCCGCGGCTTATGGAGCAACTGGTGGGATTGCGGCCAGCTCTTCGGCGGCTATGCCTCCGGTGGTACAGCCACTAGGCCTAGTCGGGAATCAGCCAGCGGTTTTTGCCTCTACTCCCCAAGGCCAAGGGCCGGGTGAGTTCCGTGGGGTCATGGGAAATAGTAGGTCATTCCCATCTGCTGCAAGCTTAATTTCTACCATGGGCATGATGGGGGAAATTCCAAGTAGGCCTAGGCCAATATTTACATCTCCTCCAAGCATTACATCTTGCATTTCAAGTGGGCAAACAGTGGGTTTTCCTCCAAGCCAAGTGGGGGGACGAATAGCTGAGGCACCGTTATATAATAGTGCTAGTGGTATACCTATATATTCAGTTGCGTCGCCCCCCTGTCCAATCACTGCGACAAATGACACACATTTGTATACGGTTCCGTGGGGCATGGGTAACAATGTAACCAGTAACGTAGGTAGTGGTTTGTCGGCACCCTTGGTTAATAACCTACCGGGGATTGCAATCGATGGGGTTTCTGGAAATCCGAAACCTATCCCTCGCGTTCAGTCCACATCATTGATTGGGGGGCATGTTTCTCAGTCATTAAAAGACAAAATATGGCGGAATGAGTATGTAGACATGTTACTGTTGTTCGCGGATAGCGCTTCGGAGGTACTTGCGCGGTCTAACAAAGCGGAAGAAGTCGCGCTAGTCATTGAATATGACAAGATGTTTTTGCGTTCAAATCAGGCCAAAACAAACCGTCAAAAGAAAATGGACACATGGGACAAGTGGGTGTCAGCTTTTCATACTTTTATGGCAATATACCTGGTTAAGTTTCCTTCTCGGGTTAACGAACTACTGAAATACACTGAGATTGTCCGCACGGCATCGGTTCAGTTCCCTGGCCGCAGTTGGCGATTATATGACGAACAGTTTCGTCTCCGGCTTGAAGCCCAGCCCCACAAATCTTGGGGTGAGCTTGATGTCGAATTGTGGCAGACGGTCGCGTCTTACGAAGCGGCCCCTGCCGCATTCGGAGGGGCACCGCGGGCTGCACCGCACACGGTCACTCGCATATGCTTTGCGTTCAACAGTCCGAACGGCTGTAAGTTCGTCAACTGTAAATATCAGCACAAATGCGCTGCATGTGGTCGTCACGGACACGGTTCGCCAACATGCAGATTTCCTGGCGTACACACGCGCCTCCAAACAGGGGGGGCAAGGGGGTTTTCGGGGAAAGGCTATGCACACTCTGTTCAACAAACAGCCTTGGCCGGCAGTCAGGTAGATTCAGCTGGAACAAAGAAAAATGCACATGCTTTGGTGACTGGGAAAGCTAATTTTCGTGCTCCCAACCCCAATTAAATTGTCGGTGCTGCACTCACTGCTTTGCGATTATGACAACATTTTTGACAAAGCAATTTTGTTGGAAGGGTTTTCCAAGGGTTTTTCAATTGGATACAGTGGCCCTGGTTTCGTAACGATTCAGACTGCCTTCAATCAGCTTCATCGAACCCGGATATGGTCAAACTGAAATTGGAAAAAGAAATTCAAGCAGGCAGGATTGCCGGGCCTTTCGCGCACCCCCCCCCCCCTTTGAAAATTTGCAATGTTCACCCATCGGGTTAGTACCCAAGAAGGAACAGGGCACTTTTCGGTTGATACATCATCTCTCGTTCCCATACGGGGTTCAATTAATGATTTTATAGATGAAGAACAGTGCAAAGTACGGTATGCATTGTTTGACGAGGCTGTAGATTTAGTTGTTCAAGCAGGAAAGGGGGCGTGGCTAGCAAAATCAGATATCAAATCGGCTTTCCGCCTGTTACCAATCACCCCGCTCGATTATGACTTGCTCGGTTTCAAGTTTGAAAATCAGTTTTACTTTGACAAATGTCTTCCCATGGGGTGTGCCATGTCGTGTGCGCTATTTGAGAAGTTTAGCTCTTTTCTAGAATTTAGTGTTCGCAAGATGGCCAAAGAGGGTGATGTAACACATTATCTAGATGATTTTTTGTTTGTTGGCCCATCGAGACAGTCATGTCAGACACGCCTAGACAATTTTCAAGCATTATGTGGGGAACTTTGTGTTCCCATTGCTACGGAAAAAACAGAAGGTCCGTCGCAGGTTCTCACATACTTGGGGCTTGAAATTGATGTGAATCAGTGGCAGGTAAGGGTCCCGCCCGACAAAGTAGCAATGCTCACCAATAAAGTGCGGGCTATGCTTGCTAAGCCAAAAGCAGAGTTAGTGCAAATCCAGTCCCTTGTCGGTTCTCTTAATTTCGTGTGCAAGGCTGTGTCGCCGGGTCGGGCGTTTATTAGGCGGCTTATTGCTTTGTCAAAGGGGTTAAAGCGACCATGGCATAGGGTGCGGATAACAAATGGCGCAAAACTTGATTTATTGATGTGGTTGACATTTTTGCGAGATTACAATGGTGTCACCCCACTGCTGAAGCATGAATGGGAATCTTCGGCAACACTTGAGTTTTTCACAGATGCAGCGGCTTCAATTGGTTTTGGGTCTTATTTTCAAGGGAAATGGTTGCAAGGCCGTTGGCGGCAAGGAACATCATATACACCCTCCATTGCCCTCTTGGAATTGTATCCTGTAGTTGTAGCCATCCTTGTGTTGGGGCCTATCTTAGCCAATCACAGAGTTCAGTTTCACTCTGATAACATGGCAGTGGTCCACATGATTAACGGACAATCTGCTCAATGTGAAAAGTGCATGCACTTAATTCGTTTACTTGTGTTAGAGTGTTTGAAGTTCAATATCATCTTCAAGGCAGCTAACATTCCAGGTGTATTTAATGACAAAGCTGATGCATTATCTCGTTTTCAGATGCAGCGCTTCTTTGCCTTAGCCCCCCCCAGGCCGAGCCAGTGATGACTCTGCTTCCAATTCTTCCCCAAGTATGGTAGATCAGGAAATACATAGGTTGCTACAGTTGGATTTTGCGCGAAATACACACAAGGCATACAATTCGGGGTGGAATACTTTTTGTGGTTTCCTTCAATCCACACACAGTAGTCGGGTCGTGAATCCGCAGTGCATAGGTGAGTTCATCGCCTGGCTTTCCATCCGGCGATATTCCCCATCAACAATTGCAACATACGTCGCGGGGGTAAGTTGTAAGTACAAGTTAACGGGCAGACCAGACCCAACTGATTCGTATATGGTTACAAAATTACTCGAAGGTTGTAGGCGTGGGGTTTCGCGAAGAGACCGCAGGTCACCAATATCGCTGGCGCTGCTTTCGCGCATTATGGCAATTTTGCCTGAAGTTTGTTCATCACATTTTGAAGTGACATTGTTTCGCTCTGCTATGCTTCTTGCATTTTTCGGTTTCTTACGAGTTAGTGAGTTCACGGCAAATTAGCGGGGGGATGTGCAGCCTGCAGTTTTGCACATTTCAGACATACGCTTCTCCAACGGCTGCGAGTCAGTAACGTTGGCACTGCGCCAGTCTAAGACAAATCAGCGTGGCCCACCTCAAATTGTTCTTGTAGGTCGGTGGGCTGATGCCACTCTCTGCCCTGTTGCAGCGCTTCAACAATCTGTTCAAAATCGCCCAAGAACACAAGGCCCCCTCTTTTGTCACATTGATAGTCAACCACTTACTCGTTACCAGTTCAATAGAGTTTTGCAGTCTGCGTTGTCAGGCTGTGGCATCACGAATTCACATTATAGATCCCACTCATTTCGTATGGGGGCAGCATCTACTGCATATGCATTGGGCCTTCCCTTAACAGACATACAGCGTATGGGTCGATGGCGGTCAGACGCGCTAGCCAGTTACCTCCGCCCCTACCCCATAGTCAATTTTCACAGGGTTTTAGCAAATAATTTTATTTGATTTGTAGGTGTTCATCCACATGAGCAACGCTGTGCTGGGATAGTGGGGGATTCACTGGTTCGATGGGCAGCATATGATATGGGTATCCCTGTGCAATGGAATGGGCGAAGTGGAGCACGCTTGAATCAATTAGCATATTTGTTGGACGGCATTGGTGATGTTGACATTATAGTAATGCATGTTGGTACTAATGACTTAGTGCAGCTCAACTTCTATGCGATTCGGCATACTCTAGCCTTCATGCTGGCAGAATGTCGGGAGAGATTTCCTAACACCAACCTTGTTTGGTCATGTATATTACCCCGGCTATTTTACTATGGTGCCCAATCCCAAAAATCCATGGAACACATACGGCGAGCGACTAACCGCTGGGCTAGGTCACAATGTCGCAGGCTGGGAATCAGTGTACTTGATCACCCCCAATTTCATTGGTCTGCCGCTCACCTCTACCGGAGAGATGGGGTTCACCTCTCTCCGGAGGGTAATGCAGCCTTTCGAGAAAATTTGCGCTCCTGCTTTTTGTCGCTAATGTAAGTTCCCGCAGTGATGGTGCTTGTTTCTTATGTGGTCGCTTTTCGCGTTTGGCATTTTTATTGGTGCCCCAGAAGAGAACGAGCCCCATAATGCTGGTTTGGAGTGAACATTTGACTACAGTGTACTTAACTAAATTCAACTTGGTAACTAAATTCATTGTGGCCCGTGATGTGCCTCATGGGCTGATCCAGTAACATGTTAATCTCGAATCTACATGTACATGTATAGCCTATGATTTACCACAATGGCTATACCCCCACTACATGTGCCTGCTGTGGGGAATGTGTTTTTAATTAAGTGCTGAAGTTATAGCACCTTACCTGTTAACTGGTTTTATCGCTTGATTTAACAGGCTTTCACAACGGCCGTTGTTGGTGGGTAGTGGTCACTGGGTATCACTATCGTCATTGTGGTCTTGGGTATCACAATCAGTTTTCTTGTGAGCATCAAACTACGTGAGGTGGTCATGGGTACCTCCTAATGTTTAATGTTAATGTTAATGTGCTCTATGTATCCGGTTTGCCCTTAATCTTTGGTATTCCGGTTGAAGAAGGTTGATTAAAACATTGAAGCTGTGGCGAGAGACACAACAAACTTTTCTCCTGCGTGATTCCTTTTTGTAGTATGAGTATAACACATTTTACCATATAACTGGTAAAATTTATTATACTCAGCGCAAAATCCAATTTGGTCGTACTTGTGGGAGTTCAATAATTGTACAGCATACAGTGTGCATGAGTATCCTGATTAAGGAAGGTTGTATGCAAATTGGGATTCTGAACACCCCTGGGCAACCAATAAAAGCAGAACATCGCTTGCGGGACGTGCGCAAACTTCATTGCGGACGTTGTATGCACTCTCCCTTTATTTTGCCGCGCTAGGATTGCGCGGCAGCCAATCAGCGCATTGTTTTCTATCGGGAGTGCGCGGATTCACTTTTAGTCACGGCTTCAATCTAGAAACATCAACGCTCGATTGAAAACTTTTCCCACCTCCTCCCCTACATTCCTCCATGGTGGAAGAGAGGGGGATATTCTGTATTTAGTACAGCACTATTGTTTGGGGCACAACAGTGGTTATTTCTGGGCATTTTTATTGGTGCCCCAGAAGAGAACGAGCCCCATAATGCTGGTTTTGAGTGAACATTTGACTACAGTGTACTTAACTAAATTCAACTTGGTAACTAAATTCATTGTGGCCCGTGATGTGCCTCATGGGCTGATCCAGTAACATGTTAATCTCGAATCTACATGTACATGTATAGCCTATGATTTACCACAATGGCTATACCCCCACTACATGTGCCTGCTGTGGGGAATGTGTTTTTAATTAAGTGCTGAAGTTATAGCACCTTACCTGTTAACTGGTTTCATCGCTTGATTTAACAGGCTTTCACAACGGCCGTTGTTGGTGGGTAGTGGTCACTGGGTATCACTATCGTCATTGTGGTCTTGGGTATCACAATCAGTTTTCTTGTGAGCATCAAACTACGTGAGGTGGTCATGGGTACCTCCTAATGTTTAATGTTAATGTTAATGTGCTCTATGTATCCGGTTTGCCCTTAATCTTTGGTATTCCGGTTGAAGAAGGTTGATTAAAACATGCGTATTTAATTTATATTTAATTATTGGTTATTGTATCGGCAAAATGGAAAGCGAAATTTTTTTTTTTTTTTTGGGGGGGGGGGCACTGCTCTTGCATATTTATGCGAGGTGAAGATTAGTTAATTAATTAAATGATTCCGGGTAAAGGAGGAAGCCACTGAATGAGGTGTAGTGACTGGTGGGACTACTAAACGCCCTACCGCGCATGGTAACATACACCGTGTCTCCACGCTGCAGAACCAGCACTGCGCTTCCAGAAAACTGACCTCGTTGATTTGATATACCATGGGTAGTGATCACCTTGTAGTCGTTTTTACCAAGATGGACGTGAAGGTAATCGCTGTTGCTATGCTTAAGAACAGAGAACGTAAATACGTAGGTGCCCGGCACACTACAGGTGAACGTGCCGGTCTCGAGATCGAAGATGGTACCTGGCAGAAGCGTCTCGGTCTGCTGGAAGGGCAAACGGGTGTCGTGACTCGTAGAGGTATCCGAGCTGCTTGTCCTCACCACGGTGAATGCCACCCGCTGTTTGGAGTCTTCTGGTGTCTCCCCTGGCTCGCCCTTCTGACCTTTGACACCAGTTTCCCCAGTTCCTCCAACAAAACCAGGTAGCCCTCTCGGACCTATCTTGCCGGGCAGACCAATCCCATCATCACCTTTAGACCCAGTGTTCCCAGGTGCTCCCCGCTCACCCATAGGTCCAATAGGGCCAATGTCACCTTGCTGACCAGCATCGCCCTTTGACCCCGGCTGACCGTGCGGCCCCATCGGTCCTACTGGCCCAGGCAGACCTGGTATGCCGGGTATTGCAGCAGGTCCCTGGCAGCACTGCTGACACACCTGAGTCGCAGGACCATCGCCATCCGAGGGAACCGGCCCAGTAACGGAAGCTCGGAGCTTAACAGAGTTACCCAGAAGGAGGGCGATTGACAGAATGGTGGCCACGCAGATCTTCATCTGAAAGGAAAACAGTACAGGGCCTAAAATTACAAACAAAATCACTACATAAACTGAAGAATTTGTATACGAGACATAATTTGGAAGAATCATTATTCAGAGAATGTGTCAGCAGTGGCCTATCCGAGAGCAAGGGGATAACATGTAGGTAAAAAGGAGGGTTCTTTTTAAATCTGTTGTCATGGCAACTACGGGCAATCCACACTTGTTAGTATTATTGTTTTGCCCGACGATAAAAGTTTGTAAAGGAGACCGAATTACATTTTGTTTCTTATGTGACGGCACGCCCTTTCCAAGGTCATGATAGAATCAATTAAACATCATCACACCGACCTCGATGGTTCGGTCTTAATGTCTTGAAGATCAGGTCCAAGAAGAGATCAAAAGGAGTTCACTGGAGGCTGAAAAATAATAAACAAAGACATCTGGTAACGTTTATGCTTGAGTAAAGAAAGAAACACTTTAATCATTGATTTTAATACAACTTTAAGGGTTTTTTTCACTGTGATCAATAATCATTCGAAAAAAGGAACAATTATTCACAAATAAAAACAATGGTTAAATATTATTTGCATTTTCGTGACCGGATACGCCCAGAAAAAGCAACATGTTTTCATGACGCTTTGTGACATTTTTCTCTGGAACCTGAATGCTCCCTGAAATCAACAATAAATTGATTCAAATGCTGTCATGAAAGCCTTTATTCAAATTCATTATACAATTTATTCAAATTCATTATACAAAAAAAACCTGTGTATTTTTGAGGCACTAGTAAGGCATTGAATCATTTTTGAAAGCATAATTATCTGAGTTTTTAAAACAGCATATTCTTATTTTTAATATGTTTTTTCATGTTCAATTTCACACATTGCTCATTCAATGTGTAAACACTTTTTTCAAATTCGCATACAAACGCGCAAGCATTCTCAAACCCAGTTGAATTTAGCGAACGATCAAATTATTTAAGGGTATCTGCACTATACGCTTAAAGAAGTAGGCAATTGACGTATTTGCATTGAATTTATTTTACTTTGGATTTCAGTCCAATTCGGGAATTCAATTTCATTCTTACGTTCACAAAAGTCATTCATGTTTAATAAAATTCGGCAGTTTAGCCAGATCAGTGGCGCCCTCGAAAATATTATGTGGCAGTGTTAAAACAAATGATAAAATGACATGACGTTTGATAAAATTTCATGAAGCAATGTACACATTTTTGTTTTAATTGTCAGGGAAGGAAACATGACAGGAACATTGTTAGGTGGCTAGATTACAGAAGAATGACATTTTGAGCACTCGCCCAAAATGCATGAGGTTTATTGCGCAAAAATATACTTTTTTCATATTTAGAATATATTAACCAGTTTGTTAATTGTTGATTAAAAAGATACTCAAAATCAATCAAATTTATTTTGTTATCGCTAACACGATAAATGGTTATTTCATTACTGGGTCTAGTCTCTTCTACTATAGCAACTTATCAGTCAGTTGTGGGCTATTTTCCAAAGTAAATAATTTCCAGACCCAACTACAGATTTCTTGTATCTGTCCCGTGCGGGCATTGCACAAGTTTATTGCATTACGACCCCAACTTTCAGGGCCCCTTACTGCAATTTCAAAATATCGGTCGTTAGCGTTCGGATGCGGTTAACACCTATACATGTACAACAATCCCGCAGTGTCATTTTCCTGGAGTAACTGCATGGTCATGCCGCGAAAATGTCTATTTCAATTTTATCACTATGTACAGGTACAGTATGGATCGTGGGTGATTCTATTATTCGCAGAGCTCAGAAGAACATGGATTGCGAGGCACAAATACACTGGATGGGAAAAGGTGGGGTAGGGATAGGCAATTTGCTGCCATTGTTACGTCGCCTTGACGCTATGGCTCATGGCATGGCTCCTACGGTCGTAATAATGCACCTAGGTACTAATGACCTTGTTTCCATTGATTATTTTTGTATGCGCCAGCGTATTAGGTTACTCATGGAAGAGTTCAGGACTCGTTATCCATCTGTCTGCCTGGTTTGGTCCGATATTCTACCAAGGCTCTTTTATTAAGGCGCACAGTCCAATGCCAGTATCAATAAAAAACGACTCACATTGAATAAATGGGCCAGGGCTATGGCTTACAGATTGAATGCGTACATTTTACATCATCATCAATTTGAGTCGTGTCCTTCTCAGCTTTTCCCCTTTGATGGGGTTCATTTGTCCCCGGAAGGTACTCAGTTATTTAGAGACAACCTGCAGTCTTGCATAAATGGTGTTTTGCGTAGTTTGTATTATTAAATATGACTACATTTTCATTTCCCTGGACTGCTCGCTTTGGGGTGGCTGTCCTTCGTCCCTTGGGCTGCGCCCTAGTGCGCGGGTGGCGCCGACTGTGGTCGTGGGACAGGGTTCGGCAAGCCATATTCCAGGGTCGCTGAGCCTGTCCAGTGAAATGTGCTGACATTGATTTATAATTGTTTAATTCCAAACTTTTACAACAATAACCCAGCCTGTGCCGGCTAGGGTTTGCTTCCACGAAGTCGGTTCCGACCGCGAAGCATTCCAGTTATTTATGCCAGCGAACTTTGTGTTTCAATTAAGGAAATTACTTTAAAAGTTTTTACAAGTGTCCTATCAATTTCGGAACAATTTGGAAGGGGCGTGGATATACCACAGGTGGTTTTCGGAGTGGGTGACCGTTATTACCCCAGGTAAGGTTTAAAGTGGATCCGGAGTGGGGGCCCGGTTATGTACCCCAGGTTCGGTGGGCCTGATCAACCCAATGGTTTGTAAGAGCCAGTTTGCCCAAAGGATTTCAGCAATGAAAGACTGGTATCTGGCCGTCTATGTATGTTGGTGGTGCGTATGGTGAAACGGAAAACAAAACATGCTTTGATTTGGCATGAAGATTTAATAAACACATTCAGGCTGCGGCAAATCCAATATATTGGTTAATGATGTTTTGATTGTACATGTATTCGTGTCTGAGTGTAATAGGACAAGAAAGTGTTTGTTTTTTAAGGAAAGATGCAAAATCTAAATTGACGCTCGAATAATTTGTGCAAACCTCAACTCTTAACAAGATTCTACAAATGTAGACAGGCATGGGCGTCGCCAGGATTTTTGTTTGTGTAGAGGAGGACAAAGCACACCCCCCCCCCAATATCATTTTCCCGATTGATAATTTTTTGAGGGTGCCTAGGGACATTTGCACCACAACCAATTAAATTAACACAAATATGATATTCGCACCTCTTTCTTCTTTTTCTTTTTATCCCTTTTTTCCTCCTGTTTCTGTTTTGTTTGCATGTACGGGGGCAATTTAAACATGAATAAAACGTGTGTGATCATGATCCGATTTATTCGTTGCGCCCTAAAGTATATTCTGACAATTGACACTTTTATCCTGCAACGCTTGAAAGTAACGCTTAGACCTATCGTTGCAGACCAGTAATATATTCCAATCGACCCCAATGTTAAAAGTTTTATGTCCCCACTTCAGAAATTCAGGTAAAATACACATAACATTTTGAGGACTGTTCAAGACGTACATCAAATTAAAGATTATTTCATCATCCTTCATTTTCTGTTCAATTTTCTGGGGTTCAATCATCTAGGTGATCAAAGATGATCACCCCTAAAAGCAGTCCTGAAGCCCATCGCCATTTTGAAAATGGACGCCAACTGTCCATTGCAAAATAAAGGCATTTTAGGGCCGAATCATCATCCACATTTCACAGAAATACGAGCTAGCAGTCCTCTGTACGGCTTCAAACCTTTTTCACAGCCTTCAAAATGCTCTAATTCTGAAGAATATGAGGGCATGCAGTTCGTGTTTTGACAATTTCGGACTGATTTGCTGGCCTGCACCCATAAACAGAAGTGGTTTAAAAAATACAGTTTAAAAAAAAAAAAACATTACATTACGCAAAAGGTATTGAGATTATCCCAATTTTCAATAACACAACATAGGACAGGATGTTTCAGATGTCACGATTTCCTTTAAACGTTTTTCCGTGGTCAACTTCCACATAACCTTTTATCCTGTATTAGCTAGAGTGATTTCCGGGGGGAAAAGGTGAGCGCATCGTATCGGGATTTCAGGTTTGACAATAAACAGGGAAAACTAGCAAGAAAATATAGGAGGTGATTGATCATACTGATATTATGGGCGGTCGAGCTTTCACAAGATTTCTTTCGTTAAACACGATAAGGTTTAAATTTATCATCTGACAAAATTGTGAAAGTGCATGAACTTCAATAACAATAAGGAACTTGATGTAATACACTCTTGCAAAAGCTACAGCCATGTTTGACTGGAAAACCGGCGAATCTGAATTGCAATAAAAACTATAAAACTTCCAGGAATTTATAGTGTTGTGTTTCACTATTCAGTATTTAGGGCAATTAAAATGCGTCGAGAGTGCACTATGTAAGTAGCAGCTGGAATATTGTCAGACAGGAATCCTTTATTCCGAACAAATAAAAAACTCGAGACTATTTGCTCTTAGCTATTATTATTGCCTGATTTTGGCCTCACAAAATGTTGGTCTGTATCCGCAACAACTGTTCAGACTAAGAGCTAATTCAGCTGTAGTCTCTGCAACATAATACCTGGTTATGATTCAAGCACCAACATTACATAACAAGTTATCGAATAACCGTATGGAAATGGAATCATCGTGGTCGGAAATATTTGCAGCGCACTGTTTTGGCTATAAGCACATTGTGTTAATATCATATATCACAAAAGATCTATCCCAGAGTTTGCAGAATTATCGTAAAAGATTGTTTCAAACACTCACCGTGCAATTCTTGTTCAATCTTGCATACAGTTCTCTCGGGTTGTCGTCTGGACGTGGACATGAGCTGCGGTCGTTGTGAGGAGTGAGCCGGTAGCTAGTGACTTAAATATTGACGTCGAGTTCCCGAGCAGTGACTGAGGAACTTGCATGCCCGGTTTGTGATTGGCCCCCTGCGCGCTGTCAATCACACATTACTGACTCGCTCCATATTTTTGAGACGGAAATGATGTCAATGTTACATTGACACACGTTAAACCCGAAGCTTGTATCACCGACACTCAAATAGACGCATCTAATTGGTGGAATGATTGTATGGATGTCGGTGACACATTCAAACACGTGAATTGTGATTGGCACTTGTCAATCACAGACCACTCACTTGTGGTCACCGACTTGTTGGCTGACTAACTCCGATTGGTGGATAGAATAATGACGTACACCGGCCTTACGTGATTCAATCAGTGTTTGTTTTGCGCTTCGTGTTATTTAACGGAGCCACGCATTTGGTGGCTAGTATTTTGTAGTCAGGTTATGCAGTCTACATTTTTGATAGAAAAACGAAGGCGTAATAATATAGCTTGAAAAGAAAAAAGTAATAAGTACTTCAATATATTGCGTGCATAATATCAGGTCCATGTACAGTTGCCGCCCTCTTACGATGAAGTTTACTTATTTTGCAGAACCCAGCCGTTCCCAAAGGCAACTTAATTACAACCATGTCTATCCCCATCCACTAGTCAAACTTGCGCTCGGCCCGGCCAACTTCTCGTCATGCAATCGACCATGCACCTGCAGAACCCCCAGCCCGCTTATTGAGGCACTCCCATCTCTGCTTATTGAGCCCAACCTATACCTAAAACCAAACACATAATTATGCCAACTCTGATCTTGACCCTCGCCTAATCAAACCTAATCCCAAACTTATCCCAACTGTTTGGATCCTACCATGTGCAACAAACTTCTTTCCTTAGGAAACGCTAGCCTTCAATAGCCTGATCTCCAAGCCAAGCACGAATCCCCATATTGAGCCCCTGCCCCCACCATCATTTCTCCTCCTAACCACCCCTGGGCAGCCAACGGCGGATCCCGAACCAATTATGCTGAGGCGGAGAAAGGGGTGCTTATTTAATGCTAGAGTGTTGTTGCTCCCCTTTCTAATAATAGTTTCGTCGACAGGAAGAGGAAGAGTAAATCTATTTTTACAACATAAACAGTCGGGTAGTGACATTTGTTTTTCGTTGGGTATTACCTATCGAGTGCCACTGTTTTTAGTAATTCACTCATCAATTTTCTGCCTATTACAACCAACAGTTTTTCCCGCTAAAATAGGCTGGCCTATAAGAATACATACTGAGAGAATTTGAAAAGACGGTAGCCCATATTCTAACGAAAGTCCAAAATAATCGCTAAGTGTGCCACTGAGTGCGCCTGATTTCTAGCAGAACAATACTGCCAACAATTCCAGACAGTACCTATCTCGGGTGTGTCGAGTGTCGAGTACCTAGTATTTTCGAGAGATATTACGTCGCAAAGTATTACTCATTGGTGTGGTTTATTAAAAGGACCTTAATTAAGATTCCTCATTGTCTGGAAGAAGCATTCAAAAGAGTTAAGCGCCTCCCCCGAATCCCAAGCAGGCTGAGTGGTGAGGCACGCCCTCCCTAGCTTTCCGGGTTACGCCACTGACTTTGAAGTGACGTATCGTATCTATCTTAACATCCGGCCGGGACCATGATTTTGAATACGATTGGAACGTACAGCAATAACATTTTAACTGAAATAAATCTGCCATCGGATATTTAAAAATCACGTGGGGGTGTTGGGACAGCTATAACCAGTGGCAAAGAGGACAGGACCTCCGTACTACGCCGTCTGGCATGAGGAGCTGGCCGCTTGTTTAATGCGCAGACCATGTTTACTAAATCGGGTACTCAGACCTCACCGCTGCACTTGGCAACGACCCTGCCCCAAACATACCTGCCCGTAAGCTGACGTGGGTTCAACTTTCACCCTATCAAGCCTTTCTCACCAAGGCTTGGCCACCTCCCCCCATCTCACCCATCTCCCATCAATCTGCAGGACGCAACACCTAATTAATGTTTTACCACCTTCAGACCCAAACGGCCTACCTTGCCCCTCAACGGCGGATACAGAACCAAATTGTCGATGTGCTTCCAGTTATGTTAGGCTATGAGTGGGGATAGTCCGTGGGACGAGGCCTTTTTTTCGCTCGTTACGCGATCTGGTTTCCGAATTTTTTCTAATATTTCTCATTCCATTGATCAAAAATAGAAAGCGCTAACAAACCACGTTCCCGCATTCGTGGGTGGTTTGGGACTTCACAAATGAATTTTAATTAACATCAAATTCGAGGTTACAGCCAAAAAATCGTTAGACAAATAAATCGCCCGAGAGAGGATAAAAATCAACCAATAACGTGCAAGGTTTGTGTTGCGTCGCCAAAGAACCAATCAAATTGCACGTTCTATATACGTCGACAAGAGGCGAGTCCAACATGGCGTCGTCCATGTCGTCGGAAGGAAGTACCGAGTCCGAGACCGCAGCGGAGACAGGTGAAGAAAATGCTCCAAAATCATCAGTTCAGTGTCTCATGCACTTTCCGACTGGAAAGGGTGAAGTGCAGTTATTTACGGAGCACAGCTGGTCACGTTTCCTCGAGTATACCGACGTCTGGAAGGCCTTCATAAAAGGACCGCAAGCCGAGATAGCAAGGGCATGAAGGGCCAGGGCCAAGGCAGTTCATCGCCTAAACATGCGCCACGTCAGCCGGCGCAAGTGTTGCTACGGATCAGCATGATCAGCCCGTCAGTATGCGGTTGCAATCTCACGATCCTAGAGAATGCCGGTCATCATCGGTGAGATACAAATCATACACTTCCCTTCACTTCGAGATTGTGTAATATCTAGTAACCTACCATCATGTCCATGACCAGAGACTTGACTATTTTATGATCATGATGATCGAGATAAAATAAGGGCAAGGGCATTAAGGGGGGGGGGGGGGCTCTGAAAATTCATGACATAGGGGGGCCTGAATGCAGTACATATAGATTTTTATGCCTTCCTAAAACTACTTAAATGCAGTCAATATTGTGTATAAACGTTAGTCAACATGTTCTGATGTTAGTGCCTTGCAATTGTGTAGTCATGGTAGGCCTATTGGTCATGTTGGTACTATGTAAATGTAAACCTCCACATTTTTTTTTCTGTATAGGTCATGCTACATTCTGTACACTGACAAGTCCAAGGTGAAGAGAGCAGTTCAAGCCCAGCAAAAAGAGAAGTCTAAAGGTTGCAGGTACATTTTATTTGTATAGAAACTGTTGCTTCCATTTTTATTCATTAACAAATTTGGTAACCTTCATGAAAAAAAACCTGCAGGGAGATGATGGGGTGATAAACTTATACAAGTATATTTGTGAGGTGCTGTTGATAATCTCCCTGAATGTCAGACAAGTCGACCGTTGAGACAACTCGACTCGGGACAAGTCGACCGTTGAGACTGCTCGACTTAATGGACATGAATACACGTGGAGCAGAAAAAGTTGCACAAATCTGTGGCAAGACCTATCACGGGTGCGGCGCAGGCATACTCGATGTACAGAGGGCGTAGCGTCGGTACGGTGCGCCCCGCCCGCCCGAGAGGACCGGGCCGGGCCCGGCACGCGGGCACGTTGACCGGCCAGGCAAATGGGCGTACAGTCCCGGCAAAAACGATGCCACCGTGCACGGTACGACCACGTTGACCGGGGATGCGCGCACGTGGCCTTGAGAAAAACAAACGATGTGCACGGACAATCACGCTGCGCTATATCGGCTCTGTTATATGCAAAAAAACACCTCATGTGTCATCACTCCCAAACGGCGATCAGCCGCCGTCAAAATCCCCGGTACTATCCCCGAAACTAGGCCCAAAACTTGCGAGGCGACTTGTCTCAACGGTCGACTTGTCTTTCCATTTATCGCACAGTTGGTCCAGTTGTCTCAGCGGTCAAGTTGTCTCAACGGTCGACCTGTCCCGATATAGTCGAGTTGTCTCAACGGTCGACTTGTCTGACCCCGTCTCCCTCCCCCCAGTATTTATCTGATGTCTGTAACTAAGTTACACTGGAAAACTGTTGTCAAATAGTTCAGTTCACCCAGTGTCCATGTGAAATATATTTTGTTTATGAAAAGACAGTCCAAAGAGTTTAATGTATCTTTTGAAACTTTTACTTTTAGCCATAAAAACGCAATGTACGTGCAACGTAGGGAGGAAAGGGAGTCCACCTGGGCTAGTGTACCATCCACAAATATATACATGGCCATGTACATGCACATGTGTATACCAGTATTAGGCCCAAGAACTGATCACTTTCTTTCCATTTATTTGTAATTTGGAAGAAGGGGAAGGTTTTAATGTATATTGTTGTTTACCCTCCCCATCCGACAACCCCCCCCCAAAAAAAAGATAATATCACAAATTTAAGGAAGAAACATGACATGTACCCTCCTGATTTTGTTTATTTGAGAGCAACACAGCATTTTCCTTGAAAAAAATGGCCTTATTTTAATAAATACAACCAAATAAATGTTAATTACATGTAAACAGTTGAATAAGATTGTATTTTATGTTTCTCTACTGTATTCTAGAAACTGAAACAGCCAAAAAGGTTCCCCACCCCCCTGTGAAAAAAAGAGAAGACTCCGTCCAGCCACGCAAACGGTTTCCAAGACTGCAGCAAGATCACAACATGTTTTTCCCAAACAGTGCATCCTTTGCAGGAAGGAGAAGTGTGTGACCTGCCGAGTCACAAGGAAGAGGAGGCAAAAACCCCTGGTCACATGTACTACCCTACAGGCTGAAAGATTGCTACAGGCGGCGGAAGACAACAACAATGAAGAACTTCTTATGCACATTGTCAAATCCAAAATGGATGTGCTCAGAATTGTTTAGGTGCATTTGTGTAATTGCTCTTATTGTTTCTTGTATTTGACACTTATACATGTACTGTAATTGCAGAAATTCAACTGAGGAAGTGCCATTGCATTGTTGTGGTCAGAATAATTGATATCTGTGAAAACACATTTGTGTTTGTTTACAAACTGGCATTTAGAAAACTTATTTTTGTTTTAATTTCTTTTTCATGAAGGCTGTTAACCAAATCGGCAAAAAGATACATGTAACACTGCATAAGGTGTGTTTGAAGTTGTATTAAACCCTTATGAATGTTTGATGTGGTGTATATTGGGATTTGGGAAATGAATAGGGCCCAAAAGGAAATAATTGGTTGTATCGTCGTTTAAAACAGAAGTTCAAGAAACAAATGTATACTAGATGGTTTTGAATCCAAGTTTTTACTTAAAGTGGAATGCCTGCATACCTTAAACAACTTTTGTAAAGTTATTTGCTACTGGAAGCTGTTCTTTTGGGGCTCTTTCTTCTGGGGAGGATCTTTGTCATTTAATTTGGAATACATGAACTCATCCTGTTTGAGGTACCTGCCGTCTTTACTCAAATTGTTCATTCAAGAAAACAACACTAACTGATTAAGATTTTTCCATCTGTGTATTTCTTTTGGCTGAATGCAGTATGTCATGTACAGCACATCAAAGTTGGAATAAAAAAGTTATAGAAACAGTATTTGGATCGTATTTGTTATTTATTGTTTCAAATCGTTCTTATCAAATATAATCTAAATTTAAATCAATTTAAGTATGACACCTGCCCCATATTAATGATGATCATGCGTTTCAGCTAACTAGCAGCCATTTAGAGAAGATTGACTGATTTACAGTTTTTGTGGGATATCATAACGAAGCAACTTGCAAGTTCTGGGGCTCATGGGTTTTACACATTATTCTTTCATAAAGGCTTGTCATTTACAAGATATTTTATAATATAAGGAACACCCTGGTTATTTCAAATTGAACTTAACTGTAATAAGCATCTTGCTTTAGTAATAATTACAAATAAAAAGGCTAGAATCTAACATTAAACAAATGTTCAGCAAGACGGGCGAACCCGCCTCGCGCGTGCATGCATTGCGTGTAAAATGTATATTTGCTATGTCAAAAGAGGGCGCCATTTCTTTCTTTTTTCTCATGCACAATTCGTGCGTGTTTTTGTCGTAGAATTTCTCATTCCCAAACAATTCGTGGACCGGGGAACAACGTTTTTCTGATATAGTACACCATAATCTACATATCTGGCAAGTTTTATAAAATTCGGTGAACCAGATCGCTATCTCGAAAACTAAAGCGTTTTCGGGCTCTCGTCCCACGGACTAGGAGGGGAGGGGCAGGTAAAAGGGCCTGATACTCTTCAAGCTGGCCGTTACAGAATCGAAAAGCGTGGGGATGCGTTTCATTTTTCCTTTATTATTTTTCCTGAATACATTATACTAGCATTTTGGGTGGCGTGGGTGGCTTGTGCGTAAAGCGCTCGCCTCTAAACAAGGTGACCACCTAAACGAATCCTGGCCGCGGATCACATGTAAGTAGAGTTGTGCTTTGGTTCTCTCCTGTGCAATGGGGGTTTTCCCTGTGCCCTCCGGTTTTCCTCCCTCCGGCAAAATCAAACACTTTCGATCTCAGGCTGTGCTCCGTGGTCATATATGGGTCGATGTGGTCGGCAGCCATAGGCACCTTTACGTGCCAGCGGCCCGACCACGTTGTAGCCGAGTCCTTCGCAATTCAGCATCCCAGCTGCGAGTACATTATTAATCATTATATTTCAAGAATCCTTGGGGGAAATGAAACGAGTGGACTACGCCATCGTCTTAGTAATATTTACTGGTCTTCAGTGTTGAAGTCGAGTACTTTTTTCCAAGTACCGTGTACTGCCGAGTACCTAGGTTGCCGAGTACGAGTACGAGTACTTCCGAGTACGAGTACGAGCACTTGTATTCCGAGTACGAGTACGAGTACTTGTATAACTGAATACGACACCGGGTATATTGTACTTGAAGCCTAACATTATGTGTACTGTTAATCACTTGTGATAGAGTTCGTCTTTGTAAGCTTTTTCAATTTTTTTAAAGTTAATTTGTTTCTGTTTTTAAATCAGCAACAGCAGTCTCAAATCAATGTAAATGTATTTTCCAAGGAAATGCTGCACAGATGAGATACAGACATGAACGTTTAGGTCCACTGTCATTTATTAGAATTAATCTATACCGTGTTTTGCATTTAATTTGTATTATTATTATTCATGTATTTTCGGGTCCTTAGATTTCTCAGACTGAAAAAAAAAAAACCCGCAAGCACCACAAGCATTCAAATGGCCGAGAAAACGATTCTTTATTTCTACTTAGTTTCAACCTCTGTTCTAAGTGTTTTTACAAAAGCAGGCTGTTTCTTCCGCAAAATGCCTGATGAAGTTCCGCATATGCTTGATGAAGTTCGAAGATATGAGTTCGAAGTTGTCCCATTATGTTTCTGATATGCGAACAGCACAAAACATGCACGCTGCACTGTGGCGTTTCACACCATTTTGGACAAACTCCCTGTGATCTTTTTACCCAAACTTCACAACAGAGGACACAGACGACATGACACATGTATTTTGGGGTTCTTTGCACGAACAACGTATACAATTTGGGTACAAAACAGTGACTGAAGTGCCACACAGGCAAGCGTAAGCGTACACGTACAAAAGTACATGCAACGTGCATGCAAAACCCCCGGCAGATTCGCGTGGTTTTTTTGCAGTACGCATTTAGACTGCTTCCCATTCATAGGCCTCTGTTTAAGGCTAGGCCGTTGTGGACCTGCTGCCGTAACCAGACTAGGGGCCGTTTTTCAAACTTCGGCTTCGACTTTGTCTCTTTTTCCATTCATGCACATTCACAATGGGGCTTGACCCGTATTAATTAAAGGACCGAAACCGGGGTTCAGATAACGGCTTTGCTCCAATCACCCAAGTTAATCGTACGCCAATCTTGAGGAACACCTCAGCGTACAATGTGTACAATGATCGCCCATTGTGCCCACATACGGCAAATGGGTCATTGTGGGTAATTGGCCCAGGCCCAGTCAGACATATATACAGACCCAGTCACGGCTAGCTGTTAATTGTGTTTGTACGGATTGACGTGCGTAGAGTAGAGAACATTTCGATTTCTCCGCAATCGATCATTTTGAAACTCAAAAGTATCGATAAAATAAGGCCGTGGTAACGTATGTGCTATGCCATTTTTTTTTTTTTATCGAGGACTGCTATTCGAGTACGAGTACTTTATTTTATCGTGTGCTGTTATTCAAGTACGAGTACTATGATGATTGAGTACAATTTCGAAATGTGCGAGTACGAGTACTTTGTTGCTCGAGTACAAGTACCGTCGTATCGAGAATGAGTACTTTGACATTCGAGTACGAATACTCAAAAAAAGTACTCGAGTAGTACTTCAGTACGAGTACTACAACACTGCTGCTCTTGTTCAATTATTGAAAGGTAAATAACTATTGGTATCGGTTGTGTTGCCCCTCCCATTTTCAACCCCTAACCCCCTCGACACACATCTGTATCGGGCCTTGAACACAAACCCCAAATTGAAGACGACAAAACAGCAAAATAACAGTTTACAAAAAACAAAGTAATTCACTGAATTGGTGCAAATATTTTTAATATCAAATTGACTACAATTGTTAATAATAATCACTGATTTAAGTACTTAGTAATACATTTGTTCACAAGAGCCAGATTGGTATTTGCTCGTTCATTTCGACGACAAACGATTTCTTAATTTTTTTGGGTAAATATCCAAAATGTCTTTGCAATTCTACTTTCCGTAGAATTCGATTTCACTCTTCCTTTTCATTTTCTTTTAATCAAAAACTGGTGTTTTCAAGACCTTGTTTTTTTAGAATTTATATTCTATATCTTATCATTTCTTTGTTTGTTTTGGGGTTTTTTTTTAGAAAGAAAACAAATCCTTCCGAAGATTAATAAATGATACTGCATTGGGCCTGTCTTCGCCGGGGTGTCTCTTATCCGGGGTAGCGTGAATTTAGGACCCTATGAAATACAGACTCATTAATATTATAGTGCGTGTCTAGCTGGTGATAATTAGCAGAGTGACCGCTCACGCGAGAGAGTTTAACCAATAATAGGGTGCTAGTAAGTCAATCACATTAATGTTTGTAGAAGACAAAATTATGTGAGTTTTAAAGCAGCATCTTCATTCAAATTTTAGTCCAATTTCTCACCCTCGCTCATTCAAAAATGCAAAACTTTCTTTCAAATGCACTTAAACACGGGCAAGCGTTTTCGCACTCGGTTGAGTTGAGCGAAAATATATAAGAAATGTTTCAGGGTATCTTCATTACCCGCATAACAAGTGTGCAATCTAGGTAACTTGTACATTGAATTCAATTTGGTAAATACGTTTACCGAAGTAAGACATGTTCAACCAATACTAGGGTAAATGTGTTATAAGTTTTCACAGGAGTCTGATTTTCATATGACAGCGGAAACAAGCCTTTTTTTTTTCTTAAATGAAGTTTGGATGAGAGAAATTTATTGGGAATCAGTATTAACCTGAGCGTCTGAGGAGCAGCACCTTTGCCAGCTCTGGGCATGGGGGAGGGGGGAGGAGCCACATTACCAGCTGGGGGGGGGGGACACCACAAGAAAACACACAATTGCAGATAATGTTTTACGTTTATGGTTTTTGCCAATGGGGGCTTGGCAGTTGCTCGCTTTATGGAGACCACTATTTATGAGGCGCCCCCTCTATTGATGAAAACTTAACACTAGTTTTATTTAGCGCGCCCTTTCTCGAAAAAAACTTTCATTAGTTGTTTGACGGTTTCTCGCGAAATAGAATATCCTTATGAGTAATACATCAAGACCGATTACTGGCCGAAGTTACAACCTAACACATCTGGGCCTGGTAGGCTCGGGTTATTGCCCGGCCCCCAAAAAACGAGTGTGTCATATTTCTTGGACGTTGACTTTCTGTTTTCATTCGGCTTGTATTTTTCGCGTTTAAGATACTATATTTGTTTCGGTCAGACATGTATTATTGTTTCATTGTTTGACAGTTTCCCCATAATATTAAATCTCATAATGTTACGCAGTCATCATGACAAATCACTGGACGAAATTCTAATTTTGAAATACAGTATTAACTCGTTTTGGGGGTAACAACTTAAGAAATACTTCATGTATTCAATTAAAATTTCAAACACCATGCGTTGGAGACCTACAATCATGAGTATTACTAACAGAAATCGGGAAGTACGTGTAGTTATTACTTATGTCTTTGGGAGTAGATTTACAGGTCTTGGGGTGCAGCCCTGTATTATAATTCCCATAGACACCAGTGCTAAATGCCCATACTTCAAAATTCTTGTAAAAATACTCAGAATTCTCACGGGTATAGCTCCACAGAAAAAAAGATAATCAACATGTCATCTGTTATTTTATTTTCATTTTTTTTGTGGGTTGACTATTGACTTTTCGAGATATTCTCACCCCAAAAAGGCGACCCCTACTAGTTTTTTCCAAAGTGGAACAGTAGCCATCTTCAAAAACGATCCCTCCACAACATGACACAATAGCGCCACTTTCGATTCCAATTACATCCAAAATGCTCAGAATTGGAAGCCCCAAGTCCGGGCCAGAGGTTCATTGCCTTATCTCTTTAAATCCCCAATTTTATGGCTCTCAGAACTCTCTAATATAGAATATTTTGAGTGGTTCACTTTCTTTCATGCACTCGGCGGATGGGTTTAGGCCTATTTACCGGTGTGTACCCTTTACCATCCTGCATGGGCGCGATTTTTTTTTTTTTACGTGAGAAGAAAATATAAATTAGAAAAATAGAAATGAATTTGAACGTAATGAAATTCGGACTTTATTTCCCTGTAACAAAATATCCTCTGAAGCCTAAAGGTTAGAAAAGAAAAAAAATAATCGGGGACAAAACAACGGTGAATCGAACCTGCAACTTTGCAATGCAAAATCACAACCCTATCGACTAAGCTATCGCACTGCTAGCCGAAATGTGGGGGAAAATATAATTATATACCTGCGTACGTATCATAAAAGTATCGTAGAGGGCGCTAAACAACCATGTATGTGGGTGTAGTTTAGGAAAAGAAAATTTGCATCCGGGGCCATGGTTTACCACCATGGGAACGTACAGCAAAGCTATTGTTACTGAAATAAATCTGCCAACGGATATTTAAAAATTGCGGAAGAACATGTTTTACTGGTAAGAATAATAATGTCCGCCTTTTGGCGGCCAAGTGTCCGGAGAAAAAAAACCTGTCTGCATGTCAGATTTGTTTTGCCGATGAACCCCTCCCCCTGCAAAAATTCCTGGATCCGCCCCTGCACACCCACCTCCCCCATGCACGTGGCGATGACCCTGGCCCTAACATACCCGGCGTTTGTAAGATGAGCGTGTGAGGAAATCGTACAGCTTTCACCCTATTCAGCCTCTCTCACCAATGCTCTCATTCTCACCCATCTCCCATTAATCTGCGAAACGCACCCACCTTTATATCTCTATCACCCTTCAAACCCAAGCCAACCTGAACACCCTGCCCTTCACAGGCGGATGCAGAACAACAATGTCGGTGGGCTTCCGGTTGTGTTGGGGGAGGGAAGGGGGGGGGGCAAAGATACATGGGCCTGACATCCAGCATTTTTCATTTTTCATTTTGTTCTGTCTACATGTTTTAGCATTTTAAGAATCCGTGGGGTGAATGGGATAAGTAGACTACACCATCGTCTTAGTGCCATTCATTGTTTCCCCCGCCCTTCGTCCTCAATTTCTAACCCTCTCGACACCACTAATCATTCATCCTCCACCCCATCCATCCTCAACCAATGTTAACCCGGCCTTTCATTAACACCGATCCCCAAATCTACAAGTCAAAACAAACAAATATGGACAAAAATACAGGTCATTAACTGACTCTGTTTGCAATAATTTGTAATATCAAAGGGATTAGAATTGTTATCTATAATCACAGATTTAAGTACTTAATAAGAAATTAATTTGTTTGTAAAAGTCAGACTGGGATTTGCTCGTTCATTTCAACGACAATGTTACTCTGTAATTTACTCTGTAATTGTACTTTCTTGAGAGGAATTCGACGGAATGTATTACGAGTGGGACAAGGTTTTCCATATTGTTTAAAGCTAAATGTTCAGTTAAAGTAATGTTCAAACACAGTTTATGAGTATTTATATTCGATACTGATCACATGTTTAATAGGATTAATTTCTGTGCTTTAATTGGTTTAGCTGCTTACAAGAGCACATCCTCAAATATATACTTAGAGAAAAAATTCTTACAATCAAATTGATACTATAGAATCATAATTGCGTAATCTTCTGATATAGTGTCACATTATCAACTAAACTTACATTAAATCGTAAACAATTTCATCAAAGTGAAAGCTCTAAATCTCAACTTTTAACATGAAACAAAAACTCAATTGTACATGTTTAACCTGGGATACAATAAAGTGTTTAACAAAAGTTGAGAGTTCTTGGTTCACTGTGGCGCTTTTTGAAACTCTTGTATTTTCAAGAAAAAAAAGTTTCCGAGGATGAATAAATTAATGATATCACCATACTTCATTTAATCGCTGGCTGTATACGGTATGCGAAATGCAAATGAAAAAAAAAACAATAACAATATATTTTAATACATGCATTTGTTACTTCCCAGACAGACTATTGTAACGGTTTATGTCTTTTCATACGATTACCAGTTTAAAAATAATAACATATATGCAGAAGGAAGGGTCGTACGCCCATAATTCAGGAACTAAGTTGGATGTCGGTTACGGTGCAGAATGAATTCAAGATTCTTCGGTACAAACTTATCAGTTCATGCGTTTAACATTCGCACTAAAAGCTGTGATGGGGTTCAGTTCAACCTTCCTAAAGTTCGTCCAAAGCCTGGCAAGGCATACGGTGACCGTGCAGATTCCACGTTATTTGAGCAAAAAATAACGAATTTGAATGTTTTTTCAATCGCAGCTAAAACCTTCTTTTTCAAAAGTCATTTAACTTCTTTTTAATGAACTGTTTTTACGCAGTTTAGATACTTGAATGTAAAATGCTTTGTATTAAGAATCAATCATCTTTCTTATTATCATGACATTGAACATTTTTCTTTTAATTCATTGGTTACTTTTTTGGCAAAATGGAAAGCGAAAACAAAAAAACTGCAGCACTACTCCTGTATATTTGTGCGTTGTGATTTAATTTTATTTATTATTTATTTATTTATTCGGAGAAAAGGAGAAAGCCACTGAATGAGGTCCAGTGATGGGTGGAACCACTATGCACCCTACCGGCCATCGTAAGATACACCGTGTCTCCTCGATGCAGAACCAGCACCGCGCTACCAGACAACTGACCACGCTGATTTGCTTGACCATTGGTACTGATCACCTTGTAGTCGTTTTTAACAAGATGGATGTAAAGATAACCGCTGTTGCTATACTTCAGAACAGAAAACGTAAATACGTAGGTGCCCGGCACACTACATGTGAAAGCGCCGGTCTCGAGATCGAAACTTGTACCCGGCAGAAGGGTCTCGGCCTGCTGGAATGGCAAACGGGTGTCGTGACTCGAAGAGGTATCCGAGTCGCTCGTCCTCACCACGGTGAATGCCACCCGCTGGTTGGAGTCGTCTGGTGTCTCCCCTGGCTCACCCTTCTCACCTTTGACACCAGTTTCCCCAGTTCCTCCAGCAAAACCAGGTAGCCCTCTCGGACCTATCTTTCCGGGCAGACCAATCCCATCATCACCTTTAGACCCAGTGTCCCCAGGAGCTCCCCGCTCACCCATAGGTCCAATAGGGCCAATCTCACCTTCGTGACCTGCATCGCCCTTTGACCCCGGCTGACCGTACGGCCCCATCGGTCCTACTGGCCCAGGCAGACCTGGTATGCCGGGTATTGCAGCAGGTCCCTGGCAGCACTGCTGACACACCTGAGACGCAGGACCATCGCCATCCGAGGGAACCGGCCCAGTAACGGAAGCTCGGAGCTTGACAGAGTTACCCAGAAGGAGGGCGATTGACAGAATGGTGGCCACGCAGATCTTCATCTGAAAGGAAAACAATACAGGGCCTAAAATTACAAACAAAATCGCTACATAAACTGAGGAATTTGTATACGAGACATAATTTGGAGGAATCATTATTCAGAGAATGTGTCGGCAGTGGCCTATCCGAGAGCAAGGGGATAACATGTAAATAAAAAGATGGGTTCTTTTTAAATCTGTTGCCATGGCAACTATGGGCAATCCACACTTGTATTGTTTTGCCCGCCGATAAAAGTTTGGAAAGGAGACCGAATTACATTATTTTTCTTATGTGACGGCACGCCCTTTCCACGATCATGATAGAATCAATTAAACATCATCACACCGACCTCGATGGTTTGCTCTTGAAGACTTAAAGAACAGGTCCAAGAAGAGATCACAAGGAGTTCACTGTAGGCTGAAAAAACGAACAAAGAAAACCGGTAATGTTTATACTTGAGTTAAGGAGTGAAATAATGTTATTATTAGTTTGAATGAAATTGTGAGGTTTTTTTTGTTTCAGTTTTATAAATCATCATTCGAAAACAGGAACAATTACACACCTGTAAATAATGGACAAATTATTATTTGACCAGTATTTTCCTGGCCGAATACCTCCAGAAAAACAACATGTTTTAATGCGGCTATGTGAAATTTTCGGGAAACTAAATGCTGCCTGAAATCACCGTTCAATTTATTCAAACACATTCATTAAAGTTATTAAAATTCCTTCCTCCCACAAATGTATGCATTTTTAAGGCACTATCAAGCAACTGATGAGTTTTTGAAAGCATAATGCAAGTTTTTAATAATTCTGCATTCCAATAGCTTTATTCCCGTCCAATTGCACAACTTGCCCGTTCAATATTCGAACACTTTCTTTCAAATTCGAATATAAACGCGCAAGCATTTTCAAACCCAGTCGAATTTAGCGAACGATCAAAATATTAAAGGGTATCTTCACTATACGCGTAAAAAAGTAGGCAATTTAGGTATTTGCATTGCCATTATTGTGCTTTTGATTTCAGTTCTGCTCGGGAATTCACATGCATGCATACGTTTACCAAAGTAGAACATGTTTAACCAAATGCGGCAGTTTAGCAAGATCTGTGGCGAATCCAGGGGTGCGGAGGTGGCGCCCTCCCCCGGCAGTGACCGAAAATGTATCAAAAAAGGCAAATTTTAATTCACAGAGCCCTTCCACCCTCACCCTTTCTCTTGAAGATATTATGTGGCAGTGTGAAAACAAGGTAAAAAATGACATGAGGTTTTGATGAAATTGTATTAAGGAATGTACAAAGACAATTTAAAATGTCAGGGAAGGAAACAGGAAACGTGCATATCAGAACTTAACAGTTAAATATTAAGTGTCTATTAAGTGACAGAAAGAATGAACTTTTTAGTACTCGCCCAAACATCGGCCTCTTACGAAAAAAAACAGATTTTTTTTTATATTGACCAGTTAGTTTTTGTAATTACTATGTGGACATAAAAAAATAATGAAAAAAAATAATGAAAATCAATCAAGTTTTCTTCACCAATACGATTGACGGTTAACGCAGTCTTCAATCTCTGCTATCTGTATCTCGGTTTTATTTCATTTAGTTCTCTGATTTTTTGGGTTGTATTTAGTTTGTAAATTGTATGTAAGCACACACAAGAATGAAAAGATTTTTTTCCGGTGAACCCGGTGACGATATGTCGAGTAATCTGCCTTTCTAAAAAGAAAGATGCAAAATCTAAATTGACAGGCTTCATATACAACATTGCAAGTCTGAGAATGACTTTAAGTGATTTAGGAATTAGCAAACTGTTTTTATTTGAAAGCACACAATTAAATTTGAATTAAACGAATTCAGCCGGAAATCCTACATTAATGATGGTCTTTAAATAATCTTTATGCCTCAAACAGGATTTCTAAGCAACGATTGGCCATTTGTCACGGCTTGACGGTGGTTGTAGGGGAGGGGGATCCCTCACTTCTTTAAATATCACTGTCGCATGACGTTTTCTGTTTATAATGGTGACCAAAACGTTATCAGTGAATAAACAAACACAGTCTTCCACCAAAATACTATGCTATTACGCTAAATTGAGAGAAAATGTACAATAAGAACTACTCACTTGATGTAATGTTCTTGAATTTTATCACGAAGGAAATAATCAATACATGAGCAGATTGCTGGCGGAAAATAATACAACTTTTTTGAAAATGAGTTATTGAGTTATTTTCTCCAATGATATGGACAACCGATCTCATACCAGTGAAGTATAGTGGCGGAAATATTACAGGTGGACCACCGCAGTTAAGTTACAGTCGTTAAAAAAAGAATTGTTTCCCTGATGGTGGGAAATTAGCGCACCTGTTTGGCTATTAGCATCAACCACCATCTGTTTGTCAACCATGACTGTCTCTCGGAAAATCTTTAAGGTTGAAGGAAATATGTACTATTATTGAAAACCTTAAACACTGAAAATATTGCTTAATTACATGGCTGAATTCATATGAAAGCTGGTGCTTTAAACGTTGAAGTCGGACAGCAGAACAGACGGCCCGAATAATTTGTACAAACATCAAGTGTTAACATGATTTCAAAAAATGAGTCCAGGCAGATAAAGCAATTTGGACTTGAATAAAACTGAGTGTGTAATAATGATCCAGTCCGTTCGTATTTGCGCCCTCTAGTCTAATCTGACCAGTGACACTTTTATCGTGCAATGTTTGAAAGTAAAACGTCTAATATAGTGATCAAACCGGAATGACGCACTGTGAACTACTTAAATGACACAGTTTAAAAACGAAGCTCAAAAGGTATTGAGATTATCCCAATTTTAAATGACACAACATAGGACAGGATGTTTAAGATGTCCCGATTTCCTTTATACGTTCTTCCGTGGCCAACTTCCGCATAACCTTTTATCCTGAATCAGTCAGAGTGATTGCCGGAAAAAAAGGTGAGCGCAGAGCATCGGGATTATATGTTTGACACAATAAACAGGGAAAACTAGCAAGAAATCAAGGGGCTGAATGGTCATACTGATATTATGGGTCAAGTGTCGAACTTTTGCAAGATTTCTTTCTTTTAACAAGAAAAAAAGGTTTTAATTTATCATCTGAATATTGTGCAAGTGTGTGAACCTGAATAACAATATATATGGAACTTCATGTAATATGCTCTTGAAAACCTTCAGCCAGGTATGACTGGAAAACTGGCGAACCTAAATGGCAATAAAAACTATAAAACTTTCATGAATTTATAGTGAGCTATCGCTAGCGACAAGAATTCAAGTAAGTTCGTCAGAGCTATAGCAGTCAGAATTTTGGACAATTGAGAGTGCACCATGGAAGAAGCAGCAATAATATCGTCAGACAGGAATTCCTTATTCCGAACAAATAAAATAAAACCCTTATTAGTTTGCTCTTAGCTTTTATTGCCTGAAACTTTGGCCTCACAAAATGTTGGTGTGAATCTGCAGCAACTGTTCAGGCTAAGAACTAATTCAGCTACATTAGGCCCCCCCCCAAACAAAAGTCTCCGGTTTCTGGTATGCGCTCGCGTCGCTGTAGCCATGCGCGTCGGCAAAATGATTTTTTTTTTCAATGAAAGATGATGTCTCAAAACCGCCAAATTCACTGGTTCGACTAGAATCCTGCTGCTGCACAATTAAACGTGTTTTTAGATGGGGTTATGATCGAGAAAAAGCTTTATGTGGCCTCTCTAGTCTCCCATAATATTTGCACTAAGTTTAGTCGGGCACCATTTGCAGTCATCAGCCGACATTTGAAGCAAAAAAACAAACCGGTAACAAAAAAACAAAAACAAAACTCGCCGCACCACTTTTTGGGCAAGCTCCATACCAGAAACCCGAGACTTTTTTGGGGGCCTTATATACATTATAATATCTGGTGATTATTCAAACACCTATCGATAAGTTATCGAGTTAACGTATGGAAACGGGATCATCATGGTCGGAAATATTTACAGCGCACTGTTTTGGCTATAAGCACATTTTTGTCAATATCATAAATCAAAAGATCAATCCCAAAGTTGGAAGAATTATCGTCAAAGATTGTATCAAAAACTCACCGTGCAATTCTTGTTCGCTCTTGCAAACAGTTCTCTCGGGTTGTCGTCTGGACATGAACATGAGCTGCAGTCGTTGTGAGGAGTGAGCCGGCAGCTTGTGACTTAAATATTGAAGTCGATTTCCCGAGCAGTGACTGAGGAACTTGCGAGCCTGTTTTGTGATTGGCCCCTTGCGTGCTGTCAATCACACATCACTGACTCGCTTCATATTGATGAGAGGGAAATGATGTTGATGTTACATTACCACAGTTAAACCCTGAAGCTTGTATCACCGACACTTCAACAGACGCATCTAATTGGTGGAATGACTTTATGGATGTCGGTGACACAATCAAACACGTGGATTGTGATTGGCACCTGTCAATCACAGACCACTCACTTGTGGTCACCGACTTGTTGTCTGACTAACTCCGATTGGTGGATAAAATAATGACGTACATCGGCCATACGTGTTTCAATTAGTGCTTGTTTTGCGCTTCGTGTTATTTAATGGAGCCACGCATTTGGTGGCTGATATTTTGTAGTCAGGTTATGCAGTCTACTTTTTAGATGGAAAAACGAAAGCGTAGTAATTTATCAGGTGCATGTACAGTTGCCGCCCTCTTACGATGAAGTATACTTATTTTGCAGATTGCAGCCGTTTCCAAAGGCAACTTAATTATAACCATTCATCTATCCCCATCCACTTGTCAAACTTGTGGGCCCGGCCAACTTCTCGGCATGCAATCGACCTTGCACCTGCAGAACCCCCTCCTCGCTAATTGAGGCCCTCCCACCTCCGCTTATTGAGCCCAACCTATACCAAAAACCAAACACATAATTAGGTCAACCCCGATCTTGACCCTCGCCTCATCAAACCTTATCCCAAACTTACCCCAACTGTTTGGATCCTACCATGTGCAACAAACTTCTTTTCTTAGAAAACACTAAGCCTTTAATAGCCTGATCTCCAAGCCAAGCACGAATTTCCATATTGAGCCCCTGCCCCACCATCCCTTCCCCCTCCTAACCACCCTGGGCAGCTAACGGCGGACCCCTAACCAATATGCTGAAGTGGAGAGGGGGGGGGGGTGCTTATTTAATGCTACAGTGCTGTTGTTCCCCTTTCTATTAATAGTTTCGTCGACAGGAAGAGGAAGAATAAATCTACTTTTTTCAGCATTAACAGTCGTGTCGTGACATTTGTTTTTCGTTGGGTAACCTATCGAGTGTCACTGTTTTTGGTAATTCAATCATCAATTTTCTGCTGATGACAACTTACAGTTGTCCCCGCTCAAATAGGCCGGCCTATAAGAATACCTACTGAGAAAATTTAAAAAGACGATGGCCCATATTCTACCGAAAGTCCAAAATAATCAATAAGTGTGCCCCTGAGTGTGCCTGATTTCTAGCGGAACAATACTGCCCACAATCCAAACAGTACTTATACTTATGCCTATTTAGGGTGTGTAGTTTTCAAACCTAGTATTTCCGAGAGATATTACGCCGCGAAGTATTACTCATTGGCGTGTTCATTTAAAGGGACCTTATTTAAGACTCCTCATTTTCGGGAGGAAGCATTCAAAGAGTTAAGCGCCTCCCCCGAATCCCAGGCTGGCCGAGTGGTGAGGCACGCCCACCCTAGCTTTCCGGGTTACACCACTGAGTTTGAAGTGACGTATTGTATCTCAACATCCGGCTTGGACCATGAGTTTGACCACGATGGGAACGAACAACACTAATATTTTAACTGAAATGAATCTGCCATCGGATATTTGAAAATCACGGGTGGGATTGTTGGAACAGCTATAACCAGGGCAAAGAGGACAGGACGTCCGCACTACGTCGTCTGGCCTGTGGAGCTGGCCGTCTGTTTAATGCGCACACCATGTTTCCTAAATCGGGCACTCAGCCTTCACCGCTGCACTTTGCAACGACCCTGCTCCTAACATACCTGCCCGTAAGCTGACGTGGGTTCAACTTTCACCCTATCCAGCCTCTCTCACAGAGGCTTTGCCACCCCCACCCCCATCTCACCCATCTACCATCAATCTTCGGGACGCAACCACCTAATTAATGCTTTACAATCTTCAGACCGAAACGGCCTACACACCTTGCCCCTTCACGGCGGATACAGAACCAAATTGTCCATGTGCTTCCTGTTATGTTGGGCGGTGAGTGGAGGGGAAGGGGGCAGGTAAAAGGGCCTGAAACCCGGTAAGCTGGCCGTTACAGAAACGAAAGGCGTGGGGATGCCTTTCATTTTTCCTTCATTATTTTTCCTGACTACATTATACTAGCATTTTGGGTGGCGTGGGTGGCTTGTGCGTAAAGGGCTCGCCTCTCACCAAGGTGACTACGGTTCGAATCCTGGCCGCGGATCACGTGTGGGTAGAGTTGTGTGTTGGGTCTCTCCAGGGCCACGAGGGTTTTTCTCCGGGCCCTCCGGTTTTTCTTGAACGTTGACTTTCTGTTTTCATTTGCTTTGTATTTTTCGCGTTTAAGATACTATATTTGTTTCGGTCAAACATGTATTATTATTTCATTGTTTGACAGTTTCCCCATAATGTTATATCTCATAATGTTACGCAGTCATCATGACAAATCCCTGGACGAAATTCTAACTTTGAAATACAGTAATAACTCGTTTTGGTGGCAACAACGCAAGAAATACTACATGTATTCAATTACAATTTGAAACACCATGCATTGGAGATCTACAGTCATGAGTATTACTTAACAAAAATGGGAAGTACGTGTAGTTATCACTTAAGTCTTTGGGAGTCGATTTACAGGTCTTGGGGTGCAGCCATGTATTAAAATTCCTATAGACACCAGTGCTAAATGCCCATACTTCAAAATACCTGGAAAAAAATACTCAGAACTCTCACGGGTATAGCTGCACAGAAAGAAAGGTAATCAACATTTCATCTTTCATTACATTTTTATTTTTTTGTGGGTTGACCATTGACTTTTCGAGATATTCTCACCCAAAGAAGGCGACCCCTGTTTCTTCCATAGGTGAAACAGTAGCCATCTTCAAAAACGATCTCTCCACTACATGACACAATAGCGCCACTTTCGAACCCAATTGCATCCCAAATGCTCAGAATTGGAAGCCCCAAGTCCGGGCCAGAGGGTTCATTGCCTTAACTCTTCAAATCCCCAATTTTATGGCTCTCAGAACTCTCTAATATATAGAATATGTTGAGGGTTTAACTTTCTTTCATGCACTCGGCGGATGGGTTTAAGCCTATTTACAGGTGTGCACCCTTTACCATCCTGCATGGGCGCGATTTTTTTCTCCTAAACGTCATCCGCGTAATGCGTGTACGCTATGGTGTTTTGAGAGGTTTGCAGACACACCATGTGCGAATAATTTCTCAACTAAGAGAATGGCTCTGAAAAGAACCAGAGGTATAAACTCGACGTTCCAGTCAGTATGCTCTTACCGTCTTCAGGAGAGAAGACGCATAGTATGTCCGCAAACCTCTCATTATTTAGTATCTCCACCATGCAAAGCCTCAAATCTTACTATGGCGTTTTGGAATTTACTTTTCTAAAAACGTGACAACAAAATATAAATTAGAAAAATAGAAATGAATTCGAACGTAATGAAATTCGGACTTTATTTCCCTTTAACAAAATATCCTCTGAAGTCGAAGGTTAGAAAAAAAAAATCGGGGACAAAACAACGGTGAGTGGAACCTGCAAACTCGCAATGCAAAATCACAACCCTGTCGACTGAGCTATCGCACTGCTCGCCAAAATGTGGGGGAAAATATAATTATATACCTGCGTACGTATCATAAAAGGATCGTAGAGGGCGCTAAACAACCCTGTTTGTTGGTGTCGTTTAAGAAAAGAAAATGTGCGTCCCGGGCCATGGTTTACCACGATGGGAACGTACAGCGAAGCTATATTTACTGAAATAAATCTGCCAACGGATATTTAAAAATTGCAAAAGAACATCTTTTACTGGTAATAATTATAATGTCCGCCTTTTGGAGGTCAAGTGTCAGGAGAAAAAACCTGTCTGCATGTCAGATTTGTTTTGCCGATGAACCCCTCCCTCCTGCGAACATTCCTGGATCCGCCCCTGCACACACCCACCTCCCCCATGCACGTGGCGATGACCCTGGCCCTAACATACCCGGCGTTTGTAAGATGAGCGTGTGAGGAAATCGTACAGCTTTCACCCTATTCAGCCTCTCTCACCAATGCTCTCTCTCTCATTCTCACCCATATCCCATTAATCTGCGAAACGCAACCACCTTATCTCTATCACCCTTCAAACCCAAGCCAACCTGAACACCCTGCCCTTCACAGGCGGATGCAGAACAACACTGTCGGTGGGCTTCCGGTTGTGTTGGGGGAGGGGGGGGTGGGGGGGGCAAAGATACATGGGCCTGACATCCAGCATTTTTCTTTTCTCATTTTGTTCTGTCTAAATGTTTTAGCATTTTAAGAATCCGTGGGGTAAATGGGATAAGTATACTACACCATCGTCTTAGTGCCATTCATTGTTCTTGATGAATTATTGAAAGATAAGTAACAATCGGCATCATATTTTGCTCCCCCGCCCCTCATCTTCAATCCCTAACCCCCTCGACACCACTAATCATTCATCCTCCACCCCATCCATCCTCAACCAATGTTAACCCGGCCTTCCATTAACACTGATCCCCAAATCTAGTGGTCAAAACAAACAAAAATGGACAAAAATACAGGTAATTAACTGACTTTGTTTGCAATAATTTGTAATATCAAAGGGATTAAAATTGTTATCTATAACCACATATTTAAGTACTTAATAAGAAATTATTTTGTTCGTAAAAGTCAGACTGTGATTTGCTCGTTCATTTCAACGACAATATTTCTCTGTAATTGTACTTTCTTGATAGGAATTCGATGGAATGTATTACGATTGGGAAAAAGTTTCCAACATTGTTAAAAGCTAAATGTTCAATAAAGTAATGTTCAAAATACAGTTTTCGAGTATTTATATTCGATACTGATTACATGTTATATGATTAATGACCGTGCTTAAATTGGTTTAGCTGCTTTCAAGAGCACATCCTCAAATGTATACTTGGAAAAAAATGTTTCTTAGAATCAAATATATACTATAGAATCATGATTGCGTAATCTGCTGATATAGTGTCACATTATCAACTAAAATTACATTAAATTGTAAACAATTTCATCAAAGTGAAAGCTCTAAAACTAAACTTTTAACATGAAACAAAAACTCAATTATACATGTATAAAATGGGATACACAATAAAATGTTTAACAACAGTTGAGAGTTCTTGGTTCACTGTGGCGCATTTTGAAACCCTTGTTTTTTTCAAGAAAAAAGTTTCCGAGGATAAATAAATGATACCACCAGGCTTCATTTAATCTCTGGCTGTACACGGTAATGCGAAATGCAAATGAAAAAAATATATATATTTTAACAACAACAATATTTACATACATTTGTTACTTGCCAGACAGACTATTGTAACGGTTTATGTTTTTTCATACGATTACCAGTTTAAGAAATAACAACATATATGCAGAAGGAAGGGTCGTACTCCCATACTTCAGGAACTACGTGGGCTCTCGGTTACGGTGCGGAATGAATTCAAGATTCTCCGGTACTTTTCAAACATATCCGCCATGGTGAGGCAGCGCTACGGTACTTCACAGAGTAAACATCAGTTCATGCGTTTAACATTTGCACTAAAAGATGTGATGGGGTTCAATTTAACCTTCCTAAAGTTCGTCCAAAGCCTGGCAAGGCATACAGTGACCCTTGCAGATTTCCACGTTATTTGAGCGCAACAAATAATGACTTTGAAGGGTTTTTCAACAGCAGCTAAAACCTTCTTTTTCAAAAGTCATATATTTGACTTCTTTTTAATTAACTGTTTGTATGCAGTTTTGATACTTGACTGTAAAATGCTTTGTATTAAGAATCACTAATCTTTCTTATTATCATGACATTGAACATCTTTCTTTTAATTCATTGGTTTATACTGTTTTGGCAAAATGGAAAGCGAAACCAAAAAAAATGCAGCACTGCTCCTGTAAATTTATGCGTTGTGATTTAATTTTATTTATTATTTATTTATTTATTCGGAGAAAAGGAGAAAGCCACTGAATGAGGTCCAGTGATAGGTGGAATCACTATGCACCCTACCGTACATGGTAAGATACACCGTGTCTCCTCGCTGCAGAACCAGCACTGCGCTACCAGACAACTGACCTCGTTGATTTGATGTACCATAGGTACTGATCACCTTGTAGTCGTTTTTAACAAGATGGATGTAAAGGGTACCGCTGTTGCTATACTTAAGTACAGAAAACGTAAATACGTAGGTGCCCGGCACACTACATGTGAACGTGCCGGTCTCGAGATCGAAGTTGGTACCCGGCAGAAGGGTTTCGGTCTGCTGGAAGGGCAAACGGGTGTCGTCACTCGTAGAGGTATCCGAGCTGCTCGTCCTCACCACAGTGAATGCCACCCGCTGGTTGGAGTCGTCTGGTGTCTCCCCTGGCTCACCCTTCTGACCTTTGACACCAGCCTGACCGGCTGCTCCAACAAGACCCGGTGGGCCTCTCGGACCTATCTTTCCGGGCAGACCAATCCCATCGTCACCTTTAGACCCAGTGTTCCCAGGTGCTCCCCGCTCACCCATAGGTCCAATAGGGCCAATCTCACCTTGCTGACCTGCATCGCCCTTTGACCCCGGCTGACCGTACGGCCCCATCGGTCCTACTGGCCCAGGCAGACCTGGTATGCCGGGTATTGCAGCAGGTCCCTGGCAGCACTGCTGACACACCTGAGACGCAGGACCATCACCGTCCGAGGGAACCGGCCCAGTGACGGAAGCTCGGAGCTTGACAGAGTTACCCAGAAGGAGGGCGATTGCCAGAATGGTGGCCACGCAGTTTTTCATCTGAAAGGAAAACAATACAGGGCCTAAAATTACAAACAAAATCACTACATAAAATTAAGAATTTGTATACGAGACATAATTTGGAGGAATCGTTATTCAGAAAATGTGTCGGCAGTGGCCTATCCGAGAGCAAGGGGATAACATGTAAATACAAAGGTGGGTTCGTTTTAAATCTGTTGCCATGGCAACTACGGGCAATCCACACTTGTTAGTATTATTGTTTTGTCCGCCGATAAAAGTTTGGAAAGGAGACCGAATTACATTATTTTTCTTATGTGACGGCACGCCCTTTCCACGGTCATGATAGAATCAATTAAACAACACCACACCGACCTCGATGGTTCGGTCTTGAAGTCCTGAAGATCAGGTCCAAGAAGAAATCATAAGGAATTCACTGTAGGCTGAAAAATAATAGACAAAGAAAACTGGTAACGTTTATGCTTGAGTAAAGAAAGAAATACTTTAATCATTGTTTTTATTTATTAGGTTTTTTCACCTTGATCAATAATCATTCAAAACCAGGAACAATTATTCACTAATAAAAACAATGGTCAAAGATTATTTGTATTTTCGTGACCGAATACTCCCAGAAAAGGCAACATGTGTTAATGACGCTTTGTGATAATTTTCTCAGGAACCTGAATTCTCCCTGAAATCAACATTAAATTTATTCAAACGCTTTCGTTAAAGCCTTTATTCAAATTCATTATACAATTTATTCAAATTCATTATACAAAAAAAATCTGTGTATTTTGGGGATCCCTCACTTCTTTAAATATCACTTTCGCACCTGTGTTTTGAATCGAATGACGTTTTCTGTTTGCAATGGTGACCAAAACGTTATCGGTGCATAAACAAACACAGTCTTTCGCCACAATACTATGCTATTGAAACGCTAAATTGACGGAAAATGTATTAAGAACTGCTCACTTTATGTAATGTTCTTGAATTTTATCATGACAGAAATCTTCAACACGTGAGCAGATTGCCGGTGGTAATAGTACCAGTTTTTAAAAATGAGTTATTGAGTTATTTTCTGCATTGATATGGGAAACCGAGCTCATACCAGTGAAGTATAGTGGCGGAAATATTACAGGTGGGCCACCGCAGTTAAGCTACAGTCGTTACAAAAAGAATTATTTCCCCGGTGGTGGGAGATCAGCGCACCGGTTTGGCTATTAGCATCAACCACCATCTGTTTGTCAGCCATGCATGTGTCTAGGAAAATCTTTAAGGTTTAAGAAAATATGTACTATTATTGCAAACCTTAAACACTGAAAATGTTGCTTTTTCAAAAAGATATTTAACAGAATCCACGTGACATTCTCAGTAGAACCTGCACGCAAACATGGCCTACTTCATCTGAAAGATGGTGCTTCAAACGTTGAAGTCGAACAGCAGAACAGACGGACCCCAGAATTTGTACAAAATTAAACTCTTTACATGATTCCTAGACATGAATCCATCTAGATAAAGCGATTTGAACTTAGATAAAGTGTGTGATCATGATCCGGTCCGTTCGTATGTGCGCCCTCTAGTCTATTCTGACCAGTGACACTTTTATAACGCAATACTTAAACGTGAAGCTTAGACCTATACGTGTATAGTGATCAAACCGGAATAGCACACTGTGAACTAGTGAAATGACACAGTTTAAAAACAAAGCACAGAGGGTATTGAGATTATCCCAATTTTAAATAACACAATATAGGAGAGGATGTTTGAGATGGCACGATTTCCTTTATACGTTCTTCCGTGGCCAACTTCCGCATAACCTTTTATCCTGAACTATTTAGAGTGATTGCCGGAAAAAAGGTGAGCGCATTGCATCGGGATTTTATGTTTGATACAGTAAACAGGGGAAACTAACAAAATAATACAGGGGCTGAATGGTCGTACTGATATTATTGGTGAAGCGTCCAACTTTCGCAAGATATCTTTCTTTTCAGAAAAAAAGAGAGTTTTATTTATCATCTGAAATATTGTGTAAGTGTGTAAACCTCAATAACAATATGCAACTTCATGTAATACGCTCTTGAAAACCTTCAGCTGAGTATGACTGGAAAACTGGCGAACCTAAATGGCAATAACAACTATAAAACTTCCATGAATTTGTAGTGTGCTATCATTAGCGACAAGAATTCAAGTAAGTTTCTAAGAGCTAGAGAAACCAGTCAGAATTTTGGACAATTGTTTGTTGAGAGTGCACCATGGAAGTATAGCAGCGATAATATCGTCAGACAGGAATTCCTTATTCCGAACAAATAAAATAAAAACCCTGATTAGTTTGCTCTTAGCTTTTATTGCATGAAACTTTGGCCTCACAAAATGTTGGTATGAATCTGCAGCAACTGTTCAGACTAAGAGCTAATTCAGCTATGTTAGGCCAAACAAAAAAAGTCTCCGATTTCTTGTATGCGCTCGCGTCGCCGTAGCCATGCGCGTCGGCAAAATGAAAAAAAAAAAATCAATGAAAGATGATGTCTCAAAACCCCCAAGCTCACTGGTTCGACTGGAATCCTGCTGCTGCACAATTTTAACTTTTTTTTTTAGATGAGGTTATGATCGAGAATGAGCTTTATGTGGCCTCTCTAGTCTCCCATAATATTTGCACGAAATTTAGTCGGGCACCATTTGCAGTCATCTGCCGACATTTGAAGCAAAACAAAAACCAGGTATAAAAAAAAAAACCTCGCCGCACCACTTTTTGGGCAAGCTCCATACCAGAAACCCGAGACTTTTTTTGTTGGCCTTATATACATTATAATATCTGGTGATTATTCAAGCACCTATCGATAAGTTATCGAGTTAACGTATGGAAACGGGATCATCATGGTCGGAAATATTTACAGCGCACTGTTTTGGCTATAAGCACATTTTTGTCAATATCATAAATCAATAAGATCAATCCCAAAGTTGGAAGAATTATCGTAAAAGATTGTTTCAAACACTCACCGTGCAATTCTTGTTCGATCTTGCAAACAGTGCTCTCGGGTTGTCGTCTGGACGTGAACCTGAGCTGCAGTCGTTGTGAGGAGTGAGCCGGCAGCTTGTGACTTAAATATTGACGTCGATTTCCCGAAAAGTGACTGAGGAACTTGCATGCCCGGTTTGTGATTGGCCCCTGCGCGCTGTCAATCACACATCACCGACTCGCTCCATATTTGTGAGACGGAAATTATGTTAATGCTACATTGCCACACGTTAAACCTGAAGCTTGTATCACCGACACTCAAATAGACGCATCTAATTGGTGGAATGATCGTATGGATGTTGGTGACACATTCAAACGCGTGGATTGTGATTGGCACCTGTCAATCACAGACCACTCACTTGTGGTCACCGACTTGTTGGGTGACTAACTCTGATTGGTGGATAGAATAATGACGTACATCGGCCATACGTGATTCAATCAGTGTTTGTTTTGTGCTTCGTGTTATTTAAAGGAGCCACGCATTTGGTGGCTAGTAAATTGTCATCAGGTTATGCAGTCTACATTTTGATAGAAAAACAAAGGTGAAATGAGTTTAGCTTGAAAACAAAAAGTACTAAGAACTTGAATATAACGTGGGCATAATATCCGGTCCATGTACAGTTGCCGCCCTCTAACGGTGATAGTATACTTATTTTGCGCAAAAATAACCATTAATCTATACCCGACCACGGTCAAACGCGTGCTCAGCCAGGCCACCTTTTCGGCAAACAATCGAACTCGCACCTGCAGACCCCCCCCCCCCCCTCTCGCTAATTGAGGTCCTCCCACCTCCGCTTATTGAGCCCAGCCTACATGCATACCAAAACCAAACACAGAAATATGCCGACCCAATCTTGACCTCGCCCAACTAAACCCAATCTCAAACTCACCCATCTGTTTCGATCCAACCATGTGAAACCGATTTCTTTCCTTAACAAATCCCCAACCTCCAATAGCCTAAGGACGCATCCCCTGGAACCCCCACTCTCATCATCCTGTCCACCTCCTAACCACCCTGGGCAGCCCACGGCGGATCCTGAACCACTAAATGTATGCTAAGGCGGTTTGAGGTTGGGGGTGTTTGTTAATCCCAGGGTGCTGTTGTTCTCCTCTCCATTAAAATTTCCACCAAGAGGAAGAGGATGAGTAAATCGATTTCACAAAAGTCATGTCATGTCTATCGTAGCTCTTTTAAAATGATAAATTGTTTCCCATTAATGTGCCCGTTTTAATTCGCTGTAAAGACGTATCAAATCCGCCTTGCTGGTAGACAGCGGCGTAGCCAGGTGGGGTGGGGGAGGGGTGGGGTGTAGGGGGCTTGGACTTACACGCACTAAAAGAAAATAATGTCCCGCAGTCGCCCCCCCCCCCGGAAATAATAATTCCCATACATGACCATGCGGATATAAGGTATAACAGAGTTCCCCCCTTTCCCTCCCACTGTAGTAATATGTTGCACCTCCACCAATCCCCCATGGTGGGAACTCTGGCTACACTGCTGCTGGTCTAGTAGACCGGTTCCGGTTTCCTATATCATCGAGTCTAAAAACGGAGGTGGGGACCCATGCAGTCTACACCGCAAGAAACGAATAAATGTCAGGCCACAAATTAAATAAATATAAACTAGAAATGTCTAAAGTTCCAGGTTATGAAGCCTATTTTACAAACAAAAGACTAAACGTGGGCCGATTGTTTTGGTCGGCGGCTTATTCACAAGTGAATAACTTTTGTAGCCTGTAAAGCAATCTATTCTTTATCTAAACTCCAGGGGAAAAAAGATGGGCCTGTAATAAACTAAATATTCACTACGTGTACGTGTTTTGGGTTGATTTTCTAGGTCGATTTCATTTAAATTTCATTACTTCTTGTTCTTTAAAGTGAGAAGGGGCCGTTTTGTTGTCTCAAATCATGACGACAAACGCCGCCTATTTTTCTCCTTTGTGGTGGACTTTTATTTGATGACAGGATGCGTCTCAACAAAATAACCTGATTATCATTATAAATCTTGAGCTTTTATTTTGTAATCAATGAAGCAATAAAAGACAGGGTTTATTTATTTTTGAATAAGCTTTTAAAATGATGGGGTGGGATTTGACAATCCATCACGATTTTTTTTTGCACGTTACAGTCCTTAATTCAGTGATCAGCTCAGTTGAAAATTTATATCAAAAGTTGCTTAGGTGTAATGTATTCCTATCGATCGATGTACCAAAGCTACAGTGTTATTAAAACAAACCATTCAATGCACACTATTCTACATTTTTGACTATTAGGTGCAGCATCGTTCATCTAAATATTTATGCTACTTTCAGAAGGCACATGTTGACTTTGCTATATTTTTTTTAAATACTGCTAAGATCAAATTATCAAAGAGGTCTTTAAAAAATATACAGCAAAAAATGCTTTAATGCAGTGCGAATTTGAGCTATTTATTATAAAACTGTTATTTTGTGGACTTTGCACAAATTTAAAACTAAAGGAATTTTGTCACGCACTTGTCGTATGTCCATGCATTTATGATACGTTCTGTGAGAGACACCAACTACACGTTCCATGAGTTACAGTGTGTATTAAAATGAGGGCGCCCATGCCACAAGCTCGTGTGAAGACTCGGTGAGTTCGTTCCATTATTTACTGATTTGAAAGGACCTATAAACACAACAGTACTCTTTTTAAACTTTCCAAACATCTGTAAAACCTTTAAAAAAATACAATACATTCATAACTTCACTTTAATAATTGTGTTATCTGATTGTGAAAATTGGGTGCACTAAAAACAGAGTCGGAAATAGCCAAATGTCTCTACAAAGTGACATCAGATCGTAAACCACTCCAAAAACTATTAATATAGCAACAATACAGTTCATACAAAAAGCTTGTTCGAGCTTGAACTAAACTGTAATTTAAAAAAAAGCGTATGCATACAGTTTTTCAGAAACAAAGCATTTTATATAACAAAGGGATACACTTTAATACACGCCGTGGTTCGAAATATGAAAAAGGTACGTAACGTCACCCATTTATATGAGATACATTCGCTTCTGCGATGCAATTCAATTTAATACAATTTTTTTTAGCACTAAACAAAATCTTTCCGAGGATTACATAATGACTCAGGGCGAGTCTCCACCCACCTAAGAATGACCCAACCGGTGCCGAAATATGTATGTTTTTCAATGGTCATTACTTATTATGCATGTTCACATACAAAGTGAACAAATAACATATTTTCTTAAATATTTTATTTGTTTACATTGTTACTAACACTCTATTAACAATATTTCAGCCCCACAGTGGATACAAATATAATTGTTGTCAACAATTTCAATCAATACTTGTTTAATATCTCTCAAAACTTTTCTACGAAAAGCTAATCATTAACGAGTACTCAAAGTTATAAATTTATTGACTATACGGAACTGTGCGGGGAAAATGTAAACAAATACATTATTTATTCAACCATGCATCTAAATTCCCGATTAGATTATAGGAACAGATTATTTCTTATTAATTGGTTCATATCATTACCAGCTTAAGAAATGACAATTATATTTATAATGCTGCTGTCCGACTGGTCATCTCAAGAAGGATAGATCGTCAAGCGGACATGAATCCATACTTCAGGAACTACATTGGCTCCCGGTTATAAATACGGTAAGGGTTGAATTCAAGATCTTTTGTTAGTTTTCAGACTTATCCGTCGAGTTGAGATCAGTTCATGAGTTTAACATTCGCACTAAAAGCTGCGACGGGGTTAAGTTCAGCCACCCTAAAGTTTGTCCAAAGCCTACCAAGGCATACAGGGATTGTGCTTTTACCATGTACACATCTGTGGAACAGACTTCCAGCTTAATTGAGAAATATTTATGAATTTGGATTTTTTCAATAACAGCTTAAAATATTTCTTTCTAAAAATGAGAGTTTTATTTCTATCTTATTTTTAATGATTTAAGAAAAAGGAGTGTTGATGTTTTGTAAACTGTTTTGATATATCAACGCTAAACATATATTTAAAATTAATCATTCTTATCATGCCTGTTAATGGTACCAATAGCAGACGTTTTGTTTATTATTATTACATTGAACATTATTTCTGTTAAATAATTGGTCATTGTGTTTCGTCAAAATAAAAAAACAACCATTTTGTTGAGGGGGGGGGGGGAACACAACTCCTGTATATTTATGCGTGGTTATTATTTATTAATTAATTGATTGACTCCGGGTAAAGGAGGAAGCCGCTGAATGAGGTGTATTTACCACCATTCGCCCTACCGTACATGGTAAGATACACCGTGTCTCCACGCTGCAGAACCAGCACCGCGCTTCCAGACAACTGACCACGTTGATTTGATGTATCATGGGTACTGATCACCTTGTAGTCGTTTTTAACAAGATGGATGTAAAGGCTACCGCTGTTGCTATACTTCAGAACAGAAAACGTAAATACGTAGGTGCCCGGCACACTACAGGTGAACGAACCGGTCTCGAGATCGAAGCTGGTACCCGGCAGAAGGGTCTCGGTCTGCTGGAAGGGCAAACGGGTGCCGTGACTCGTAGATTCATCCGAGCTGCTCGTCTTCACCACGGTGAATGCCACCCGCTGGTTGGAATCGTCTGGTGTCTCCCCTGGCTCACCCTTCTGACCTTTGACACCAGTTTCCCCGGTTCCTCCGACAACACCAGGTAGCCCTCTCGGACCTATCTTGCCGGGCAGACCAATCCCATTAGCACCTTTAGACCCAGTGTTCCCAGGTGCTCCCCGATCACCCATAGGTCCAATAGGGCCAATCTCACCTTGCTGACCAGCATCGCCCTTTGACCCCGGCTGACCGTACGGCCCCATCGGTCCTACTGGACCAGGCAGACCTGGTATGCCGGGTATTGCAGCAGGTCCCTGGCAGCACTGCTGACACACCTGAGTCGCAGGACCATCGCCATCCGAGGGAACCGGCCCAGTAACGGAAGCTCGGAGCTTGACAGAGTTACCCAGAAGGAGGGCGATTGACAGAATGGTGGCCACGCAGTTCTTCATCTGAAAGGAAAACAGTACAGGGCCTAAAATTACAAACAAAATCACTACATAAACTGAAGAATTTGTATACGAAACATAATTTAGAAGAATCATTATTCAGAGAATGTGTCAGCAGTGGCCTATCCGAGAGCAAGGGGATAACATGTAGATAAAAAGGAGGGTTCTTTTTAAATCTGTTGCCATGGCAACTAAGGGCAATCCACACTTGTTAGTATTATTGTTTTGCCCGCCGATAAAAGTTTGTAAAGGAGACCGAATTACATTTTGTTTCTTATGTGACGGCACGCCCTTTCCACGGTCATGATAGAATCAATTAAACATCATCACACCGACCTCGATGGTTCGGTCTTGAAGTCTTGAAGTTCAGGTCCAAGAAGAGATCAAAAGGAGTTCACTGGAGGCTGAAAAATAATAAACAAAGACATCTGGTAACGTGTATGCTTGAGTAAAGAAAGAAATACTTTAATCATTGATTTTAATACAACTTTAAGGTTTGTTTTCACTGTGATCAATAATCATTCGAAAAAAAGGAACAATTATTCACAAATAAAAACAATGGTTAAAATATTATTTGCATTTTCGTGACCGGATACGCCCAGAAAAAGCAACATGTGTTAATGACGCTTCGTGACATTTTTTCTCCGGAACCTGAATGCTTCCTGAAATCAACATTAAATTGATTCAAACGCTTTCCTGAAAGCCTTTATTCAAATTCACTATACAATTTATTCAAATTCATTATACAAAAAAATATGTGTATTTTTGAGGCACTAGTAAGTCATTGAATCATTTTTGAAAGCATAATTATCTGAGTTTTTAAAACAGCATATTCTTCATTTAAATATGTTTTTCCCGTCCAATTTCACACCTTGCTCATTCAATGTGTGAACACTTTCTTTCAAATTCGCATACAAACCCGTTAGCATTCTCAAACCCAGTTGATATTAGTGAACGATCAAATTATTTAAGGGTATCTCCACTATACGCATAAAAAAGTAGGCAGTTGACGTATTTGCATTGAATTTATTTTGCTTTGGATTTCAGTCCAGCTCGGGAATTCAACTTCATGCTTACGTTCACAAAAGTCATTCATGCAGTTTAGCAAGATCAGTGGCGGATCTAGGGATGCGGAGGGGGCGCCCTCCCCCGGCAGTGACCGAATATTTATCAAAATAAGGCAATTTCGATTGAGAGAGCCCTTCCACCCTCACCCTTTCTCCCAGCACAAACTTCGCCCGGCAATAAACTCTCTGGATCCGCCATTGAAAATATTATTTGGCAGAGTTAAAACAAATGATAAAATGACATGACTTTTGATAAAATTTCATGAAGCAATTTACACATTTTTTTTTTAATTGTCAGGGAAGGAAACATGACAGGAACATTGTTAGGTGGCTAGATTATAGAAAGAATGACATTTTTAGCACTCGACCAAAATGAGGTTTATTGCGCAAAAAATATACTTGTTTTCATATTGAGACCATATTAACCAGATTGTTAATTGTGGTAATCACTCTGTGGAAATAAAAAGATAATTAAAGAAATACTCAAAATCAATCAAATTTATTTTGTTATCGCTAACACGATAAACGGTTAAAGCAGTCTTCAATCTTTTTCTATAGTTTGCATGCATATCTCTCTTTTAGTTCTCTTATTTTTTGGGGATTGTTTTACGAAACTGATTGTATGTACGTAAACATGGAAGAAAAAAATCTCGTGCGTGTTTCGTCATTAACCAATATGAAGAACCGGGTAAAAGAAATCTGCTTTTTTTTAAAGGGAAGATGCAAAATCTAAATTGACGCTCGAATAATTTGTGCAAACCTCAACTCTTAACATGATTCTACAAATGTATATATCCAGCCATGGGCGTCGCCAGGATTTTTTGTGTGTGTGTAGAGGAGGACAAAGCACATTTCCCCCCCCCCCCCAAATATCATTTTCGAGATTGATACATTTTTGAGGGTGTCCAGGGACATTTACACCCCAACCAATTAAATTAACAACAATATGATATTCGCACCTCTTTCTTCTTTTTATTTTGATCCCTTTTTTTCCTCCTGTTTCTGTTTTGTTTGCATGTCCGGGGGCAATTTAAAAATGAATAAAATGTGTGTGATCATGATCCGATTTGTTCGTTGCGCCCTAAAGTCTATTCTGACAACTGACACTTTTATCCTGCAACGCTTGAAAGTAACGCTTAGACCTATCGTTGCAGACCAGTAATACATTTCAATAGACCCCACTGTTAAAAGTTTTATGTCCCCACTTTAAAAATTCAGGTAAAATACACATAACTCTTTGAGGACTGTACAAGACGTGCATCAAATTAAAGATTATTTCATCATCATTCATTTTCTGTTCAATTTTCTGGGGTTCAATCATCTAGGTGATCAAAGATGATCACCCTAAAAGCAGGCCTGAAGCCCATCGCCATTTTCAAAATGGACGCCTACGCCCCACTGCAAAATAGAGGCATTTTAGGGCCAAATCATCATCCACATTTCATAGAAATACGAGCTCATAGTCCTCTACACGGCTTTAAACCTTCTTTTAAAAAAAAATCAAGTTCACGGCCTTTGAAATGCTCTAATTCTGAAGAATTTGAGGGCATGCAGATCGTGCTTTTGCCGGTGAAGGCAATTTCGGACTGATTTGCTGGCCTACACCCATAAACAGACATGGTTTAAAGACACAGTTTAAAAAACACATTACGCAAAAGGTATTGAGATTATCCGAATTTTCCATAACACAACATAGGACAGGATGTTTCAGATGTCACGGTTTCCTTTAAAGTAAACGTTTTTACGTGGCCAACTTCCGCATAACCTTTTATCCTGTATTAGCTAGAGTGATTTCCGCATCGGGATTTCAGGTTTGACAATAAACAGGGAAAACTAGCGAGAAAATAAAGGAGGTGATTGATCATACTGATATTATGGGCGGTCGACCTTTCGCAAGATTTCTTTCGTTAAACACGAAAAGGTTTAAATTCATCATCTGACACAATTGTGAAAGTGCATGAACTTCAATAACGATAAGGAACTTGATGTAATACACTCTTGAAAAAGCTACGGCCATGTTTGACTGGAAAACCGGCGAATCTGAATGGCAATAAAAACTATAAAACTTCCAGAAATGTATAGTGTTTTTTTTTCTCACTATTCAGTATTTAGGGCAACTAAAATGCGTCGAGGGTGCACTATGTAAGTAGGAGCTGAAATATTGTCAGACAGGAATCCCGAACAAATACAAAAAATTCGTGACTATATACATGTATTATCTCTTAGCTATATTATTGCCTGATTTTGGCATCACACATTTTTGGTCGGAATCCGCATCAACTTTTCAGACTAGAGCATATTCAGGTGTAGTCTATGCATCATAATACCTGGTTATGATTCAAGCACCAATATCGCATGATAAGTTATCGAATAACCGTACGGGAATGGAATCATCATGGTCGGAAATAGTTACAGCGCACTTTTTTGGCTATAAGCACTTTGTGTCTATATCATATATCACAAAAGATTTATCCCAAAGTTTGCATAATTATCGTAAAAGATTGTTTCAAACACTCACCGTGCAATTCTTCTTCGATCTTGCAAACAGTTCTCTCGGGTTGTCGTCTGGACGTGGACATGAGCTGCGGTCGTTGTGAGGAGTGAGCCGGCAGCTTGTGACTTAAATATTGACGTCGATTTCCCGAGCAGTGACTGAGGAACTTGCATGCCTGGTTTGTGATTGGCCCCTTCGTGCTGTCAATACAAAAACCACTGACTCGCTCCATATTTGTGAGACGGAAAATGATGTTAATGTTACCTTGCCACGCGTTAAACCCGAAGCTTGTATCACCGACACTCAAATAGACGCATCTAATTGGTGGAATGATCGCATGGATGTCGGTGACACATTCAAACACGTGGATTGTGATTGGCACCTGCCAATCACAGACCACACACTTGTGGTCACCGACTTGTTGGGTGACTAACTCTGATTGGTGGATAGAATAATGACGTACACCAGCCATACGTGATCAATCAGTGTTTGTTTTGCGCTTTGTGTTATTAAATGGAGCCACGCATTTGGTGGCTAGTATTCTTATGCAGTCTATATTTGTGGTAAAAAAAAAAAAAACGAAGATGAAATGAATTCAGCTTTTCAAAAAAGTAATAAGAACTTGAATATATTGTGTGCATTATTCGGTCCATTTACAATTGCCGCCCTCTAACGGTGAATCCAGCCGTTCCCTAAGGCAACTTAATTATAACCATTCATCTATCCCTATCCACAAGTCAAACGCGCGCTCGGCCAGACCAACTCCTCAGCATGCAATTGACATTGCACCTGCAGAACCCCCTCCACGCTTATTGAGCCCAATCTATACCAAAACCAAACACAGACATATGCCAACCCATTCTTGACCCTCGCCCAACCAAATCCATTCCCAAACTTAACTGTTTCGATCCAACCATTTGAAACAGTCTTCTTTCCTTAACAAAACCCCAACCTTCAATAGCCTAAGCACGAATCCACCTAGGAACCCCCGCTCTCATCATCTCTTTCACCTCCTAACCAGCCTAGGGCAGCCCACGGCGGATCCCGAACCCCAAATGTATGCTAAGGCGGCTCGAAAGCGGGGGGGGGGGGGTGTTTATTTAATGCCAGGGTGCTGTTGTTTTCCTTTCCATTAATATTTCCATTAAGAGGAAGAGGATGAGTAAGTCGATTTTACACCAGTCATGTCGTCTGTCGTTCGCGTTGCTCTTGTAAAATAATATATTTTTTCTCCAATTGACGTGGCTGCTTTAATTCGCTGTAAAGATGTATCTATCCGCCTTACTGGTAGACAGCGGCGTAGCCAGGTGGGGTGGGGGAGGGGTGGGTGGGGGTTTAGGGGGTTGGGCTTTCACGCACAAATAGAAAAAAATTGTCCCGCAGTTGCCCCCCGGAAAAACATAATTCCCATTATTGACCATGCGGTTATTAGGCCCCCCCCCCAAACAAGTCTCCGGTTTCTGGTACGCGCGAGCGTTACCGTAGCCGTGCGTGTCGGCAAAATGATGTCTCAAAACCGCCAAACTCACTGGTTTGACTGAAATCCTGCTGATCGAGCATATAAAAAAAACGTAAAAAAAAAAAGCCGCGTTGCCGCACCACTTTTTGGGGCAAGCTCCATACCAGAAACCGGATACTTTTTTTTTGGCCTTAGGTATAACAGAAATTGCTCCTCCCTCCCTCCCAATGTGACGTCTTGCAACTCCATCCCCCCCCCCCCCCGAATGGTGAGACCCCTGGCTTCACTGCTGCTGGTAGACCGGTTCCGGTTTCCTGTATTATGGAGTCTAAAAAACGGAGGTGGGGACCCATGCAGGCAACGACGCAAGGAACGAATAAATGTCAGGCCACAAATAAATTAAATAAATAAAAGCTACAAAATGTCTGCAGTACCGGGTTATGAAGCATATTTCACAAACAAAAGAATTAACGTTTGTTATCTACTCTATTTTATTCCTCGGAGCATTCAAAACGGCTGATTGTTTTGGTCGGCGTCTCATGCACAAGTGAATAACCTTTGTAGCCTTGAAACAAATCTATTCCTCGGAGCATGCAAAACACGAGAAAAAAACGATGGGGCTGTAATAAACTAAGTATTTAACACATTAACGTGTTTTGGGTTGATTTTCTTGGTCGATTTTATTAAAGTTTCTCTACTTCTTGTTCGCTACAGTGAGTAGGGGCCGTTTTGTTGTCTCAAATCATGACAACAAACCCCGCCTATTTTTCTTCTTTGTAGTCGTTGCAATGGGCTTTTCCTTTGATGACAGGACACGTCTCAACAAAATAGCCTGATTATCAACATAAATCTTAATTTTTTTATTCGTTACTAATAAAGTAAAAAAAAAAATGGAAAAAGACATAGATAATTAGCTGTATAACAACGTGCAAGCTCAAGCTTCACAAACATGATGGGATGGCCTAAATATTTGACAATCCATCACGATAACTTTCTCTGCACATTACTTCAGTGAGGAACTAAGTCGAAAATGCATTACAAATCGCTAATATCGAAAGTGATGTAGCCCTATCGGTCGATTACCAAAGCTTCACGGTGCTATTAAAACAAACCATTCATTACACACAGGTCTACACCCTTGGACATGTCAGGTTCAGCATTCTTAATGTAAATACTTTTTCCAGAAGGCACACGTTGAGTCTTTTTAAATACTGCTAAGAAGAGGTCTTTAAAAACAAATACTACAAAATGGTTAGATGCAGTGGGAATTTCAGCTGTTTATATAGATGTTATTTTGTGAACACTGCACAAATTTAAAATTGAAGGAATTTTTGGTTCTTATACTTCTTTGTATCGTACTCTTTTAAAACTGTTTAAACATCTGTAAAAACATTAAAAAATACAATACTTTCATAACTTTTCTTTGATAATTGCATATTCTGATTGTAAAAATTGGGTGCACAAACATCTGAAAAGCAGAGTCGGAAATAGCCAAATATCTCTACAAAGTAACATCAAATCATGAGCCACTTCAAAAAAACTATTAATAAAGCAACAATAAAGTTCAAACTCAAAATTTGCCGAGTTTGAACTAAACTCTAATTAAAAATAGTGTTTACAAACATTTTTTTTCAGAAATAACGCATTTTGTATCACATAGGGATACACATCGATACAGACCGTGGTTCATAGTAAGTAAAAAAATACGTAACGTCACCCATTTACTCATTTTTTTATAAAATACATTAGATTTTATGGTGCAATTGAAATTCATACATTTTTTCCAACAAGAAACAAAGAATTCCGAGGATTAATGATATCGGGGCGAGTCTTCAACCACCTAAGAATAACCCAACCGGTGCAGAAATATGTAGGTTTTACTTATTATGCATGTTCACATAACAAAGTGAACAAATAACATAATTTCTTAAATATTGTACTTGTTCATATTGTTATTAAAACTCTATTAACAATATTTCATGCCCCAGTGGATACAAATATAATTGTTGTCAACAATTTTAATGCATTCTTGTTTCATATCTCTCAAAACATTTTTTTTACGAAAAGCTTATTATCACGAGCACTCAAAGTTGTAAATGTATTGCCTATACGGAACTATGCGGTGCAAATGTAAAAAAGTACATAATTTATTCAACCATGAATCTAATTGCCCGATTAGATTATAGGAACAGATTATTTCTTATTTATTGGTTCATATGATTACCAGCTTAAGAAATGACAATTATATTTATAATGCTGCTGTCCGACTGGTCATCTCAAGAAGGATAGATCGTCAAGCGGACATGCATCCATACTTCAGGAACTACATTGGCTCCCAGTTATAAATACGGTAAGGGTTGAATTCAAGATCTTTTGTTAGTTTTCAGACTTATCCGTCGAGTTGAGTTCAGTTCATGAGTTTAAACATTCGCACTAAAAGCTGCCACGGGGTTAAGTTCAGCCACGCTAAAGTTTGTCCGAAGCCTACCAAGGCATACAGGGATTGTGCTTGTACCATGTATACATCTAGGGAACAGATTTTCAGCTTCAGTGAGAAATATTTATGAATTTAGAAATTTTCAATCACGGCGTAAAATATTTCCTTCTAAAAATGAGAGTTTTACTTTTATCTTATTTTTAATGATTTAAAAAAAAAGTAGTGTTGATGTTCTGTAAACCGTTTTGATATATCAATGCTAAACGTGTATTTAAAATTAATCATTTTTATCATACCTGTTAATGGTACCCATAGGAGACATTTTGTTTATTAGTATTACATTGAACATTATTTTTGTTAAATCATTTAATATTTGATTTAGTTAATATTTCGGCAAAATACAGAAACCGAACATTTTGTTGGGGGGGGGGGGTCAGCACTGGTCCTATATTTACGCGAGGTGATTATTTCTAATTAATTAATTGACTCCGGGTAAAGGAGGAAGCCACTGAATGAGGTGTAGTGATGGTTGGACTGACTATACGTCCGACCGAACACAGTCAAATACACTGTGTCTCCTCGCTGCAGAACCAGAACCGCGCTCCCAGACAACTGATCACGTTGATTTGTTGTACTATAGGTACTAATCACCCAGTAGTTGTTTTTAACAAGATGGATGTTAAAATTACCGTTGTTGCTATTCTTAAGAACAGAAAATGAAAATACGTAAGTGCCCGGCACACTACAGGTAAACGTACCGGTCTCGAGATCGAAGCTGGTACCCGGCAGAAGCATCTCGGTCTGCTGGAAGGGCAAACGGGTGTCGTGACTCGAAGAATCACCCGAGTCGCTCGTCCTCACCACGGTGAATGCTACCCGCTGGTTTGAATCGTCTGGTGTCTCCCCTGGCTCACCCTTCTGACCTTTGACACCAGTTTCCCCAGTTCCTCCAACAAAACCAGGTAGCCCTCTCGGACCTATCTTGCCGGGCAGACCAATCCCATCATCACCTTTAGACCCAGTGTTCCCAGGTGCTCCCCGCTCACCCATAGGTCCAGTAGGGCCAATCTCACCTTCCTGACCTGTATCGCCCTTTGACCCCAACTGACCGTACGGCCCCATCGGCCCTACTGGGCCAGGCAGACCTGGTATGCCGGGTATTGCAGCAGGTCCCTGGCAGCACTGCTGACACACCTGAGACACAGGACCATCGCCGTCCGAGGGAACCGGCCCAGTAACGGAGGCTCGGAGCTTGACAGAGTTACTCAGAAGAAGGGCGATTGACAAAATGGTGGCAAAGCAGATTTTCATCTGAAAGGAAAACAATACAGTGCCTAAAATTACAAACACAATCACTACATAAACTGAAGAATTTGTATACGAGACATAATTTGGAGGAATCATTATTCAGAGAATGTGTCGGCAGTGGCCTATCCGAAAGCAAGGGGATAACGTGTAAATAAAAAGGTGGGTTCTTTTTAAATATGTTGCCATGGCAACTACCGGCAATCCACACTTTTTAGTATTATTGTTTTGCCCGAAGATAAAAGTTTGGAAAGGAGACCGAATTACATTATTTTTCTTATGTGACGGCACGCCTTTTTCATGGTCATGATAGAATCAATTAAACATCATCACACCGACCTCAATGGTTCGGTCTTAAAGTCTTGAAGATCAGGTCCAAGAATACATCAAAAGGAGTTCACTGTAGGCTGAAAAATAATAAACAAAGAAAACTGGTAACGTTTATGCTTGAGTAAAGAAAAAATACTTTAATCATTGATGTTAATACAATTTTGAGGGTTTTTTTGCACTTTGATCAATAATCATTCGAAACCAGGAACAATTATTCACAAATAAAAACAAGGGTCAAAGTTTATTTGCATTTTCGTGACCGAATACGCCCAGAAAGAAGCAACATGTTTTAATGACGCTTTTGGACATTTTTCTCTGGAACCTAAATGCTCCCTGAAATCAACATTAAAGCCTTTATTCTAATTCATTATACAATTTATTCAAATTCATTAAACACAAACAAATCTGTGTAATTTTGAGGCACTAGTAAGTCATTGAATCATTTTTGAAGGCATAATTATCTGAGTTTTTAAAACAGCATATTCTTCATTTAAATATGTTTTTCCCTTCCAATTTCACACTTTGCTCATTCAATGTGTGAACACTTTCTTTCAAATTCGCATACAAACGCGTTAGCATATTTAAGGGTATCTCCACTATACGCATAAAAAGGAGACAATTGACGTATTTGCATTGAATTTATTTTGATTTGGATTTCACTTCAGCTCGGGAATTCAGTTTCATGCTTACGTTCACAAAAGACATTCATGTTTAATAAAATTCGGCAGTTTAGCCAGATCAGGAGGGGGCGCCCTTCCCCTGGCAGTGGCCGAATATTTATCAAAAAAGGCAAATTTCGATTGAGAGAGCCCTTCCACCCTCAGCCATTCTCCTGGCACAAACTTGGCCCGGCAATAAACTCTCTGGATCCGCCCTTGAAGATATTATGTGGCAGTGTTATAACAAAGTATACAATGACATGATGTTTTGAATTTCTGTTTTTTCAAATGTCAGAGAAGGAATCATGAAACGTTCATATCAGTAACAATTTATTGTTAAGTGTGTATTATTTCTTTATATTGACCAGTTAATTTTTGCAATCACCATGTGGAAATAAAAAGATAATGGAAACAAATACTGAAAATCAATCCAATTTCTTTTTGCCAATACGATTGACGGTTAACGAAGTATTTAATCTTTGGTATCTGTATTTTTCTTTTATTTCTTTTAGTTCTCTGATTATTATTTTTTTTTAGTTTGTAAATTGCATGTAGGCATACACAAAAATGAAACTATTTTTTTTTCGGTGAACCTGGTGACGATATGACGAGTAATCTGCCTTTCTAAAAAGAAAGATGCAAAATCTTAATTGACAGTCTTTATATACAAAATTGCATGTCTGAGAACGACATTAAGTGATTTTTGGAATTAGCGAAACTGTTTTTATCTAAAAGCGCACAATTAAATTTGAATTGAACGAATTCAGCCGGAAATCCTACATTAATGATGGTCTTTATGCATCAAACAGGATTTCTAAGCAACGAATGTACAATAAGAACTACTCACTTGATGTAATGTTCTTGAATTTTATCACGAAAGAAATCATCAACACGTGAGCAGATTGCTGGCAGAAAATAATACCATTTTTTTTTTAAAATGAGTTATTGTGTTATTTTCTTCATTGATATGGGAAACCGATCTCATACCAGTGAAGTATAGTGGCGGAAATATTACAGGTGGACCACCGCAGTTAAGTTACAGTCGTTACAAAAAGAATTGTTTCCCCGGTGGTGGGAAATCAGCGCACCTCTTTGGCTATTAGCATCAGCCACCATCTGTTTGTCAACCACGAATGTGTCTAGAAAATCTGTTTATGAAAATCTGTTCCATTATTGGAAACCCTAAACACTGAACATATTGTTTTTTTTTCAACAAGATATTTTACAGAATCTACGTGACATTCTCAGTGGAACCCTGCATGCAAACATGGCTGAACTCATCTGAAAGCTGGTGCTTCAAACGTTGAAGACGGACAGCAGAACAGACGGCCCGAATAATTCGTACAAACATCAACGCTTTACATGTTTCCTAGAAATGAATCCAGCTAGATAAAGCAATTTGAACTTGAATAAAGTTTGATCATGATCCGGTCCGTTCGTAACAATGTGCGCCCTCTGGTCCAGTGACACTTTTATCACGCAATGCTTAAAAGTAACGCTTCGGCCTATATGTGTATTGTGATCAAACCGGAATGGCGCACTGTGAACTATTGAAATGACACAGTTTGAAAACAAAGCGCAGAGGGTATTGAGATTATCCCAATTTTAAATAACACAACAGAGGACAGGATAATTGAGATGGCACGATTTCCTTTATACGTTCTTCCGTGGCCAACTTCCGCATAAACTTTTATCCTGAACTAGAAAGAGTGATTGCCGGAAAAGAAGGTGAGCGCATCGCATCGGGATTTTATGTTTGGCAATAAACAGGGAAAACTAGCGACAACATATAGGGGGTGATTGATTATACTGATGTTATGGGTCAAGTGTCGAGCTTTCGCAATATTTCTTTCTTTTAACAAGAAAAAAGGTTTAATTTATCATCTGAAATATTGTGTAAGTGCGTAAACCTCAATAACAATATGCAACTTGATGTAATATGCTTTTGAAAATCTTCAGCCAAGTAAGACTAGAAATTTCGCGAACCTGAATGGCAATAAAAAGTATAAAACTTCCATGAATTTAAAGTGTGCTATCGGTAGCGACAAGAATTCAAGTAAGTTTCTAAAAGCTAGAGGAATCAGTCAGAATTTTGGACAATTGTTTTTTGGGAGTGCACCATGGAAGTAGCAGCGATTGTCCGACAGGAATTCCTTATTCCGAACAAACGAAATGAAAACCCTGATTAGTTTGCTCTTAGCTTTCATTGCCTGAAACTTTGGCCTCACAAAATGTTGGTAATAATCCTCATCAACTGTTCAGACTAAGAGCTAATTCAGCTATAGTCTACACAATATAATACCAGGGTGATTATTCAAGCACCAATATCGATAAGTTATCGAGTTACCGTATGGAAACGGGATCATCATGGTCGGAAATATTTATATCTCGCCGTTTTGGCTATAAGCACATTTGTGTCAATATCATATTTAAAAAAAATCAATCCCAAAGTTAGCAGAATTATCGTAAAAGATTGTTTCAAACACTCACCGTGCAATTCTTGTTCGATCTTGCAAACAGTTCTCTCGGGTTGTCGTCTGAACGTGGACATGAGCTGCGGTCGTTGTGAGGAGTGAGCCGGCAGCTTGTGGCTTAAATATTGACGTCGATTTCCCGAGCAGTGACTGAGGAACTTGCATGCCCGGTTTGTGATTGGCCCCTGTGCGCTGTCAACCACACATCACTGACTCGCTACATATTGATGAGACGGAAATGATGTTACTGTTACATTGTCACACGTTAAACCCTAAACTTGTATCGCCGACACTCAAATAGACGCATCTAATTGGTGGAATGATTGTATGGATGTCGGTGACTTATTCAAACACGTGGATTGTGATTGGCACCTGTCAATCACAGACCACTCACTTGTGGTCACCGACTTGTTGGGTGACTAACTCCGATTGGTGGATAGAATAATGACGTACATCGGCCATACGTGATTCAATCAGTGTTTGTTTTGCGCTTCGTGTTATTTAATGGAGCCACGCATTTGGTGGCTAGTATTTTGTAGTCAGGTTATGCAGTCTACATTTTTGATTCAAAAACGAAGGCGTAACAATCTAGATTGAAAAGAAAAGGTAATAAGAAATTCAATTTATTGTGTACATAATATCCATTCCATGTACAGTTGCCGCCTTCTTACGGTGAAGTATACTTATTTTGCAGAACCCAACCGTTCCCAAAGGCAACTTAATTACAACCATTCATCTATCCCCATCCACTAGTCAAACGGGCGCTCGGCTCGGCAACTTCTTGACATGCAATCGACCTTGCACCTGCAGAACCCCCTCCCCGCTTATTGAGGCACTCCCATCTCTGCTTATTGAGCCCAACCTACCTAAAACCAAACACATAATTATGCCAACTCCGATCTTGACCCTCGCCTAATCAAACCTAATCCCAAACTTACCCCAACTGTTTGGATCCTACCATGTGCAACAAACTTCTTTTCTTAGAAAACACTAGACTTCAATAGCCTGATCTCCAAGCCAAGCACGAATCCCCATATTGATCCCCTGCCCCCACCAGCCCTTCCTCCTCCTAACCACCCTGGGCAGCCAACGACGGATCCCGAACCAATATGCTGAGGCGGAGAAAGGGGTGCTTATTTAATGCTTGAGTGCTGTTGTTCCCCTTTCTATTAATAGTTTCGTCGAAAGGAAGAGGAAGAGTAAATCTGTTTTACAGCATTAACAGTCGTGTCGTGACATTTGTTTTTCGTTGGGTAACCTATCGAGTGCCACTCTTTTTTTCAGTTTTTCACTCATCAATTTTCTGCTGATGACAACTAACAGTTTTCCCCGCTCAAATAGGCCGGCCTATAAGAATACCTACTGAGAAAATTTGAAAAGACGGTGGGCCATATTCTACCAAAAGACCAAAATAATCACTAATTGTGCCCCTGATTTCTAGCGGAACAACACTTCCCACAATTCCAGACAGTACGTGTTCTTTTACCTATCTAGGATGTGTCGTTTTCAAACCTAGTATTTTCGATAGATATTATTAGACCAGGAGCCCAGAACATTTATTCATGGGAAAAGCGCCAAAGCAGTCGACCTCATAGGGTGAAAGGGTATCATGGGGACATCACAAAAATGCTTTGCTGCCGGGTCTAGGGCGTGGCCTAAGGTCCGAAATGACGTAATAAAGCACCGCCATTACCGAAAATCCCTATTTTGACAATATCTCAAAAACTATACATGGTAATATCACAAATGTGGTCTCTACACCTATGTTTTCATGGTCAATCTATACGATGACTGCCATTGTAGTGTCTGAAGATGTGTAGTTTATCATGTAGCATCTCTATTCACGACATAATTACCAAAAACCTTATTTTTTTCCCATATCTCAAAAATTGTACGACAATTCTACAACAGGGATGTCTACACAAGATATTTTGATCAAATATTACATTGATAAAAGTTCTTATGTATAAACTGTATACTTAACCATAAATCTTGGTAAATTTATTTACTGATGGTATTTCCATGCAGATTATAAGTACATGTATGTACCTATATGCGACGCGCAGTCCTACATGTATAATGGCCCTTTGTACTTGTTCTGTCACCATTGCATTACACGTCTTCTCCATCACTCTCATCTTCACTTTCCTCACTCCAAGCACTGTCATCCGAGTCCTCGTCATCTATGGATGCAGGTTCCACTATATGTCACTGTCATCTGTAGGTAGATCCGTGAGAGTCTGTGGTACCGAAGTTCCTCGGTACCAGTCTGGTTCAAACATAGAGCTATATTGAATTAAATATAGTTCTATGGGTTCAAAGCTGTTTTTAATTAATTTCCAGCCGTAGTCTGCGGGACTTACCCCACCAGTTGGATGATGGATCGGCGCCTGGTCAGCCCTCTTCCAGATTCTTGCCACATACTGGGCCCTTTTGATATGATTTCCAAATGTCTTGCTGCATGGTGGAAGAGATGCACATGTTATCTTTATCCTGGCAAGGGGTTCCTTCTCATCACCACCACTCATGCTCAGGAATACCTTGTATCTTGCTTCATTTATGTCTGATGTTTTGGGGGTTAAATGGTCAGGAAGTGCTGGGGTGGTATGGAGAATTGAGCAGCTCCATTTCCATTGAAGTACCCTATCTTATAGCTCTGCGTGTCAACATTAGCCTCTCCTATCCAAATCCTGCCTTGCTTCTCGTGCCAACTTCAGTTTCTACAGAATTGTAGGGGGTGTCAGCGAGTGGTTGGTACTATAACAAGGTTGCTCAGGGTAGGTGGAACTTGTTAGCCTTGGTTGCTGGTCTGCCTAGGAGAAGGATAACTCTGATTTTAAACCCGGGCGGGTGGAGCTCGTTAGCCTTGGTTGGTAGTCCATCCTGGCAGTGGGCAGCAGCACTGCTTTAACTTGCACCAGCGGATCGAGCTCCTTATTGCCAATGGTGTGTTTGACTAGGAGGTGGCACCAAGTCTGTTCCGGATGGAGAGGCTCTTGCCCCCTCCCAAGGACTTGGTATTATTTGTTGGGTATACCTCTTCTTCTTATGGACCAAGTCAATACTATAGCACCAGGGTTAGAGCCCCTGCTATTTCTGGTGTCCGTTCACCTGTCCCTGCTGGTACAGTATCTGTGACGTGGACAACTTAAAGCCCTCGGGAAGGTCGCTCACCAACTGCGGCTTGTGCCGGAGCTCAGGATCTTACTTTTCGAAATTTTACGAGAATTGCCATCTGGAATGTGCTTATAGTCTGGCCCATGCAGGAATCCCTGAGGCTCTAATCAAAAAGCTGCGTAGACTCAAGATCGCAATTGCTGGGCTGACTGAGACCCGTATTCTGGGTAATGGCACAATGAATATTGGTGAATGTTCCATCATCTTCACTGGTGGATCTGCTCACACCAATGGTATCGCTCTTTTTCTTGACAAGAAGACCAGCAGCTGTATTTTGTCATGGCAAACCATATCTGACCGTCTGCTGACTGTCAGACCCAAGCACCAGCATGGAGCCAGTACCATCATTGTTGCGTAGGCTCCCACTGAGGTCGCCTGCACTTCAGACAAGGACAACTTTTATGGTGAACTTTCTGCTTGTGTCTCCTCTGTTCCACCCCATGACAAGCTGTTTGTCATCGACGACTTCAATGCAGTCTTGGGCTCTGACAGGTCGGGCTTTGAAGATGTCTCCGGCAATTCCGGTTATGGTACTTTAAATGACAAGTCCATTCGGATGGTATCTTTCTGTCTCATTGACAGTGATACTCATTCAAAGACTCACCTGGCTATCGAATGACGGCCATACAGTTAAAGAACTTGACCATATACATGTCAGTGACCGTAGTTGTCTGAAGTCTTACCGGGTTTACCGTGGTGCCAACGCTCCTGCCAATACAGACCACCAATATGTTGCAGCACAAGTTCGTATGAATCCCATCACCAAGAAGACTTTGCCCAAGCCCCGTCCAGACCACCATCTTCTTCTAACAGACCCTCTGGTGGCCTCCAACTACTCGGTTGAGGTTCGGAACCGCTTTGATGCTCTTGGTGAACTGCCCGACTCTGTTGAAGACTCGTGGGTCTCTTTTCGTGATGTAGTTCTTGATGCCGCTGAGGCTGCTGTACCTACATGTCGTTCTAAGCGTCGCCCTTGGCTCATTGAGCAGAAACGAGCTGCACGTCGGAGCTGCAACTATGCCAAAAGTGGCTGTCTGGCGAGGATATACAAGGCCAAAGCAAAGTAGGGCCTTGATACTAAGTACGACTTCGTTGTCTCTGAGGCCGAGGTCGGCCTGAGACAAAATAATCTCCACCCCGCCTTCAAGGCAGGCAAGTGTCGTCGCGGATGCAGCAAGCATTCAGCTCCATTTTCGATCTCCAAGGCGGATGGTTCTCCCTGCAACTCGGTGGATGAAACACAGTCCCGCTAGAAAAACCACTTCAACAAGTCTCTGAACTTTCCACCATCAAAGCCCAGACCACACGTAGTCCTACCTCCCGAATCTGTGGTCTCTGATGTCGACTGTGATACCCCATCTCTGGGTGAAGTGTTATCGCCTATTTGCAAGTTAAAGCCAGGTCGTACTCTTCCCTGAGTATCTCAAATCTGCCGAGATGCCCATAAGTAGCCCAGGCTTTCCCTCCTTCCTGACTTCCTTCGGAGTTTGGCAGAGTTGTGTGCTGGCACCTACCTTGTTCTGCTCAGCCATGGACACAATCCTGTCACGGTGTGATGATTCGCTGGAAATTGGTGTAGGTGATCACAGGTTACCGACCTCCTGTATGCAGATGATGCCACCCTCTTCACTCCAACAAGATGGGGGAACTTCTCGAAATCTTTGAGCGTGAGGCCAATTACATAGGCCTTCAACCATCATGGACAAAAAAACAAAGTTCAGTTACTATGCAGTCCAGCAGCTGTTCAAATTTCCCTCGATTCCGATGTTGTCGAATCCGTTGAGTTCTTTTGCTTTCTTGGGTGCGCTATCGACCCATCAGGTTTCTGCAGTAGGGACATACTACACAGAATTAGCATCGCCAATGCCATCATGGGCCAATTTGATTGTCTCTGAAGGAGCATGGCCCGTCTTTTGGTAAAACTTCGGTTTTACCATGCGTGTTTGCTCTCCGCCCTCCTTTATGGGTCCGAAACCTGGACACTACGCAAGAAAGAACAAGAACGCATTCAAGCCTTCCACGTTCGGTGTCAGCATCACATACGTCGCATACGTCGCATAGCAGCATAGGGGGCTTGGTAGCATTTTGTCTGAGACGTCAGGGAGGTGACACCCTTTGTGGTCATGTTCGGCGCCTCCAAGCTCCTGCCCCTGCTCTTCTTGCCCTTGATGCTGCCGTCCAGTTCCACCTTGGGCAACGGCCTGCCACCTGGACGAGGCCTCATAGTCGTCCCCGGCTTTATACCTGGCTTAAGCAGGTTTCAGATGCTGTGCAGCTGTCACCAATTGAGCGCTGGTCCCTTGCCCTTGACCGGGGAGGTTGGAGGTCACTACGACCCACTGATGGTCAAGTGCAGCAGTGAGTGAGTGAGTTTTGAACCCACTTAGCGAACAGACAAAGTAGCAGCTGAGATGTCTACTTTGTCAGTTGTCAGAGATCGCATCGCAAGAACATGGGATTGATCTGATTCTAGACGCTTTAAGGGGTTAACTTTTCCCTTTCTGAAGAAGTATGATGAAAATCACAACCTGCCAGGGCATGAAGCCCGACTTTTGCTTCAGTGAAACCAGGCTGTTTCTTCTCAAGATTGGCTGCCAGTTTAGAGACACCGATATACATGTACCTTCAGTAGTTTGATTCCCAACCATTATATCTAATAACATGGCATATTATTGATTTTAATCATAAGAACAATTATTACTAATTAGGAAAATAGATAATGGCCATATTTTAATAAACCGATACTTACATCGACTACATGGTCTAAACTTATGAAAGTTTTAGCTTGTACTGTTTGTTCGTTTGTCTCCAGTCTGTTAGAAGTAATCTATGCGGAGCTGGGAATACAGCATGCATCAAGGTTAATAAGGTATACACATAATATTTGACCACAAAAACATAGGTGTAGACATGCCTTTGTTGGTATAGTTTTCGTTATATCGCACAAACAATGAGTTTTTCGGTAATGGTTGGGCGAATTGAGATGATATATGATAAACCACACATCTTCAGGCACTACAATGGTGTTCAACGTAAAGATTGACCATAAAAACATAGGTGTAGAGACCACATTTGTGATATTATCATGCATAGTTTTTGAGATATTGTCAAAAGAGGGATTTTCGGTAATGGCGGTGCTTTATTACGTCATTTCAGACCTTAGGCCACGCCCTAGACCCGGCAGCAATGCATTTTTGTGATGTCCCCATGATACCCTTTCACCCTATGAGGTCGACTGCTTTGGCGCTTTTCCCATGAATAAATGTTCTGGGCTCCCACTCTATATGCTGCGAAGTATTACTCATTGGCGTGGTTCATTAAAGGGACCTTAATTAAGACTCCTCATTTTCTGGAGGAAGCATTCAAAAGAGTTAAGCGCCTCCCCCGAATCCCAGGCAGGCTGAATGGTGAGGCACGCCCTCCCTAGCTTTCCGGGTTACGCCACTGAGTTTGAAGTGACGTATCGTATGTCAACATCCGGCCGGGACCATGAGTTTGACCACGATGGGGACGAACAGCAATACTATTTTCTTTTGGAATAAATCTGCCACGGGATATTTGAAAATCTATAACCAGTGGCAAAAGGGGCAAAGAGGACATAACGTCCATACTACGCCGTCTGGCAGTAGGAGCTGGCCTCGTGTTTAATGCGCAGAACATTTTAACTAAATCGGGTACTCATACCTCACCGCTGCACTTGGCAACGACCCTGCCCCTAACACACCTGCCCGTAAGCTGACGTGGGTTCAACTTTCACCCTGTCCAGTCTCTCTCACTAGGGCTTTTCCATTCCCCCATCTCACCCATCTACCATCAATCTGCGGACGCAACCACCTAATTACTGTCTTACAACCTTCAGACCCAAACGGCCTAAACACCCTGCCCCTTCACGGCGGATACAGAACCAAATTGTCAATGTGCTTCCAGCTATGTTAGGCGGTGAGTGGAGGGGAAGGAGGCGGGTAAAAGGGCCCGATACCCGGCAAGCTGGTTGTTACAGAATCGAAAGGCGTGGGGATGCCTTTCATTTTTCCTTCATTATTTTTCCTGACTACACTATACTAGCATTTTGGGCGGCGTGGGTGGCTTGTCCGTAAAGCGCTCGCCTTTCACCAAGGTGACTATGGTTCGAATCCAGGCCGCGGATCACGTATGAGTAGAGTTGTGCGTTAGTTCTGTCCAGTGCCACGAGGGTTTTTCTCCGGGCCCTTCGGTTTTCCTCCCTCCGGAAAAATCAAACACTTTCGATCTCAGGCTGTGCTCCGTGGTCATAATGGGTCGATGTGGTCGGCAGCCATAACGCCTTTACGTGCCAGCGGTCTGACCACGTTGTAGCCGCGTCCTTCGCAATTCAGCATCCCAGCTGCGAGTAAGGGTGATTAGCCCCCAAATGATTAATTATTATATTTCAAGAATCCGTGGGGGAAATGAAACGAGTGGACCACAACATCGTCAAATATTTACAGCTTTTGTTCAATTATTGAAAGATAAATAACTATTGGGATCAGTTTTGTTGCCCCCTCCCATTTTCAACCCCTAACCCCCTCGACACACATCTGTACCGGGCCTTGAACACGAACCCCAAATTCAAGACTACAAAACAGCGAAATAACTATACAGAAATACAAAGTAATTCACCGAATTAGTGCAAATATTTTAATATCAAATTGACTAGAATTGTTAATAATAATCACTGATTTAAGTACTTAATAAGACATTTGTTCATAAGAGCCAGATTGGTATTTGCTCGTTCATTTCGACGACAAACGATTTCTGTACCTTTTTTTTAGTAAATATTCAAAATGTCTTTGCAATTCTACTTTCTGGAGAATTCGATTTCATTCGTCCAGAGTGTATTGCAAGGGGCATGTTGTCCCACATTATCAAAAACTAGAGTTTTCAAAAACCTTGTTTTTTAGAATTTATATTCTATATCTTATCACATATTACTAAATTTAGTTAAACAAAGAGATATTATTTAATGTAAATGCACTTAAAAATAAACAACACCTTGTGTACACTAAAACAATAATTTGCAATAGAATTATAACTGCATTTTAACAATGCTCTGATAGTGTCAAATTAACAACTAAAATTTCATTCAATCGTAAAAAATCATTTCATCAGAATTAAACTCTAAGACCAAACTTTTAACACGTTAAAAATCCAATGAAAATAATTTGGCACACAAGAACAAAACAAAAATAATAATGACATTTAAGAGTCAGTGGTCCACTATGGTGCAATTCAAACTCATTTCTTTGTTTTCTTTGTTTGGTCTTTTAGAAAAAGACCAAATCCTTCCGAGGATTAATAAATAATACTGCATCGAGCCTGTCTCCGCCGGGGTGTCTCTTATCCGGCGTAGCGTGAATTTAGGACCCTATGAATTACAGACTCATGAATATTATAGTGCGTGTCTCGCTGGTGATAATTAGTAGAGTGACCGCTCACGCGAGAGAGTTTAACCAATAATAGGGTGCTAGTAAGTCAATTACGTAAATGTCTGTAGAAGACATAATTATGTGAGTTTTAAAGCAGCAAATTCTTCATTCAAATTTTAGTCAAATTCTCACCCTCGCTTATTCAAAAATGCAATACTTTCTTTCAAATGTATTTAAATACGAACAAGCGTTTTCACACCCGGTTGAGTTTAGCTGGCAAGGGTTTCCACACCCGGTTGAGTTTAGCGAAAATATAAAAATGTTTCAGGGTATCTTCATTACCCGCATAACAAGTGTGCAATCTAGGTAACTAGTACATTAAATTCAATTTTGGTAAATACGTTTAAAGGTTTGTGGAAACACCGTGCGCGTATAATTTTTCAACTAAGTGAATGGTTCTGAAAAAGAACCAGACGTAAAAACTCGACATTCCGGTCAGTATGCTCAGTAAGAAAGTAAACACTTAAGTGTAGCAAAAGCGAAATCGATGAAGTGTGAAGTTGCATCCTGTGTGGATACCAAGTAGGTAGGATCCTAGAGCAACCTTGGTGTGCCCAATGAAGTGGAACAGTAGGGTTGCAGTCTCAGTAGAGGAAGGACATAGAGTACAGGAGACCATCAGTCTAGGTGTAGCTAAGGACCTAGGGTATAGGAGACCCATCAGTCTGGAGTAGTGGGAGCCAGATGTCGTTGAGGTGAAACCAGGGTCTTTTTTTCTTAAATGAAGTTTGGATGAGAGAATTATTTATCGGGAATCAGTCTCAACCGGAGTGTCCGAGGAGCAGCACCATTGGCAGCTGGGGGCATGGGGGAGGGAGAGGGGCCACATTACCAGTTTGGGGGCACACCACCAGAAAACACACGATTGAAGATAATGTTTTTAGGCTTATGGTTTTTGCCGATGGGAACTTGGCAGATGCTGGCTTTGTGGAGACCACTATTTATGAAGCGCCCCCTCTATTGATGGAAACTTTTATTTAGCGCGCCCTTTCTCGAAAGAAACTTTCATTAGTTGTTTGACGGTTGCTCGCAAAATAGACTATCCTGATGAGTAATACATCAAGCCCGATCATTGGCCGAACTTACAACTTAAAACATCTTGGCCTGGTAGGCTCGGGTTATTGCCCGGCCCCAAACAACGAGTGTGTCATATTTCTTGGACGCTGGCTTTCTGTTTCCATTCGATTTGTATTTTCCGAGTTTAAGATACTATATTTGTTTCGGTCATATATGTATTATTGTTTTCATTGTTTGACAGTTTCCCCATAATATTAAATCTCATAATGTTGCGCAGTCATCATGACAAATCACTAGACGAAATTTTAATTTTGAAATACAGAATTAACTCGTTTTGGGGGCAACAACTCAAGAAATACTCTATGTCAAACACCATGCGTTTGAGATCTACAGTCATGAGTATTACTAAATTAAAATCGGGAAGTACGTGTAGGCCTAATTATCACATGTTTTTGGGAGTCGATTTACATGTATTGGGGTGCTGCCCAGTATTAAAATTCCCATAGACACCAGTGCTAAATGCCCATACTTCACAATTCTTGTAAAAATACTCAGAACTCTCACGGGTATAGCTGCACAGAAAACAAGGTAATCAACATGTCATCTTTTATTTTATTTTCATTTTTTTGTGGGGGGGGGGGGGTTGACCATTGACTTTTCGAAATATTCTCACCCAAAGAAGGCGACCCCTACTTTTTTCCCAAAGTGGAACAGTCGCCATCTTCAAAAACTATCCCTACACAACATGACACAATAGCGCCACTTTCGAGGCCAATCGCATCCAAAATGCTCAGAATTGGAAGGCCCAAGTCCAGGCCAGAGGGTTCATTGCCTTATCTCTTCAAATCCCCAATTGTATGGCTCTCAAAACTCTCTAATATAGAACATTTTGAGGGTTTAACTTTCTTTCATGCACTCGGCGGATGGGTTTAGGCCTATTTACCGGTATACACCCTTTACCATCCTGCTTGGGCGTGATTTTTTTCTCCCGAACGTCATCCGCATAATGGTTGCACGCTATGGCGTTTTGGAATTTACTTTTCTAAAAACGTGAGAAGAAAATATAAATTTGAAAAAAAGAAATGAATTCGAACGTAATTAAATTCGGACTCAATTTCCCTTTAACAAAATATCTCCTGAAGCGAAAAGTTAGAAAAGAAAAAAAATCGGGGACAAAACAAAGGTGAATCGAACCTGCAACCTTGCAATGCAAAATCACAACCCTATCGACTGAGCTATCGCACTGCTCGCCAAAATGTGGGGGAAAATATAATTATATACCTGCGTACGTATCATAAAAGTATCGTAGAGGGCGCTAAGCAACCATGTATGTGGGTGTAGTTTAGGAAAAGAAAATTCGCATCCGGGGCCATGGTTTACCACGATGGGAACGTACAGCAAAACTATTTTTACTGAAATAAATCTGCCAACAGAAATTTAAAAATTGCGGAAGAACATGTTTTACTGGTAACAATAGTAATGTCCGCCTTTTGGCGGCCAAGTGTCCGGAGAAAAAAAAAACCTGTCTGCATTTCAGATTTGTTTTGCCGATGAATCCCTCCCTCCTGCGAAAATTCCTGGTTCCGCCCCTGCACACACCCACCTCCCCCATGCACGTGGCGATGACCCTGGCCCTAACATACCCGGCGTTTGTAAGATGAGCGTGTGAGGAAATCGTACAGCTTTCACCCTATTCAGCCTCTCTCACCAATGCTCTCTCTCTCATTCTCACCCATCTCCCATTAATCTGCGAAACGCAACCACCTTATCTCTATCACCCTTCAAACCAAAGCCAACCTGGACACCCTGCCCTTCACAGGCGGATGCAGAACAACACTGTCGGTGGGCTTCCGGTTGTGTTGGGGGAGAGGGGGCAAAGATACATGGGCCTGACATCCAGCATTTTTAATTTCTCATTTTGTTATGTCTATATGTTTTAGCATATTAAGAATCCGTGGGGTAAATGGGATAAGTAGACTACACCATCGTCTTAGTGCCATTCATTGTTTTTAATGAAGTAACAGTCGGCATCATATTTTGCTCCCCGCCCCTCATCTTCAATCCCTAACCCCCTCGACACCACTAATCATTCATCCTCCACCCCAACCATCCTCAACCAATGTTAACCCGGCCTTTCATTAACACGATCCCCAAATCTAGAAATCAAAACAAATAAAAATTTACAAAAATACAGGTAATTAACTGACTTTGTTTGCAATAATTTGTAATATCAAAGAGATTAGAATTGTTAACTATAATCGCAGATTTAAGTACTTAATAAGAATCTAAAAATTAATGTGGCCTGACGTTGCGAACTTAGCAAGTTCTTCTTCAGAGGCTAAAACAGAAAGGACAGAGGTACGTACATTAACATGGGGGTGCACACAAACATGCAGGGCTGAAAGAAGAAACACAAAAGGAGGATTAGGTGGGAAAGGTGTGGAAAGATGCAGGGGAGGGTGGATGAGAGAACAAAGGAACAAAGGGAGATGGCAAACCACAAGGGGTCTGGTGTAAACAGGGGAGGGACCAGAAAGGGGAAGGATCAAAGGTCACAGGGAGTGGGAACGGACAAAAGAGTGTGAGAGTGGAAAGGGATGAAAGATGGGGGAAGATGGGTAAACACAAACAAGGAAGACCAGATGGATTATCTGTAACAGAAGACAATGGAGGAAGAAAAGGATTAATCATTTCCAAGTTGGATGTTGAGACCATGTGGTTGAATAGTTCGAAGACGATTCATCCACACTTTCTCTCTGCTGAGGCGAACTGAGTCCTTGCGATGGCCAAGAGATTCAATGCCCTGCAAAATCATATCAGAAATGGAGTGGTTAGGCAGGTTGAAGTGATGACCAACAGGGGTGTCTAGTTTCTTGGTGTTGACCGTTGACCGGTGGGCATAGAAACGCTTCTTGAGCGTATTCTTAGTCTCACCTACATACTGCACTCCACAGACCCTGCAAGAAATGAGATATATGACATTAGAGGTGTTACAAGTGATGTTACCAATGGTTCTGTGGGTAGTGACAGAAGAGTGGCCAGAAAAGGAGTCAGACTCCTGGATATGAATCTGGCAGACAACACATCTGGAACTGCACTTGAAAGTACCATGCTGGGTGGGAGGGGATGCATCTAAGGATGGGACTTCAGCTCGAACAATCAGGTCCCGTAGATTTCGAGGACGCCTGTAAGCCAATGTGGGGCCGTTGGGGATGGCGCGGGCAAGGCGATCTGAAGTATGGAGGATATGATGATTGTCATTAGTGATTTTGCGAAGGGGAGGGAGATTGGGGTGAAACGTGGTAACCAAGGGAATCATGGGTTTGGCCATGGCATCAGGGGCCTTTCCCGTGAGAGCTAGATTTCTGGGGATAGCTTTAGCTCTGGCAATGGCACGATGAACTTGGCGAGAGCTGTGACCCCTGGCCACCAAGTTGTTCCTCAGTATCTGTGTATGGCGGGAGAAATTCTTCTGAGTCTGAGTGCCTGGCTAAACGCTATGCCAGTTTTGCAGTGCCTGTGGTGACAGCTGGAGGAGTGGAGGTACTGGTGGGTGTCTGTGGGTTTGGAATACAGGTCAGTGGTTAGTGAGTTGCCTTGCTTGCGGACGGTGACATCCAGAAAGTGGGTTTGGTGAGCCGAGAACTCCGACGTGAATTTGATGGTTCTGTGGAAGGAATTGATGTGGTTAGTGAAGGTCAAGAGACTGTCCTCATCTGTTCACTGGTCCAGATGAAAAAAACATCATCAATATATCTCCACCAGATCCAAGGGCGACATGGGGCCGAGGCAAGCATGCGTTCTTCGAGGTCACCCATGAAGAGGCAAGCCATGGAAGGGGCCATGCGAGTGCCCATTGCAGTGCCGTGTACCTGTAGATAGTGTTCACCAAGGAAGGAAAAAATGTTCTTCGTTAGTATAAGTCTCATGAGGGTGCCAACATCACTGATGGGAGGAGTCGTGTGTCCTGCCTTGGCCAGAGCCAAGGAGCAAGCACAAACACCCTCCTCATGTGGGATGTTGGTGTACAGAGATGAGACGTCAAAAGTCCCAATGATGGCTGTGCTGGGAATCTGGTCCTTGATTCCTTCAAGCTTGCGTAGGAAGTCTGGGGTGTCGTGAATGTATGACGAAATCTGTGGGACAAGGGGTTTGAGAAAACTGTCAATGAACAGGGAGATGCGTTCCATGGGTGAGCCATTACCGGAGATGATGGGTCTACCGGGGTTGCCAGCCTTGTGAATCTTGGGTAGAAGGTAAAATCTGGCAGTCCTACAATCACAGGGAGAAAGAAATGTGTGAGCTTTCTTGGACAACTTAATAAGAAATTATTTTGTTCGTAAGATTCAGACTGGGATTTGCTCGTTCATTTCAACGACAAACGATTTTATTGACTCTCTTCAGTAAACGGTCAAATTTTCTCTGTAATTTTACTTTCCTGAGAGGAATTGGATGGAATGTATTACGAGTGGGACAAGGTTTTCACATTGTTAAAAGCTAAATGTTCAATTAAAGTAATGTTCAAAATACAGTTTTTGAGTATTTATATTCCATACTGATTACATGTTATATGATTAATTTCTGTGCTTAAATTAGTTAAGCTGTTAAACAGAGCACATCGTCAAATGTATACTTGGAAAAAAATGTTTCTAAAAATCAAAAATTTACTATAGAATCATAATTGCGTAATCTGCTGATATAGTGTCACATTATCAACTCAAATTACATTAAATCGTAAACAATTTCATCAAAGTGAAAGCTCTAAAACTCAACGTTTAACATGAAACAAAAAGTCAATTATACATGTATAACATGGGATACAAAATAAAGTATTTAACAAAAGTCGAGAGTTCTTGGTTCACTGTGGCGCAATTTGAAACTCTTGTTTTTTTCAAGAACAAAAGTTTCCGAGGATAAATAAATGATATCACCAGACATCATTTAATCTCTGGCCGTATACGGTATGCGAAATGCCAATGAAAAAAAACCAAAAAAAAAACATGCATTTGTTACTTCCCAGACATACTATTGTAACGGTTTATGTTTTTTTTTCGTACGATTACAAGTTTAAGAAATAACAACATATATGCAGAAGGAAGGGTCGTACGCCCATACTTCAGGAACTACGTTGGCTCTCGGTTACGGTGCGGTATGAATTCAAGATACTTCGGTACTTTTCAAACTTATCCGCCATGGTGAGGCAGCGCTACGGTACTTCACAGAGTAAATATCAGTTCATGCGTTTAACATTCGTACTAAAAGCTGTGATAGGGTTCAGTTTAACCTTCCTAAAGTTCGTCCAAAGCCTGGCAAGGCATATAGTGACCATGCAGACTTCCACGTTATTTGAGCAAAATATAACGAATTTGAATGGTTTTTCAATCGCAGCTAAAACCTTCTTTTTCAAAAGTCATCTATTTAACTTTTTTTTAATTAACTGGTTTCATGCAGTTTTGATACTTGAATGTAAAATGCTTTGTATTAAGAATCAATTATCTTTCTTATTATCATGACATTGAACATTTTTTCTTTTAATTCATTGGTCTTTCTTATTATCATGACATTGAACATTTTTCTTTTAATTCATTGGTTACTGTTTTGGCGAAATGGAAAGCGAAACCATTGCAGCACTGCTCCTGTATATTTCGTCACCAACACTACGAACTGACACCCTCTGCATCACATGTGTACAAAAAAATAAAAATTCAATTTTTTTCTTTTTTTCTGCCGATATTAGCAGTTTGTATCATGAAGTTTAACATGACGATGCTAAAATGGCTAAAATCATCTAAAATAAGCAAATTGTAATAATGAATATTTAAGATATTGGTCAATTCTTGTGTTTTTGTTACACGAAGTGGCTCTGCACAGGGTATAAGTTCGTGAAAACCAAAATTTGCGTATTTTCGGATAGTGCGCGCATGCAATAGCGTTAGAGAGTGTCAGTTCGTGAAAACGAAAATTGACGTGCTTTTGGAGAGTGCGCGCACGCATGCGCAGTGTGTGCGGGCACTCTCCCAAATTAGGTCAATTTTAGTTTTCACGAACTGACACCCATCTTAATCACTTAATTGCTAATTAACTAAGCATATTTTCACAATTTAACGTTTATAATTGAGTAGTTAAAGCATTTTCACGTTCAGTGATACTAAAACCTCTAAGATAGATGGATTATTTTACTGAGTAAATTTTTGTCAAACCTTTAAAAGTTTTTCTCCGATTTGTATTTCTGCAACGCTGACCAACGGATGTCAGTTCGTGGTGTCGGTGACGATTTATGCGTTGTGATTTAATAATGTTTATTTAATTATTTATTTATTCGGAGAAAAGGAGAAAGCCACTGAATGAGGTGTAGTGATCCTTGGGATGACTCTGCGATCTACCGCGCATGGTAACATACACCGTGTCTCCTCGCTGCAGGACCAGCACAGCGCTTCCAGACAACTGACCAAGTTGATTTGATGCACCGTAGGTAGTGATCACCTTGTAGTCGTTTTTAACAAGATGGATGTAAAGATAACCGCTGTTGCTATACTTAAGAACAGAGAACGTAAATACGTAGGTGCCCGGCACACTACAGGTGAACGTGCCGGTCTCGAGATCGAAGCGGGTACCCGGCAGAAGGGTTTCGGCCTGCTGGAAGGGCAAACGGGTGTCGTGACTCGTAGAGGTATCCGAGCTGCTCGTCCTCACTACGGTGAATGCCACCCGCTGGTTGGAGTCGTCTGGTGTCTCCCCTGGCTCACCCTTCTGACCT